>VZQC01012951.1:250105-677228 GCA_009823505.1 Rhizomys pruinosus
AAAAAAAAAAAAAAAAAAAAAAGTATCAGGCTGATGTAACCGAGCCTTTAATGCCCATACCAATTTGGCCAAGGGACTTAAGGGATAATTTTGTTCCTTTTGCTCAGTGGTCAACTAAGCCCTAGGGGACTATGCATGGAGGCATCTCTTGAAATGTCCTGCAAATGTGAGTCATCAATCTTCCTGTGCAGGGAGGTCTTGGAGATCCACTAATGGGACTTCAGCCAGTGTCCAGTCTATAAAGAGGAAAGTCTGCTCATGCTTCAGAAAGGGAAGCCTGGTCTAGCAAGACCTAACTTGTCCTCAAGTGGATGGAACTGGTAAATGGAAACCTAAACGGAGCCAGGGGCTCCCTCCCCCTCCAAAACCCAAGTGACCCCTGAGGACCAGATCCTCAACTGACCTTGAGAAAACAAAAACCTTGGCTAATCTGGGCTAACTGTGTGGCTTTAAATATCCAAAAGGAAAGTATAACCAGAAAAAAATAAATAATAAATAGTAAGACCTGAGAAATTGTAATTCGGTTATAAAACGAGATCTTAGTAAAAAGACAAAAAGTTAAAATGAATGAAAGAAAGAAAGAAAGAAAGAAAGAAAGAAAGAAAGAAAGAAAGAAAGAAAGAAAGAAAGAAAGAAAGAAAGAAAGAAAGAACGGGCACTGTTGTGTTGCCTGTCTTCGGTTCTTACTGGCAAGTGCAGCTACCCTGTGGCTGCCACTACTTTTGCCATCCTTCAAAGGCATGAGACACAACTTTTCAACCTTCCAATATTGACTGAAATCTCATGTCTCTCCAAGAATCCTCCAAACCTTCAACACCAGATGGGGACTGCTGAGACATCCAACTTGTGGACTGAGCTACTACTGGGGTTTCAGCCTCTTCAGAATGTAGACTACCATTGTTGGACTACCCAGGCTGTATCATGGAGACCAGTACAGGAAGATCAAGATAGGACACGGTGCTAACTGGACCTCATTTGGTAACCATGGAAAGGGAAAACCCCAGGGTGGAGCACAAGGGCAGAAATGATGGTGGTTTGGGCTTGACAAAGGTGAGCCTTCAAATATGACATCTTTCAGCCTAATGAAGGAAAAATATTTAAAAATTGGCTTTGAAAAAAAGAACTAAAAAACAAGACTAAGAAAAAGATACAAGACATGTATTGCAGAATGCATGAACTGGGATAGGGTAGGGATTTGGAAAAGGGAATTTGTCTAAATTGGACTGAGAAATGTGTGAAATACACAAAACATCAATAAAAATGTTTTATAAAAAACAAACAAAATATCTAGGAATAAGCCTAAGCAATGAAAAATTTAAATCTTTGAAGAAAAAGATTGTGGCAGTCACAAGATGGAAAACGTCATGTGTTCATGGATTTAGTAGAGTTAATACTGTAAAAATGACCATCCTACCAATAACAATTTACAGATGCAGTGCAATTACAATCAAAATTCCCAGACATTCATAACAGACTTAGAAAAATCTTAAAAATCATATGAAACATAAAGAAACCAGACAGCCAAGCAATTCTGACCACAAAGAGCTAAGCTGGGGTGTTACCATACCAGATCTCAAATTACAATGCAGAACTATAGGTTAAACTATAGCATGTTATTTCCAAAATAAAAAGATATATAGATCAATTGAACAAAAGAGAGGACTGAAACTTGACTGCACACATTTTTAGCCTCCTGATATTTGAAAAAGTTGCCAAGAACACACACAGTGAAGAAAACACATTTTCAACAACTTGTATTGGAAAACTGGATCTGCCTGAGTAGAATAATGAAAATAGACCCTCATTTAACACAACACACAAATGTTGACTCCAAATAGATCAAAAATTTCAGTGCGAAACCTGAAATGCAGAAACTGTTAGATGAAAAGGGTTAGACAGTACCATACAATATATAGGTACAGAAAAGGACTTTCTAAATCAGACATCAGTAGCTGAGGAATTAAGGACAACAATTGACAAACATATCTTCATTAAACTAAAAAGTGTTATAGCAAAGGAAACAAGCAGCCAAGAGAAGAGAAAACCCACAGAGTGGGAGAAAATCTTTGCCAGCTACACATCTGATGGGATTATTATACAGGATATACAAAGAATTCTACACACACACACACAAAAAAAAAAATAAACAATAAAACAAATGACCCATTTAAAAAAAAAGGCTAGGGTCTGTACAGAAAGCTCACAAACAAAGAAATAAAAATATCTAAGATACAGCTTTAAAAATTGTTCAACATCCTTAGTATTTAGGAAAATCAAAATAAAAACCACTTTAACCCCACTCAGAATGGCTAAGATCAAAAGAAGGTACAAAATACTGGAATGAATGCAGGGAAAAGGGGATCCTCATTCACTGCTGGTGAGATTGAAAACTGTGTATGAGGAAAAGAGTGTGGAGAACTCTTAAAATATGTTTATACCATTCCTCATCATATTCCCAAAGGACTCAAACTATTGCAGAGATGCTGGTGCAACTGTTTGTTCCTGCTCTTTTCACAATATCTAAGAAGTGGAATGCCCTTCAAGGGATGAATGGACAATGAGAATTTGATACACAATGGAGTTCTACTCAAAGAAAAGAGAAATGAACTTATGAAATTTGTAGTTAAATGGATGGAACTAGACACTGTTATACTAAGTGAAACACAGACTTGGAAAATAAATAAACAAATGTCCTCTCTCATTTGTGGATCTTCGCTCAAAATCCTTAGATGTGAGTATATATCCTGTTGTAATGCAGGATCCAGGAAAATGCAATGGAACCGTGGGGGTAAGGGGGTAGAAGAGGCTTGAGATAGGGACACAGTAGAAGATTGGTTTTATCAATTGAGAAATGGGGAAAATAAGAATATTTTAATAGAGAATGGAGGAGGTAGGGAAATGAAAGATAAATAACAATTACATGGTATGAAAAAAACAGAGGGAAACATTAGTTCAAAAAGCCAACTGAGAAACACACCTATAATATATAAACAAGTGCATGTTTATAGCTGCAAGAGGTGTTATCAAAGGGGAAATGGGAAAATATGGCACCTTAACTAGGGTGGGAAGAGGGAGAGTCATAAGAGGGAGAGAAGTGATAAATAATACTTAGGTGGTGAAAAGCCAGGGGGAAGAGTAATGGTTCAAAGGACTACTGAAAAATGCACATACTATATGTGTGTGTGTGCATGTGTATGTGTGCATGTGTGTGTAAGTGTACATGTGAAGGTAATGATATATACAAAGAAACATAGTACTAGACATGAGAAACCTCCCTTCAAATTATTGGACAAGATAGTTCAGGGACCCACTAAATAACACAGGATATTGCCATAGTTCTTAATTACCTTTCAGATCTTGAAGGTAAAACACTATTGCTGAAGACAGAGCATGCTTGAGACACAGGACTTTGAGCAATGGAACTGGAACTGACCTGGAATCCTCCTCACTGAAGACTAGATCTCAGAGTATCTGAGGATACTATCCAAGCTGCCAACAGGAAAAAAAATCAATCAATGATCCATACCTGCTATAAGCTTAGTAACCAACAATGACTCATGCAGCAAACTCTATTTGTGCATCAGTGGCACTTTTGTATTGAGAGAAATAAGCAGCTATCTAATTGACTGTATGTATGTGTATATGTATAGATGTGCCCATGCATGTGTGTATATGTGTGTATGTGTGTGCATGTGTGTGTGTGTGTGTGTCTGAAGTCTAGTGAAGGAGTCAGTGAGTTTCTGTGCTGTATGCAGGGTAGTTGATGAATTATTCATGGTCTACCACTGTCTTTTACCCCTAGTATCATGACTGCCTTAAAAAATGTCACTTTTCAGAGAAGTGTTAAGTCACTCACAAGCTCCCATGAGCTTGTGAATCAAAGCAATTGCTGATATAGAACATCTCCCAGTGCTGAAAAAACGTTTTACCTCCTAAATGGCTCTGCATTATATGCAGTAGTATGGTGCCACATTGTAGCAATGCCTGAATAAATATAACCAACTCTTAGCCTCCATTTAAACCAAGCATAGGGCTTGATCTGTTCTGAGAACCATGTTTGAATTTCTCTTGGAACTGCATTTGCAGAACTGTTCTCTCATAGAAAGGCCATGCTCTCTCTTTGTTGAAGCACTCATCCAGCATGATATGAGGAAGAAATGGAGGAACTTGTCAAAAGATTTTCCCTATCTGACTGCTACTGAACCAGAACATCACACACAACCACAAACAAAGAGATGACATCAATCTAATCCTACCTGTTGATTGCAACATAAACTGAATAATTCATTGTCTTCAATATTGCTGCTTTCAGCAATTATATTTTCACAACAAACATCCAGGGACATTATTTGGTGCCAGGGCAAAGAAGGGTCATGAGGGAGAAACAGGGAACATATTTTAATAATAAAGCTTCTCATCCACCTGTGCCCCTTTTCTAAGCTTAGGGAACAATCTGTGGAAGAGGGGGCGTGGTAGAATGTAAGGGCTGCGATTGGGGTGAATGGTGAAACTACAGCAATAAAGACTGGACACTCATTTGATCAATTTGATTGAACATACAAGCCCCCCTGCTGGATGGTGGGACCCATGGGCTGTGTGGGTTTGGGCACAACTGCTTGCAAATTGGTTTTACATGAAGGATGCTTGTACTCACAAATTATCACTTATTGTTAAAAAAATGAAAACAAAACAAAGCAAAAAAGCAGAGAAAGATGAAGAAAACTTACTGCAGAATGCATGATCTGGGATGGGTAGGGGTGGGGTGGGGGGAAGGGAAAGGGATATATGCCTGAACTGAATTGGAAAATGATGTATGAAATACACAAAGCATCAATAAAAAAAAAAGAAAAATGAACTTCCAAATGCATCATTGTCTTCCCATAGATATGGAAAGGTATTTGTCTTGTGTGCTCTGGTACATTTTAAGATAGGGAAGGGTTTCTCTTGGGGGTTATGATGTAGGGACTGAGACCAATGCCCCTAAAACAGAACTAAACTTAAGTATTAAAATGGGCAAAGTGCTTCTAACCAGTGGTGACTGCTTTGAGAGTGGTGCTTCAACGGTTCCACAAACAACAAAATAACATTTAAAAAGTTAAAGACTCAAACCAGAACAGGGACTCTGAGCTTTATCTATTTTTAACCCTTAAGTCTATTTTCCAAAAGCTGGACATTGAGGCTCACGAAGTCTGTTAAAGAAGAGGATACAGAGGACCCGGGTTCGATCCCCAGCACCCACATGGAGGCTGAGAACCGTCTGAAACTCCAATTCCAGGAGAACTCCAGCTCCAGGGGAATCCGACATCCTCTTCTGACCTCCGCGGCATTGCACGACACGGGTTCACAGACCTGCATGCAGACAGTACATTGATACACATACATAAATAAATAAATAAAATTAAAAAAAATAAAGCTATATTTTTTTTTAATTTTTTTTTCTGTATGTGTATCAATGTACTGTCTGCATGCAGGTCTGTGCACCCGTGTCGTGCAACGCCGCGGAGGTCAGAAGAGGGTCTTGGATTCCCCTGGAGCTGGAGTTCTCCTGGAATTGGAGTTTCAGACGGTTCTCAGCCGCCATGTGGGTGCTGGGGATCGAACCTGGGTCCTCTGTAAGAGCGGTCGGCGCTCTTAACCGCTAGGCCATCTCTCCAGCCCATAAAGCTATATTTTTATCTTAGCTTACAAACATTGATTACGAGAGGAGCCCAAAGTCTAGTAAAAATAGTTACATTGATTTCCTAAAGGCTAGCTAGATTTAAATAAGCTGATTACATTGTAAGAAGTTATATTGAATAATAGTGTTCAATGATTTCAAAAACATAAGATTAATTTGGGTTCTAGGTTAGGGAACACAGGGAGGTATTCCCACAAAAGTCATTTCCAGCAGCTTCCCTCTAAAAGATGAGGGTCCTCTGACAAGAGGAGAGAAAATTTGTTGATGGGAAATGCTCTTGACATTTTCTGAGGAAGGGACTGGCTCCACCCTACAGAGGAGTACCTTCCTTTAATATACAGCCAGTTCAGTCTGGATCAGACAGCTATGGCTCTGGCTGAGAGAACTTTACTATATGACAACAGGATGGAAATGAGTATGATAGGACAGCAAGGCTGTCAGCATGGCATTCATTAGGACTGCAATCTGCTTTGCCCAGTTCCATCCTCCTGTTTCCCAGGACTGACCCCATCCCTACATGTCTGCCTGGCTGGCTAGTCAAGCATCTCAACTACAACAGAACACTGGGTAGAAAATAGAATTATCCTGGATTTGTGGTACCATTTTCTCGGTAAGGTTTCTATCATTAAAAATCATACGGTAGCCAGGTTGGTGACACACAGCTATAATCCCAACCTTCAGGAAGCTGAGTCAGGTGGATCCCAAGTTCAAGCTCTGCCTAGACTACAAAGACAGATCCTTTCTCAAGAGCACATTTTTCAGACATTTTTATAAATTATAAAGTTCTTAATAAAAATATAAACCCTTAGAAGAGTAGCTGAAGCATAGCAATTACTTTGATGAAATTTATAATGTTTGTTAATGCAGAAAAAGATAAACCAAACCAAACAACAACAACCAAAAAAAAACAGAAAAATGAGCATTGTTTTATTTCCAAGGCAGTGTTTACATGCCTACACAAATACACGGTGTGGTCATTTTTAGTCACGCCATCAGCTGCTCCATTTTTAAAGTATATAGACTGAAGCTAATATTGTTCAAGTAGGAGCAGTATTTATCATGCAGAGAAGTAAAATGAAATAACCCCTGCAATTATGAATGCACAGAGAAGAAAACAAAGTACAGTTCCAAAAGAAAGTGACCTTACAACTTTGCTTATTGGCTGCTAAAGGTTAATTTAGTAGTTGACGGTTATGCAAGATAAATCTCTTATTTTCATTTAGAATATCTATTTCTTGCATTAGCAATGACTATAAATATAAATCTCTTTATGTCACTTTGGTCCAGCATAAAACATTTTCTTCTCTGGCATGAAAGGACCAAATCACAGAAATGAAAAAAGAAATTTTTAAGTTCAACAATTCCATGTTCTTTTTTTTCTTTTCTTCAGCAAGCTAGATTATTTTTTGATCCAAATAGATTTACTAGTTTGATGTTTTAGATGGTATAATTGATTCATGGGAGGATATAAAAATGAGTAATGAAACACTTTGGAAGGAAATATTTAGCTCTGAAATCATGACAGATTGAAGTAGTAACATGCACAGATGTGTTCGCAGCAACTGCAACCATGCTAATACACACACACATCACAAAACAACACAGCTCTTTTCTCTGGCCTTCAATCCAGAGTTCCCCTTTCCATATCCTTGGCCAAGGATAGCTTCCTCCTGGTGTCTTTATGGGTGGTTCAATGTGCCTTTTGTTGCTTTCTTTCCATCAGCAGCATCCAGGATGCCTGCATGTAACTACTCTGTGACAAGACTGTTAATTGCAGCAGCTTGCTTCCAATATAATGACGAACTTGTCCGAACATCTTGATTGTGAATGTGCAGTGTTTTACTTCCCATGGTGTTCCTCAAATTATTTTCACTTCTTCACTTAAAGGAGGAACAAGCTGCCATAGAGAAAGTAAAATGCATACTTGCAGTGTTGCTCAGAGCCAAAACTGGAGTTTAATATCACTGTAGTTGAAATAAAGGTATTTATGTTTATCAACAATTAAGAAAACTACATTAGCATTACTTGGGCAGGTATTGAATACATATAAATGTCTGTGCATTTAATTGCTTCAGCGAGTGCACTGGATAGGGTTTGTGTGAACACCTGGGTTGAAGGAACCTTAATTGGCCTATGGTTGTGTCTGTGGGGCATTTTCCTGATAATTATTGAGTGATGGGGGAGGGCCCAGCCCACTGAGGGCAGTGCCACCCCTGAGCAGGTTATTCTGTATTGTATGAGAAAGCATGCTGAGTTTGGGCATTCCTCCATGACCTTTGCATCAGCTCCTGCCTCCAGGTTCCTGCCCTGAGTTCCTATATTGGGCTCCCTCAATGATGAACTGTGACCAGGGAGATGTGAGATAAATAAACCCTTTCTTCCCCAAGTAAGTTTTGGTCAGAGTGCTTTGTCAAAGCAATTGAAAGGAAACTAGAACAGAGAGAATTGCATTTGTCTCTGTATGTGTGTGTGTGTGTGTGTGTGTGCGCGTGCGCATGTGTGTGTGCATGTGCGTGCATGTATGTGTGTGTTTGTGTGTGTGTGTATGTGTATGTATCACAGCACATATGTGGAGTCAGAAGACAACTTGGATGCTGGTCCTTACCTGGAACCTTGTTTGAAACACCATCTCTCTTGATGTTTGGCCACTGTGTGTTCCAGTCTAACTGGCATCTGAGCATCAGGGCACTCTCCTGGTTCTGCCTCCCATCTGGCCATGGGTGCACTGGGATTCCAGGTGCCTGCTACCTCACCCAGCTTTGTAGCTTTACATGGGCTTGGGAATTTAAGTTCATTTCCTCATATTTGGGCTGCAAGCTCTTTACCCAAGGATCATCTTTCCAGCAGTATATCCATCTTTCCAGCATCTTTATAATAATGCAGCATATTAATTCCAAACTTGATTGCCTGGAACAAACACTAGTTTTCTCATATAGCTTTGTGTTGGCTGCATCCTTCTATTCTAAGTTTGTGGGGAGACCTTGACTCCAAGCTTCAGGGCAGGTATAGTGAACTTCTGTTCACACACACAAGGATCAGTCAGCTTGCTACATATATAATTCTCAGGCTGATGTCAAGTATGAACTTAGCCTTTGTTCCTGTTACATCAGTTAAAATTCAATTGAGTTCTCTGTTCAGCTCCTTACTCCATCTTTTGAGTAGGTTGTTTTCTTCTTTGTTTTTTGAATAGTCTATGTATTCTTGACATTAATGATCTGTCAGATGAATCACTAGTGAAGATTTTCTCACACTCTGTGGGTTTCCTCTTCACTTCCTTGATTGTTTCTTTTGCTGTACATAAGCTTTTAAGTTTGACGAAGTCCCATTTGTCAACTGTTGACCTTATTTCCTGTGCAGCTGCTGGCTGATTTAGAAAGTCTTTTCTTACACCTATGTCTTGTAGGTTGTTACCAACTTTTTCTTCTATTACCTTCAGGGATTCAGGTTTTACGTTGAGATCTTTGATACGCTTGGTGTTGATTTTTGTAAAAGGTGAAAGATAGGGGTTTAATTTTGTTCTACAAATGGTAATCCAGTTTTGCCAGCACTATTTGCTGAAGATGCTATCCTTCTTCAGTTGAGGATTTTTTGCCCCTTTGTCAAATATGAGGTGGCTGAAATTGTATGAGCTCAAGTTTGATCTTCAATTTTGTTCCATTGGTCAGCTGGTCTGTTTTTGTGCCAGTACCAGGCTGCCTTTATGACTATGGACCTGTAACATAGTTTGAAGTCTGGTAGAGCAATTTCCCCTGTATTGCATTTTTCACTCAGGGTTGCATTAGCTATTCAGGGTCTTTTGTTTTTCCATATGAATTTAAGGATTTTTTTTTCCAAGTCTGTGAAGAAGCTCATGGGGATTTTGATTGGGATTGCATTGAATATGCTGAGAAACATCTTAAAAAGTGTTCAACTTTATTAATAATTAAGGAAATGCAAATTAAAACCACTCTCAGATATCATCTCACTCCAATTCGACTGGCTAAGATCAAGAACACAAAAGGCACCAAATGATGGAGATGTTGTGGGGAAAGGGGAACACTCATCCACTGCTGGTGGGAATGTAAACTCCTACAGCCACTATGGAAAGCAGTGTGGAGAACCCTTAAAAGACTCAAAATGAGCCTACCACCTGACCCAGCCATACCACTCCTGGGTGTATACCCAAAAGACTCATCCTACTGCAAAGATACATGCACATCCATGTTTATTGCAGCTCTCTTCACAATAGCGAAGAGCTGGAACCAACCCAAATGCCCCTCAACTGACGAGTGGATGACAAAAATGTGGCACATCTACACAATGGAGTACTACTCAGTGGTAAAGAAAAATGACATCATGAACTTTGCAGGTAAATGAATGGAACTTGAAGCCACTATGCTAAGTGAAGTTACACAGTCCCAGAAAAACAAGTGGCAAATGGTCTCCCTCATTTGTGGATGCTAACACCAAATCCCCAGATAAAAGGCAAGCTAAACATTATTCTTATATTTCTGTTTATCTGAAAGCAACAATGTTGTTATAATGTAAATCTCTTAACGGGATCTAGGATCAATCCAACTCTTACTCTCAGACTCTGTAATTACTGTGTATGAGTGGAAAGTATATATGCATATTTTAGAGTAATATAAAATTAAAGGAGGAAAATGTGAATCCCTAAACATAAAAAAAGACTGTAAGAAAGATGCAGGACATTTATGGCAGAATTCATGATCTGGGGTGGGGTGGGGGAAGGGAAAGGGGAATATGTCTAAACTGAACTGAGAAATGATTTCTGAAATACAAAAGCATCAATAAAAGCATAAAAAATCCAATTGAACAAAGACCAAAGGAAAATAGGGCTGGAGAGTAGACATGATCTTCTGTATAGATGTGCACTACAGATATATGCCATGATTAAGGCATTTGAAGATTAATGCAATTGTCCCAAGTATGTCATAGGTGATGTATAATTTGAAATAGTATATAATTCTACAGTGACATACATACATACATACATATATACATACACACACACACCCCACAGAGTAATACAGTTCCCCCAAGCATGTTGCAGATGACGTGTGATTTGTAATTATATATAATTCTATAGTGACACACACATGCACCACACAGAGTTTTAGGACTTATGTTTTGGCCTGGCTCATTGCACCTCACTTTTAATTTTTTTTTTATTTATCATGTGTATGAATCTACTGTCTACATGTAGGTTGGTGTACCCATGTCGTGCAATGTTGCAGAGGTCAGTAGAGGGTGTCGGATTACCCTGGAACTGGAGTTAAAGACAGTTCTTAGCCTCCATGTGGATGCTGGTAATCGAACCCAGGTCCTCTGCAAGAGCAGTTGGTGCTCTTAACCACTGAGCCATCTCTCCAGCCCCAGCACCTCACTTTTAACAATGAACTTTTACCCAGAATATTCACAAATGTCTCCTGCATAGTCCTTGAAAGCCGCCATGATTCACAGAGTCCCCAGGCTTTCCCACAGGCATGGCTTTGTAGCTTTACCAATTAAGCTTCATAGGCGTCTTTCTTGAGGCATCTGTGCAAATCAGTTACCAGAACTGAAATCTTTAATTCTGTCAGATTTCATAACTGCACAAGAAGAGAAGACATTCCTCTGAGACCTCTAAGGCATTTATTTTGCTCCAGCAGCTGTTCAGTTTGTCTTCCATGTGAACTAAGTGTAATTCATGTTTGCATGTGCATTGCAGATCATAGTGTCATGGACATTACATGTACGCCATTAGAGAAGAGATATTATGAAATATCTATAAATAATTAGCAATTACTGAACATTCCTGGAATAATTTAAATTCTTTAGGGCTAAGTAAACATTTCTAACTTATTAGGTTCATATATACTAAGTACCATTAATTTGATATTAGTATATACATAATTTTACAAGCTTAAAATAACTATCAATTACTTGAATTACCATTTTTATTATTACAAAATTATTTTCTTTGAAAAAAAATTAATTTTTTAATATTCCATTAAAATCCATTACACAGTAAATGGGTGAATCCAATAAAATAATGTAGTGGTTTCTGTAAGTGAACACACTTCTAACTCATCAATTATGACAGAAATCTATTGATAACAATTTTGAAAGCTTAAAATAACTATCAATTACTTAAATTACCTTTTTACCATTATAGAATTACATTCTGTGAAAAAATTTTAAATCATTTTGTACTACTCCTTTAAAACCAATTGTACATTAAATGTGTGAATCTGATAAAATAATGTGATTTATAAATAGAAAGCATTTTAATTAATAAATTATAACATAAATTTATTATTGATAATGAAATAGTCAAAATTACAAAAGTCTAGGGAAAACGTGGTTTTCCAAAATAAAAGAAAATGAAGATACATAACAGGATTCAGGAGGAAGACACACACATTTTAATAGGTGGAGAATTTAGTATGGAGTCTATGCAAATTATTATAGTCTGTATAGAACAAAGACCAAGATATTATTTTTCTGTTACCACCCTAACAATTTTTTACTGACTTAGAATTAAAACACAACACCCCCTTATTGTCCTGCTGAAAGTCGGGCCTCTGGGCTGTGAGGAGCCACTCCACCTTCTTCCTCTGGGCTGCAGGAGCCGCTCCCCCTTCTTCCTCTGGGCTGAGGGAGCCGCTCCACCTTCTTCCTCTGGGCTGTGTGAGCCGCTCCACCTTCTTCCTCTGAGGGCCTGTGGGGACTCCCATCCTGCATTGTGCTATTAAGGTCAGTCTTGACACTCTGATATTCCCCAATTTGGGCATATTTGGGGGTCTTAGTCACCTTCCATATGGATCCACCTCATTCCTTCTCCAGAATGGAATCTGTAGGAAAGAAAACCAAAACAGAACATATTCAGGAATGATAAACGTAGCTTAAGGAAGTTTCCAGAAGTAAGGGCAAAATCACAAGATAATTACAGATATTCTTGTTGTTTTAAAATGTATCACATGTGTGCTGCCTTCCACGAGGTGTTCTTCCTCCCTGGTCCAGGGCTCCTAGAACCAGGGTCTAAGCCCTGGTAGGGAGGGGGAGGATCTGGAAGCCATGCCTGATAGAGAGAGAGAGAGAGAGAGAGAGAGAGAGAGAGAGAGAGAGAGAGAGAGAGGAAACAGGCCCAGAGACGGAACCAGGAGCAATTCCACAAGGGAAAAAAATTGGTTTTTGAGGAGTGCCAAAATACATGAGACACAGCTTTTTAACCTTCCAATATAGACTGAGGATTCATGTTTCTCCAAGAATCCTCCAAACCTTCAATGCCAGCTGGGGACTACTGAGATACCCAGCTTGTGGACTAAACAGCTAAGGGGATGTCAGCCTCATCGGTAGACTGCCATTGTTGGACTACCTGGGCTGTATCATGGAGGCCATGATTGAGATGGAATGCATGCTTACTGGACTTCATTTGGGGGAACAGGGGAGGGAAAGACCCCAGTGTGGAACAAAAGTGCAGGACTGATGGTTGTTTGTGATTGCCAACAAGGAACCTTCAAGCACTTCCTTAAGGAAAATATGACATCTTTTAGGGAAAAAAAATCCTCCAATTCAAGTGATATGTGTATATATATAGCTATATATATGTATATATACAGTAGCGATACAAGTTGGAGAGAACAACAACAAAAGAAATGAAAAAAAAACTCTGGAAAGACTCAGAAAAAGATACAGGACATGTATGACAGCATGCAGGGACTCAGGTGGGTGGGGGGCAAGGAAAGGGAAGTGATTCTAGATTTGATTGAGAAATGATGTTTGACCTATGGAAGAAGTTTAATAACAATAAAAAACTTGGTTTATTGCTGTAATCCAGGGTTTTTATGCAGAACCTTGTAAGGGGTTGGGACGTACAGAATTGGGGGTTGGGACAGGCAGGATTTCAGGCCATATGCTCCAGATCACTACAGGGATGTGACAATGCTTTGTCCAAGGCATAAAAGACAATTGGCACCAGGCAGGTTTTCACAGGCAAGCAAGGTATCAGCAAGAGTCCAGGCTTCGAGGCTACTTGCTGACTCTCTAGGTGCTTCTGCCAGAAGAATGCCTACATCTCCTCCTTTTTCTTTATTAAAAAAAGTTCAGTTATAACATAGTGGGAGTAACAAAAGAAGATTCAGTATACAGCAAGTACAGAAAACCACAAACAAAAGGCTTTTCATCAAATCTATGACCTTGGGAATTCATTTAAAAAATTTAACAAATGAGGGTGTGGAAGGGTGGACAGATCCAAGATGGAAATGAGGCAAGAAGTGAGAGGAAAGCAAGCCCAGTGTCCTCGCCAGAGAACTTACAGGCCTGCCTGCTAAGGAGAAAGATGGATGATATCTGTCAGGATGGACTTTGAGTTTGGGAACTGGATTAGACTGAATAAAGTGACTGCTGAAAATTTATAGAAATTTGACAGGAAAGGGAGATTAAATATACTTTGAAAGAAATAATAAGGGCTATGTAGTGAAAATAACCGATGGTCCAGATGGATAGAGTGTGGCCAGTCTGGAGGATTGTCATGTATATGCCTCAGGAAAGAAGGAGGCACTAGAACTATGTTTGCAATGCACCTCCGGTTTGCTAGAATAGTCAGAAATGTGTGTATGGAGACAGAGAGAGAGAGGGAGAGGCTTTTCAGTGTTACTAGGGAAGCATTATAATAACTTGAACAAATAAACGCCTCTTTATTTTTTTCTCACATAAACTTATTTTTGTTTTTTTAACAAATCTAGACCCATGTTCCTGCCCATTCCCCCACCCCACCAGAGCTCATGCATTCTGCCAAACATGCTTTTCATCTCTTTCTCAGTCTTTCTCAATATTCTCCATGAGGAAGTTGACTGTTTTGAGCAGAAGTTCACTGTTTCAGTCAGTTCTTTGATGCAGGCCTTTATGTTGTTGTTGTTGTTGTTGTTGTTGTTGTTGTTTCCAATATGCATTATGCCCAACTGCTTTGGACAAAAGCTCAGGGGGCCCTACACAAGAAATACTTACAACTAGGTAATTGACACTAGCATCCACAGATGAGGGATGCCATTTGTCATTGTTTTTCTGGGACTGTGTTACTTCACTCAGCATGATGTCCTCTAGCTCCAACCATTTTCCTGCAAAGCTCATGATGTCATCTTTCTTTACTGCTGGATAGAACTCCATTGTGTAGATGTACCACATTTTCTCTATCCACTCGTCAGTTGAGGGGCATTTGGGTTGGTTCCAGCTCCTTGCTATTGTGAAGAGAGCTGCAATAAACATGGCCATGCATATATCTCTGTTGTGGGGTGTCTTGAGGGTACATGCCCAGGAGTGGTATGGCTGGGTCAGGTGGCAAGTTCATTCCAAGTCTTCCAAGGGTTCTCCATACTGCTTTCCATAGTTGCTGTACCAGTTTACATTCCCACCAGCAGTGGATGAGTGTTCCCCTTTCCCCACAACCTCTCCAGCACTTGGTATCATTTGTTTTCTTGATCCTAGACAGTCTTATTGGAGTAAGATGATATCTTAAAGTGGTTTTGATTTGCATTTCCTTAATGATTAGTGATGTTGAACACTTCTTAAGGTGTTTCTCAGACATCTCTAATTTCTCACTTGTGAAGTCTCTGTTCAGTTCTTTGCTCCATCTATTGAGTGGGTCATTTCTTTTCTTTTTTCCTTGTTTTTTGAGTAGTTTATATATTCTGGAAATCAATGCTTTGTCAGATGTATCTGCAGTGAAGGTTTCCTCCCACTCTGTGGGATTTCTCTTCACTTCCTTGATTGTTTCTTTTGATGTACAGAAGCTTTTGAGTTTAATGAGGTCCCATTTGTCAATTGTCGACCTTAATTCTTGCCCAGCTGCTGTCTGATTTAGGAAGTCTTTTCCTACGCCTATGTCTTGTAGTCTGCTGCCAACTTTTTCTTCTATCACCTTCAGAGTTTGGGTTTTCACGTTGAGGTCTTTGATCCATCTGGAGTTCGCTTTTGTACAGGGCGAGAGGTAGGGGTTTAATTTCATTCTTCTACAAGTGTTGATCCAGTTTTGCCAGCACCACTGGCTGAAGATGCTATCTTTTCTCCATTGTGGCTTCTTGCTCCCCTTGTCAAGTATAAGATGGCTGAAATTGTATGTGCTCAGATTTGGATCTTCGGTTTTGTTCCATTGGTCAACAGGTCTGTTTTTGTGCCAGTACCAGGCTGTTTTTTATGACTATAGCCCTGTAGTATAGTTTGAAGTCTGGAATAGAGATCCCCCCTGTGTAGCTCTTTTTGCTCAGGGTTGTTTTGGCTATTTGGGGTCTTTTGTTTTTCCAAATGAATTTAAGAACTTTTGTTTCCAAGCCTGTGAAGAAACTGTTGGGGATTTTGATTGGAATTGCATTAAATCTATACAAGAGTTTCAGTAAAATGGACATTTTTACAATGTTAATTTTCCCAATCCATGAGCATGGGAGGTTTTTCCATCTTCTGATGTCTTCTTCAATTTCTTTCTTTAAAGGTTTAAAATTTTTGTTGTAGAGATCTTTGGTGTCTTTGATTAGGTTTGTTCCTAGGTATTTTATTGTTTTTGAGGCTATTGTGAGTGGGAAGGTCTCTTTGAATTCTTTCTCCAGTTGCTTGTTGTTGGTGTAAAGAAAGGCCATTGATTTTTTAAGTTTAATTTTGTATCCTGCCACTTTGCTGAAACTATTAATCGTTTCTAGGAGTTTTCTGGTGGAGATTTTAGCATCCCTTAAGTAAACAATCATATCATCAGCAAATAGGGATAGATTGACTTCCTATTTTCCAATTAGTAATCCTTTAATTTCCTTTTCTTGCCTTATTGCTCTAGCAAGTGTTTCAAGCACTATATTGAAGAGGATTGAAGAGGAGTGGTGACAGGGGGCAGCCTTGCCGAGTTCCTACCTTTAAAGGAAATGTTTCTGTCATTTCTCTGTTTAGGATGATATTGAACTCTTTAGTTTTTAAGAGGGGTTGGAAGTCAGAAGACACTCCTTCCCTATGTGTCTCCTGGAACTGTGTTGATGGGACTCTGTTTCAAGAACTGTGAGTCCAGCCCCACCCACACATAATTTTATTCAAAATATTTTATTCAGCTTCACCTGGGGAAGTACAAGTTTGGCTCCACCCTCATCTGAACAGATGGTTATGTCTTTACATCATTACTTCTAGAATACCTCATTCACCCAAGGTCATATGTGCTTCCAAATCTCTGTGTGCAGTGGAGATGGGTAGGCCACCTTTCAGCACTTTGATATGTTACTTCTCAAGCATACCCACATTCATTCATTCATTCTAACATTATCTTTTTTGAGTGGAGTACTAAATTGAGTTTACCTAGGGAGCAAGATCTGGTGCCCAGGTCACAAGACATAAGAGTGTATGGTTTTGCTGGATTTAAATAAAAAGCAGTAGTCCAGATATGTCCATCTATAAAAATCATTCCTACAGTGCTTGGTTACTTATCTGGTAAAGGAGGTCAGAGATCTGCCACAAAAACAAAGTCACCAGTGTGTGGCCAAGCATCTGAAGGGTAGATACCAGAGGAATTTTGGATCCTTTAACAACCATGCATTGATATCTTGTTCGTGAGAACTTCTGGTGAAAAAGAGAAGAAATTCCATGACTTTTTTGTTTTTTGGGTTTTTTGTTTGTTTGTTTGTTTGTTTGTTTGGTCTTTTCGAGACAGGGTCTCCCTGTAGCCCCAGCTGTCTTGGAACTCGCTCTGTAGACCAGGCTGGCCTTGAACTCACAAAGTTCCACCTGCCTCTGCCTCCCAAGTGCTAGGATTAAAGGGGTGCGCCACCACGCCCGGCTGAAATTCTATGTTTTAAGAGGTGTCTTGTCTCTCTTTTCTTTGGGAGTTTGCAATGTAATGTGTCTGACATGAGGCTGGCATGGTAGAGCAGCCAATAGCAGAGCAGTCCTCATAGCTGCAAGGAAATGAGAGTTAAGCACTTTGCTCTGCACCCAAATCCCTGATGGACCCAGTCTACAGCGTCCAACAAAGACACACAGCACTGTGATCTCCATCTGTGCTCACAGCCTTTGAAACTTCAACTTCCAATGGTCGAATGAAGATAAAAGTAGCCAGATAAAACTCACCTAGAACCTTGGCCACTAATGAATGCTGTATTTCATCCTCGTTTAAGGTTCTCTTACCAGCTATCCTGTGCCCAGGGTGCCAGGCTCTATGATGGCTTCATTGGCCCACCTCCTGGTGTCTATGTCCTGTGCCATGCTACCCACCTGAGTATAGGCTGGACCTGGGTACTCGCCTGAGCTTAATACAAAGTCAGAAATCCTGAGATGCCACTGATTCCTTTGTTATCAAAGACTGTCTTTTGGCTTTGGACTCTTTCTATATGCCTGAGTACACTGTCAAATACTTTGCCAGAGAAAAGAAGGCTGCCAGAATGAGAGAAGCCTGTGGTGTAGACCAGATAGGATGGAACTGAGAGCTGTAGTCTACAAACATGGAAGCAGGCAAGTGCATGACCTGGGACACAGGTCTGTCAGCCTTTGTCCTACCAACATCTTGTCTGGAGTCTTCATTTCAACACTTCCTGGTCAGTAAGCACCTAGGCAAACAGATTATTCACCACTGGAAATTGGTAAACAATAAGGGTCTTGTTTTAAGCTTTCTTTGTGTGCTTTGTGCTGGAGAACTTGATAAGGAACATAATGCAGAAGATCAAATGGGACTGTATTCCATAAATGCACATTGCAAATGTGATTATACAAATTGACTTTTGAATATAGGCAGTATTAGAAATAAAAGTCGGATTTCTGAGCAGCTAGAACATAGGATTATCTTAATGAAATGACTAAAGCGTTTGCATGTAACATCTTTATATCTTGTAACATCGAAGTGCAAATGTGCTTCACAACAGAGAGACTATAAAATACTCAGATCCCTTGCAAAGTCACGGGGCCTTTTGACCCCTTTCCAGCTTCTTTAGTCTATCCACATACAGCATTTTTTTCATTCTTTAAAGTAAAGCTGGACTGGAGAGATGGCTCAGTGGTTAAGAGGTGGCTCTTACACAGGACCCAGCCTCAATTCCTAGCACCCACAGGTCAGCTAACAAGTGTCCAGAACTCTAGTTCCACGGGAATCCAACACCCTCATCTGACTTCCTCAGAAATTTCATGACACAGGTGCATTTACATACACACAGGCAGTACCCTCAAACATATAAAATTTAAAAATAAATAAATCTTTTAAATATAAGTCTGATGAAATGCCCAGAGTCTGCAGTGAAGTTTTCATAGAAAGCTTACATTTTATAAATTTTAGAAGATGCTACTTTACTTTTATAGAAATAATAAAAATCAGGATCTTATTCTGGTGAAAGATAAAAGTTGCTTAAGAGAGCCAACATTGATTAGCATGTTACATGATGTCAAAAAGCTGCCAGGCAATGTTTTAGCCATTTTACTTCACTTTAAATTTTGGCTGGTTTTACATCTGTACCAGTGTAGATGATACAGCTATTTCTCTGATTTTCTGTCTCTCCCCATTATCTTTTATGCATCTCTATATATCTGTCAATCAATCCATCTTATTCCAATTATCTGACTCATCAATTAATCTATATATTCCTCCTTCAATAATAGACATCTCTATATTTCTATCACCTCTATCTGTCATCTATCTGTCATCAATGCATATATATGTCTCTCCCTTCATCTATAGATTTATCTTTGATTTATGCTGAAGAAAAGTCTCACATATTATGGATGCCAAGAAGTTAAAAATCTGTACTCTAAGTTCCAGTCCAAATGTAAAACATCTTGACTAACTGAAGCAATGAAGTCATCCAAAATCTGTCTTTTTCACAAACTTTTGTAGTATTGGATGAGGATATGCTATAGGGAGGGCAATATACACATACTCTCAATGCTAATATTGTCCTGAACTGTACTCATAAAATCACCACATGTTGAACAATGAACCCAGGAAGCCAATAGTTAAACAATTTAAATTTACCTACCAAACCTATCTATTAGAGAAAAATATGGAGATAGGGCACCTCTTTTGCTTCTAATAATGATTAATTTGATTTTAGTAAACACATTTACCATCATTTCCCCCACAATTCTACTTATCTGTGTTAGAAAACCCGAGTAAGTTTCAATAAACAAGATTAGAGATTCGAGGCAAGATTTTTATTTCTAGGTAATGTTGCATATAATAAATGTGTCTCTTGATCACATCAACCTTCTACTTCGTGGTATTCCTCTAGCCTCCAATAGCATTATGAACTGCCAGTTATTGAACATTATATTCTGGCAATGTACAAAATCTCCACAAATGTGTTTTATGACCCTTGAAATAATATCACAAAGATGAAGCTGTCTTTTTCAACTTTGTGGATTAAAAAAAAAAGTGAGTTGTGAACAAAACTTCCTGGCAAGAAGGGCACCTTCCACTGCGCCTGCTACCAGGCAGGGAATTAGGGAGAATTTGGAAGGCTGCAGGTCCAGAGACAAATTACAGTTTATTTTGGGTCATTTTTAGCCACCATAGTAGCCATTCCTTTCCAACCTCTGTGTCTGACTTGACATCCTGTGACTAACAGGTAAAAACCCTGAAATGTATGAACTTAACAGACAGCTAGCTTCCACCAACCAAAAGGCCGAGTGTTGTTGGAGAACAGTTGAAGCCTAAAGCAGTGAGCTTTATTTAACTCACCTACCCAATATTTCCACCAATGTATTTGAAAGGGTCTTGAATAATGATTTTCATTCATCTGATACTATATAAATTTCACCAAACTGTTACCACGTTAGAAAATGGAATTTAGGGTAACCTGAATCTGTGTTCCCAAGCCATTGGATACTCATATTAGGCTCAATAATAAATTAACTCTTACCTCCTTTAAACCAAGAGCTGTGTTTTTGCAACCACAGTGTTGTAGGTGAACTGTAAAATTAAAGCTTTGAAAGACAAGTCTCTGTTCAACACTAGAGTCATTCTAACAGACAGGACAAGACTCCAGCCCATACTGCTGCTCAGGCCACAATACCTGCAGCAGGGCCTCCTCTCACACAGATGCTGACAGAAAACCCTACTGGAAACTGTCTGTGACCCCCTACTTAACAGACTTCCAAGTGCCAGAGTATCTTAGGGAAGTGAGCTGATATCAAGAGAAGTGGGGTTCATACATCCTGTTCCCCACCCCATTTCTTGCTTCCTTCCTGGGGACCAGAGAAGCTGGCCATAGGTTCTTGCTGTGGAGCCATCCTTCCTCAAAGAGCTATAAGAAGAACCCTTCCCACAATTCCTGCCTCATCAAGCCCCTGCCAGGATGTGGCCTGTTTGTCCATGGCATTAATAGCTTCTAATAAATTTCCTACTCCCAACAAAATTGGTATCTCCCCTGACCCACAAATTTGAGACCTTTTACACAGTATTTCTATAATCAACACCCAGTAAAAATAAGCAAGCAATGGTTTTGTTCTAATGTTTACACATGAGTGATATAAAATGTTATAATTTCTGATATAATGTTCTGATCATGAACATGCAGGAATATGGGGGTATCTCTGAGAATGGTGGAGACATTCTCAGGGAGCTAGGATCCTGAAAAACTCAATACTACCAAAACCACACTTAGCCAGAGGCTTTATGGGTTCTCACCTCAGGAATTCAAAGAATAAAATTCACAGAGAATAGAGGGTGAGTTATAGAAAGAAGATTATTTTAGATTCATAGATTCATAGGAGAGAAAGAGACAGAGAGAGAGAGAGAGAGAGAGAGAGAGAGAGAGAGAGAGAGAGAAAACTAATTTTGTTCTCAAATTCTATTTAAAAATCCACAAAAATTTAATAAAGAGATTTGTAAGATAAATCTGAATTTGTTTTAGATTTGCATGTTAATTCCATAAATTCATAGTGTGTCTCATTAGTGACTTACAGGGTGAGTGTAGCTTGTCCTTAAAAACTATTTACAACAGACTTGTAAATACATATGAATTTAGCATTATTTTCAATGACTTCCATCTATGTACAAGTTTAACAATGTTTACTAATGACCAAATACACGGAATTAGCATGAATCCTACTAGAAAATACACAAGCAATGTATTTATTGAAGATTAATGTTTTTCCAAGGTGCCTAAATTTTTTTCAGGGCCTTCCAATACCACTGAGTTCTGTCTTCCCAGGCCCTGTAGGAACTAGTTCACCATGGCTGGTGTGCTGGAACAAGCCTGAAAAGCATTTGGCAGCTGAAAGCATCTCCACTCAACTTATCTTCAGTAAGGTCACAAGAGACACTGATATCTGCATGGTAGGATTTGCATGATGGAAAAGAAATAGTAAATGGTGCAAATTGCCTTACTTAAGATTTCTTTAATTCTGTGTGTGTGAGAAAGAGTGTTTCATCTGTGTGTTTATGTGCACCATGGGCATGCCCAATACTTGTGGAGGTCAGATGATGGCATCAAATACCCTGGAACTGCATTACAGACAGTTGTGAGCTGCCATGTCTAAACTCAGGTCCTCAGAGGAGCAGGAAGTCTCTTAACCACTAAGCCATTTCTCCAGTCCCCAAATTGCTTTCTTTAGACAAACTAATGAACTGATTACAGTTGATGGGGGGTGGGTAATACAAGCTTCTTTTCATTTATGACAGAAGTAAATTTGGAAATTGATTATTATAAAAATACTAAAATTGGTGAATATATTAAAATATTTACAATTTCACATATTTTAGTTGAATGAGTGCCAATATTCTGAGTCATGGCAATTAGGAAATTGCAGATAATTTGAACCTGAGTGTTCAAAACAGGCCTGGCATCTCAGGAAGATGATCTTACACAATCCAGATCACTTCGACAA
The DNA here is from genome assembly GCA_009823505.1 of Rhizomys pruinosus. NCBI lineage: Eukaryota > Metazoa > Chordata > Mammalia > Rodentia > Spalacidae > Rhizomys > Rhizomys pruinosus. The sequence goes on from VZQC01012951.1 coordinate 272,601, forward strand.
AAGCGATGGGCTTGTGTAGGGTGATGGCCTGCCTCAACTGTGATTGCAGGAAAGCACAGCTCTGAGAACTGTGTGTAGGATGGTGGCCTGCCTCAACTGTGATTGCAGGAAAGCACACTTCTGAGAACTCTCCAGCGTTGTTATTGGTAAAGGGGCTCCTTTTCCTCACTCCAAGTGTGTAGAGCATGACCTCAGAGTTTTAGCTGGTCTGTTAAAAAATAAAAACCATTTTAAAGCAGAAAAATTGATAAGTGGAAATCTTGAGAACAAAATAAAATTGCGGTGGGCAGCTCAAGATTGCCAGAGCTGAACCAAGTAGTTAAAGTTCAGTTCAAAGTATGGGAATAGAAAAGTTTGACCCTGCTGCACCAAGGTGTGGGTCTGAGAACAGGTTGGTGTGTACCCAGGTGCTCCTGCTACCTGCAGATTTATGGCTTTTGTGATTTCTGCTTCACTGCTCTTGCAGAATAGGAATTTTTTAGGGGGACTCAACACCCCTAAGCTTGAGAACTTCAAATTTTCACCTCTAGATGTGGTCTTTTTTTTAAAAAGCTTACCCTAAGAACACCCTGGGATTTCACATGGAATCAAAACACTTCCTTTGGGCATTCTTCTGTGTCTGTGTGGTCTTCTCTGGTGGGCCTACATCATTACAAAACCTTGAGCACATACATTGACCCAAGTGTTAGGTTAGGAACCTTTACGGAACTCACAGCCCCTAGAGTGGACAGTACCAGACACAAAGCAGATGAAAATTTGGACTATGGAAGCCTCTGTTTAATATTTTAAAGGTAAAACTCCCTTTGAAATAAAATGATTTTATTTTATATTTAACTTCTGTTTCCCTGGACAGAAAATGAATATTGGCCATTTGGTAAAAGACTCAGTTGCAATATTTTCTTGGAATGCTATGTGGTCTGTAATCCCAAATTATAATGCCACAAATAAATATATTTTGCTTTAGGCAAAATTTATATAATCTATTTTTATTTTTTAATATTTTTATTGAGATTTTATACATTTCACAAAACAGTTGTTAATCAAATTTAGGTCCCCTTCTCTACCCAGACGTCCTTTGGTGCAAGTTCTTCCACCGGAGTCTATTCAGCCTATCTAGCAAGCATAAGGAAGGTCTACACTCCCTCACCCAGCCATAGTCAGTTTCCAACATTTCTCAGGATAGGCACCCCTTTCACCTGTTTCCCTCGAACCACTCAAGACCCTCGTCTGATTGAGTTGGCACAGATCTTATGCTTGATGTCGCCATCCTGTCACAGGATGTATTTTACTCACCTTAATTACAGGACTGGAAAAGGATCAACACCAATGGAAAACAATCCACCTTACAAATTCACTGAATGACAGTTTCTAATTGTTTTCTTTTCAGTCTCTGGAAAGTGTTTAGTATAAAGCAAGTACCCATTAGCGTATAAAATGAAATGCAATAGAAATGTATTTTGCAAGGACACGGATACTGCCAGTGAAATTGTTTTCAACCATAATGGAATGAGAGTCTAACCCATGCTGGAATAGTTCTGTGGTTCCTGTACTCGACACACAAAGAGAAATATGCATGCCGAGCTTGGGTGTATCATCCAGAGCCATGGATCAAAACCCAGCCTGCACATCAGGCTTCAGAAGAGATCATATTATCACCTGATCCAAAGAAGGAGGCTCACTGTGCGATCACCTGTCTGCTCACACCTATGCTTTACCAATGACAGCTATGACAGTGACTCAAAGGCAGCAGACTTACTTCCTAGCCTAGAAACTTTGGTACAGTGTTCTAAATGTCCACCTTCCCTGTGGATCATTTCAGCTTTGCCTCTTCTGTAGAATTTCATTTCTTATAAAATGCCAAGTTAAGCCAATGAACAACTCGTTTCATTTTACCACAGTAAAGATGCAAAGGGAATAACCAATTAACATTTACTTTGAAAAAGAAGTATCTTCTTGTTTCTAGAAATCATAAATTTATTACATTGCAGACTTCAAGAATTAACTTCAGAATAAAAATATCATCAACCCACTGCATGTTTGCAATTCATTAACCTTATGGTAAGCTATTTGTAGCTCCAACAGAGTAATGATAATGAATATTGTATTCAGGGCTCTGACAGACCACAAATGGATATCATTTCAAAGTAAAAACAGTGTTGGAAGAAAATAAAACATGCTTCATTGAAGCTGTTGGTTTAAATACTTGGTTAAGACCACTTTGCAGACACTGCTGTCCCCTGCATCCACTTGCTGTCAGCTATGGTCAATGCTACCATGTTCTTGCAGTATCTATTTTAGCTCCCAGAGTTTTCACAGAGCGGCTCACAGTCACCTGTAACTTTACTTCCAGGGGATCTAATGTCCTCTCTTGGCCTCTGCATGCACATGGTGCACATAAACTTCCTTTGATACACACAGAAAGATAAGTAATAAACAAATCTTTGTTTTAATTCTGAAATATTTCAGAACTCGGGGAAAATACTCTACCTACACAGTAGCAGAGAAGTGTGACTGCAATCAAAAAGGCCACAGCCTAAACCTCCATAACAAAGACAGGTTAAGAACAGATAAACACAGCACAGTGACTTGAGCAATGTTTCATGTGACAGTGAGGGCTTCGGAAATGAAGAAACCCTTCTCCCAATTTAACAAAGAAAACAAAGAAAACTATGTTCACGTTTGGGTTCAATGAAGAGGGGATGGCCACTCAGTATTGTATCATCAAGGTGTTAGCTATCATAACAGACTGTAGGAGGAGCCCAAGGAAGCCTGGCTCTGCTGTCCTAACAGTCTGAGTAACATGACATCTCCAAGAGGGATAAAGCTAAGGAGGTGGGAAGAATAACTCCCTGTAGTCAGATGATAGCCTTACACTTCCCGAAGCTCCTCTCCATGCTTACAGAGCTTCTGCATGCAATGCCAACTCTGCCTTCTTTGAGTTCTCACTCTCTTTTCCTTCTTTCTCCCTTTTTGTGTATTGGCCAAAAGCCTTACCAGGCCTTCCATGACACCCTGCTTGCTTTCTCGTTCATTCTCTGAAGTTCTCACCCATGCTTTCACCAAGCAACTGCTCTCCGATGTCCAGTGTTGAACACATCAACTCTCCTGGGCTATTTTTCTTTCAAAGTCTAATAAGATGATCAAGATTCTTTCTGGGTCTGTTTTGAAATTCATTTTATAGTATTTTATTTATTATCATTTTCATGTGTAGGAGTGTATTGCCTGTACATTTGTAAGTTCACTTGTGTCATGCAGTGCCAGCAGAGATCAGAAGAGGGTGTCAGATCCCCTGAAACTGGAGTCCTGGACAATTGTTAGCTGCCTTGTGGATGCAAGGAACTGAATCCGGATCCTCTGCAAGAGCAGCCTGTTAATTCTAACTTCTAAGCCACCTCTCTAGCCCCTTAAATTCTTTTATTAATAACTAAAAAAAAAAACAAAAAGAAAACTCTCCACAGGTAACAAATATTATGAGTTATAAGATTCTTACTGCAGTACTACATAGCAAACTGTATTTATAATTCATGATGCTCCAGTATTCTTATGTCAGTGTGAGCTTTGTTGCTCCTGGTATAAAATCTATACCCATCCACTGTCCTCAGGAGAACTGGCTGTCTTTCTTTCAACTTTGTTCTGTCTTGGATGTCAGAGTTTGGTCTACCAGGATAGTTTACGACCCAGTAAGTTAGACTCTAAGATTCTTTTTTAGAGCAGGCACTTAGTAAATAATTTTACTACAATAAACAGCATTGACTCTCATTTGAACATGTGAGATAACTGAAAACAGAATAAAAACCTGGCATCTTTGGCTTCTAATCTCCTTTAGGCAGTTTTTTTTTTTGTTGTTGTTTATTTTTAAGGGATTCTACAATATAATGACACAGTTGTTTGCAGATAACATTGATGTTACTCAGTTTGTCATACAATTAGATAACTGGTGCATTTCGCAAGTATCTATGTCCAAATTTTGAACAACCCAAGGTTCCCATATAGGCAGTTTTTTTTTAAATGTTTTTATGTGTGTGAATGTATTGCCTGCACATGTGCAAGTGCACCTGTGTCCTACAATGCCCTCAGAATTCAGAAGGTTCAGATCCCCTGCAATCGGAATTACAGACAATTGTTGGCCCCAGGTCCTCTGCAAGATCAGTCAGTGCTCTTAACCATTGAGCCATCTCTCCAGCCCCGTCCTTTAAACACTTTTTAAAGACAGAGTCACATTCTACAGGCCTGGCTTGCCTAGAACTCACTCTTGTAGATAGGCTGGCCTCCAACGCAGATGTCTTTCTGTTTCTCCCCACGGAGTCCCGGGGTGTGCAGCACCACACAGCTCCTTCATGCAGATCATTCTCAGCTTCTAAGTGCTCTCGAAAGATCTCTAAACCTACAGACCCTTGGATTCCAGAAACAACAGTACAGGTAGATAAACATCCTTACTACAAGAACCCAAATTACCCCAAACATTGATGTATTGGCACACTGCTCTCCAAATGAGGGCAATAATCTGTGCTGTCCAGGGTGCACTCTGGAGCAGAAATGATCATCTGAAGGAATTTACATTCTTCCCCTCAAGTGATGACAGGAATAATCATTTGTTCCTTCTATCCCACAGAGCCAAACTGGTAGCAGTAAACCAGGCAGCACCTGACCCAGACTACGGCCTCTACAACAGCTCTTCCTCTGTTTAAACCTCCAGGTCCCTTGGTCTGAAGATGGCCTTGGGAGTCACTACTAATACCTACTGTCCATACTTCACAATGCTTTTCACCATTACTTATCTCTTTAATTGGCTTATTTGGGCAGATGGCTAAGACTAGAGTATAGGGAATCCTGGAGTTCAGGCATTTACTAGAACTCTGCTAACAATATTGTCGGCTGGAACTTAAAGGCTGTGAGGCTTCGGCTTGACGTCCTGATAACCGAACAAAATTACGAGAGCCACAGGGAAAAAGACAGTTCCTCTGGAAAATTGCATTTAAAATCAGAGCCACTAATTCTGCCTAGAAGCACCATCACTTTCCTTTTCCTTCCTATCAGATTGTCAGAAAACGGGGTGTGCCAAGAAGCTGAAGTCAATTTATGGAAATGACACAATATGGAATCTATGTAAAATTTATTCCCTGGCTTATATAATAGCTTAAAATCTAAATGTTTTTTTTTTTATTAAAATTAGTAAATGAGGGCTTTTGAGAAATAGTTACGTGATCCCTTTAGGATGATTCTCTCACTGGGAAAAATGATGACATAAGCAAGACAGGATGAATTTATGCAGATGAGAGTTACAGGAAGCGCAAATCTCTTGAATCATGATCGTCTTCTATCTCTCTGAAAAAGGCACCGACTGGGCCTGGAGAGAGACGGTTTACAGTTAAGAGAATCAGCTGCTCTTTCGGAGAACCCAGGTTCAGCTCCCAGCACCCACATGGCTGGAAACAACAGTCCTAGCTAAGGGATCTGACACCATTTTCTGGTTTCTGAGGGCTTTACGCACATTGGTGCACTTACATACATGCAGGCAAAACACTCATACACATAAAATCAAAATAAATTATTTTCTTTAAAGGGCACTGACACACAGCTTCCATTCCTGCATCTGCCTCCTTCATCATGGCACTAGCTACATGAAGTCAGGAGCCCAGTTCATCCATGAACACAGAGGACCCAGAGCACAGATATAGATTGAGAGCTTGTTAGGACCCATTGTGCTTCCCCAAGTGTGGACTGAAATCCCCACCCTGGAGCAGAAAAGAACAAAAGGATAAACAGGTAGAGACTCAGGCACCTGCTGCCTGCAGAAACGGAAGGCCTGCTGCTTAGCCAGGTCCAAACCAGACATGGTAAACCCTGTGGTAAGAGGAAACCATGCATGTGCCAAACCAAAGGGGAAGGAGAGAGCAACACAAATGTACAGAGGCTGGAGAAAGTGAGCAGACTTTGCAGTCCAGAGACCTCAGTGCACCCCTGAAAGCACAGAGCCACTCACCCACGAGGGCACTGCCACCAACACAGGAGGAAGGGAATCTAAAATAAACCGAATCTCTTCAAACAAATGAGAATACTTTGTATCCCAGTAAATTTACCAGGTCAAATTATATGAATATTTCTCTTTTCATCACTGTTCATTCTTTTCTTTCTCATACTCAGTGGGCATCTTAGGAACCTGTTTGCTTTACACTATTGAATTATAAAAAGAATTACGTTTTCCCATTTATCACAGAACCAAAAATACCATCAACGAAGCATTAACTCTTACGACCATTTTTGGCTATCACAAGTATTTGAAGATCACGAGTACTTATCAGATAGCACGGGTATCTGAGGCTTTGCCATCAGAGCGAAAGCTAATTTTGAGGCACAGTTAGGCTTGAGTTGAGATGCCCATCCCAGTACAATTTCCATCACAACTTCCTTTCCTGATCAGCCTTTAAGCTGTCACATGTGGAAACTCATAAGCTTGCTTCTAGCCTGTAGAAGTCCCAAAATGCATTCTCCTAACTATGAACATGTACAGACTTCACTAAAGAGAATGAAGCATAAACTAAATGTTAAAGTGTAAATACTCTGGAAGACCATGGCCTAACAGCTTTTCACCAATGCTCATTTCCTAACAGCTAATTATCCTGTTTTATTTTCCCCCATTCTATGCAATTGTAGTGTAAAAGCAAACAACCAAAGAAACAAATGTCTTCCCCTTGAGGTGTGCTGTGAGAAGAGCAGTGAATCCTGTGGGAAGAAACTCTTAAAGCACTCTGTTGTGAAATTTTGCCTGCTTTACTAAAATTCTCTAAAGTTTTAATGTAAAGTCTGTGACACAGGATGGTGTCTCTCAGTCTCATTTCAATGGAAAAAACACCACCTCAGATTTGAAGGGTAATTATATTCTCATTTCAATATGACTAGGTTACTACAAGTTGTCAGACAGCACAGTTGAGCACAGTCTAGAGCCTTTCAAGGAACGCCACACTCAAGAACAATACATTATCTTTTTTGTGGGGTTTACATAAACATTAAAGTGATTCCTTTTTCCTTACATTGTACAATTACTTCTTCTTTCCAATCAATCCGTTTTTTAAAATTTTTACTGAACATTTGTATATTTTGTAAAATAGTTCCTAATCAAATTTATGACCTTTCTCCCAACCCCCAATCGGAACTCACGTATTACATCATACAAGTTAAGTCCTATACAAGCTTTTGAACCAGATGGCCTTCTGTGCAAATTCATCCACTGGAGTCTAGTCAGCACATCTAAAAATCTTAGGTAAGTCATTCTCTGCCTCACTCAGCAGTAATCAGTCTCCAGTAGTTCTTAGTCCAGCACCTGCCCACCGCCCATTTCTCTTGCTCCACTCTGAGACCTTGTCTGAATTGGCATGGGTCCCAACCATGCCTGATACCAACATCACCACAAGTTCACATGTGCAAGCTTCCAGTAGTCTGAAAGCCTCTGCTTCCCTACGTTCAATGCACCAGCACTGGCTCTTACAAACTTTCTGCCCCCATTTCCACACACAAAAAAATTTATCTTCTGTTACATTTGCAAAGCAAAACCACAACGCTATGAATAAATGTCCCAAAGAATATGTGATAAAATTAGCAAATAACGTAAGTTATTTGACAGTATTTAACAGTTCATTAGGGTTCATTGACTGTAACCAGTTAATTTTTTGCACTCGATAAGTAACATAGACATCACGTGAAGTCACCATTCTACTCTAACCCTGCTGGAGCTCTAGAAGAAGCTGACCATAGTAGTGTTTCCTGTTCATGCCATGCTAGAGAGACTCTCTGAATCTGGCAGCCATTACCAATGGAGTGGCTATTGCCCAACATCTTTTCAAAGAATTTTCAAAGCGCACAGTCTTAGTCATCATCTTCTCCAAGGTTCTCTGATTTGCTTTCCCATGCACAGGTAGAGGCTTTCCCTGTAGCTGCTAATTTCCATGATGTTCTGCAACTTCAAATATTAATAGCTGAGAGTGTACACACACACACACATACACACACACAAGCACATGTGCACACACACACGCACACGCACACATGCACACACATGCATACACACACACGCACACACATGCACACGCACATGCACACACACACACACGCGCGCACATGCACGTGCACACACACACACACACACACACACACCACTTTCCTTGATCAAATGACAAACAAATGAGGATGTGAAGAGATTTGGCTCCCTAGTACAATTCTGGGATGGAAGCCAGACACATCCATGGGGCACTACTTGAAATGTTGCGTCTTCAAGGTATTATTCACAATGGCCAAGAGACTGAAGCAACCTCGGTACTCATCCGCAGACACATGTATAAGAAAATTATGGGATGTCTGCAGATGAATGCATACTAGCTAGTGTTAAATACAAAGGATATCTTGACATTTGCAGAAACATGGATCAAACTAGAAGATATTACATTAAGCCAGGAAGAAAACTGTGATATGATCCCACTTACATGTTGAATATAAGACAAAAATACATAGATATTGAGACTATCAAAAAGCCAATTATCAGAGATACTAGCTATAAGTACCATTGAGTTATTTAGCATGAGTGAGTGTAGAAATCTACTTGGAAACATGAAATCTATAGCTAATATTTTGTGTCAATGATAAAAAGTTGCTAAGAAAGTTGATTTTCTTGAATTTACCATTAAAAAAAAGGTAGATCTGGATTTCCTTGTGCCATGAGCATTTCTCTCCAACCTGTCCCCTTTCTAACCTTGGGCCTAGGCTGGCTCCTGCTCTCCCACCTTAGACCTTGGGACTAGCATGCTAACCCAGACCTGCCCACTGCATCCTGATCCCCTGCACCCAGTCTAGCTATATTCTCCAGCTTAGTTTGTGAAATCTTCCACAGGCTGTCCCCACCCAAACTTGAGCTTGGTTTCCTGATCTGCCTGCCACAGACTTGCCTACTAAACCAAGTATATTGTACAACACTCAAAGAGGCTACTTTTGTGATAGATGGAGACTATTACAGAGTTCTACAACTGGCCATACACAGAGAATATATATATATATATATATATAGATAATATATATATATATATATATATATAGGTGCCCAGAAACCTAATTGACACATCTACAATCAAACACCTATAGCTAAGGATCATGGAACCCAGTGGAATACGGAGTACAAAGAATAATAATCCATCTCTCAACTCTTACCACCAAGGCTTACTTATAGCACAGAGTGTGATGCACACAGAAGGCCATGACTGACCAAGTTTTAAAGACTAAGAGTCTGGAAAGAAGTCTTTTATGAAACCTCACTCATGCATAGCTCAGGCACCTTTGCAGAAGAGGGAGCAGAACAATTCTAAGAGCCAGAGAATGGAGGCTTTCAAGCATCTGGGAAGTTGCTCATATGAACTTGCAACAACAGTGACAGCATGCACAAGACTCATCCTGACATCTGGGTACAAATGCTTGATTGGATAGGCCTCGACATATATGAGAGAACGCAGGAAATCCTGTGGAGAAGAGCTATAATAAGCCTAGAGAGGGGACGGAGTCTAAATTTGATTAAGATCTCTTACATGAATTATACAATACACAATAAAACTACACATTGATAACAGTGAAATTCAGCTGGGATGGCTCGCACATGACTTTAATCCTGGCACTCAGGAGGCAGATGCTGTTGCATCTCTATGAGATCCAGGACAGCCTGGTTTACATAGCCAGTTCCAGAGCAGCTGGAGCTACAGGAGGCCCCCTCCCCACCAAAATTAGATAAACTATCGTAAATCAGTAGCTGTGTTATGGGTAAGCTGAAATTGTAGCCTATGAATCAGTTGGAGAAGATATGAAACTAATTCCCGTAAAATGATGAATGAAATGTTAAATATCCAATTCCAGGTTGTGTGAATCAAGGTACTATCTAAGGCATGTTAATTTCAAAGCAATGGAGGACGGACTCTTCCAAGAAGACTGATGGTAAGGAGTCCAGGAATTTCACCTCTCGATTCCTTTCCTGCCCATTGGACTTGGTTTTCTAGAAATAAAGTGTTTCGGTCATTGAGCAAAGAGTACACAGGAAGAAATTTTTCATTAGATGTTTAGTCAAATCAGGTTCAAAGGTGTTTGGGGAACTCAGAAGAAAATAGTCACAGGCCAGCAAATGTACCCAAATTTGGCAGGCCTTAACTTTTAGGACAGAATGCATAAAATCCAGTGTGGAGGCTGCAGGGGGTTTCAGATAGAGGAGGGGGTCTAAATACGATTAAAAGGTATGAAATGGACAAAAATCCCAATAAAACATATATTAAAACACCATCAAATTATATTGCATGAAAATTGCAAAAATTCTTGGGAGGCAGAGGCAGGTGGGTCTCTGGAAATTCAAGCCCAGCCTGATCAATATAGAGAGATAGAGAGTTCAAAGGCTTAAAAAAAAATAAAAAGAAATAAAAAAATTGCAAAAATTCAATAAAAATTGGAAAAAGAAAGAAGTAAAATAAATATACAATAAATAAAGCAATGAAGTAAAAATGGATAGTTTGATATATATATATATATATATATACTAATATTTTTACATAAGACTATGAAAAAAAAAAAAAAAAATGTTTTTTTTTATTTTTTTATTTTTATTTTATTTTTTGTGTGGTGTATATGTAACTGTCTGCATGTAGGTTTTGTGCACCCATGTCTGCAATGCCTCGGAGGTCAGAAGAGGGTGTCGGATTCCCCTGGAACTGGAGTTCTCTTGGAATTGGAGTTACAGACGGTTCTCAGCCGCCATGTGGGTGCTGAGGATCGAACCCGGGTCCTCTGCAAGAGCAGTCGGTGCTCTTAACCGCTAGGCCATTATTCCAGACCCAGAAAAGTGTTTTTAAAAAACTACACACTTTACTAGACATTCAAGGAAACAGTCTTTGGCTATGTCCAGGATGAAACTAAAGTTTTTGGTAAACACACGTACATATTTTACTGGAGTCCTGTTTTGCTCCCTGTTCCTCTCTGTGTGCCAGGTGGGTCCCATAGGGTCCTGTCACTGAGTGCAGGCAGATGGAGTGAAATCACACTAATTCTCAACTTGCTGTAAATTATAATGTCTAGCTATTGATATTTTAAAAAAAAACATTAAGATTGGGGCTGGAGAGATGGCCTAGCGGTTAAGAAAGCCTACCGCTCTTACAGAGGACCCGGGTTCGATCCCCAGAACCCACATGGCGGCCAAGAACCGTCTGAAACTCCAATTCCAGGAGAACTCCAGTTCCAGGGAATCCAATACCCTCTTCTGACCTCCGCGGCATTGCACGACACGGGTGCACAAACTTGCATGCAGACGGTACATTCATACACATACGGAAATAAATAAAATTAATAAAAAAAATTTTTTAAAAAACATTAAGATTGCAAAATGCTTTATACTCCAAGAATGGAAAAAAGTACAAGCTCATGAGTTTGAGACAGGTTACCATAGGTAACATACAAATTATGCTGATATCTCTTCACAATAGCAAGGAGCTGGAACCAACCCAAATGCCCCTCAACTGATGAGTGGTTAGAGAAAATGTGCTACATCTACACCATGGAGTTCTATGCAGCAGTAAAGAAAGACGACATCATGAGCTTTGCAGGAAAATGGCTGGAGCTAGAGGACATCACGCTGAGTGAAGTAACACAGTCCCAGAAAAATAAACGACGAATGGTATCCTTCATCTGTGGATGCTAGTGCCAATTACCTAGTTGTAAGTACTTCTTGTGCATGGCCCCTTGAGCTTTTGTCCAAAGCAGTTGGAAGTGATGCATATTGGAAACAACAACAACAACAACAGAGAGGACTGCATCAAAGAACTGACTGAAAGAGTGAACTTCTGCTCAAAACACTCAACTTTCACATGGAGAATATTGAGAAAGACTGAGAAAGAGATGAAAAGCATGTTTGGCAGGATGTATGAGCTCTGGTGGGGTGGGGGGATGGGGGGACATGGGTCTAGATTTGATAAAAAAATACATAAATAAATAAATTTTAAAAAATTATGCTGATAACTTGAGAGTTGTACCCAGCTACTTCTAGATCTGGAACAGTTTTAGTTTAAAAAGTACTACTTATTCATTAAAAATTTTAGAGAATTCACCAGTGAACATATTTGGGCAAGAAGTTGCTTTCACAGAATAATTTTTAAAATTGTGAGCTCAGTGGTTTTACTTGTAGAAAGGGTTATTTCTTCCTCTGTTACATGTTTTAATTTTTTTAATTTAAATTTCATCCAACTTATCAAAATCTTCATGAAAATTGCTGACAGCACATTTTCATACCTTTTCCACATCTCTGTAATATGTTCATATTCTGATCATGATAATGATGAGTTGGCTCTGGCTCTTTTTATCTTGATGAATGTCAATAGACATTTGTCAGTTTCATTATTGTCTTCCAAACAAACCTCCAGTTCTTGATCTATTTCTGTATTTGTTTTGCATATGTTCTCATGACTGTAGCTTTTGTTCTTCCTTTCATTCTTACTTCTTGATAAGAAGTTTGCATCATTAACTTTCACTTTCCTTTTCTGTTAGGTCCATACAACGTATTTTAGCTGTTGCTCCGTGATGTTGTGCATCCTTTTAAAATCAGTTCCGAAGTTCTCTAGTTTTCATTGAGGTTATTTTTTGTTTTGTTTTCGTGTTTTTGAGTTGTAAGGTCTCCCTGTGGCCCCAGCTGTCCTGGAACTCACTCTGTAGACCAGGTTGGCCTTGTACTCACAGAGATCTGCTTGCCTCTGCCTCCCAAGAGCTGGGATTAAAGGCGCGTGCTGCCACACCCACCACAATTAGTTTTATTGTTGTTCATAGCACATTCAGAGTGAGTAAGCATCATTTTCAAGTTGAGATGCATGCTAGCTTTCTTTTTGCTCATTTCTACATTAATACCACTCTGATCAAAGGACTTTTTAGCTGTGAATTAAATCATCTGAAATTCATTACATTTTTCATGGCCCAGGGAACTCATCAATAGTAGTTGAAATAAACGTGCATTGTGCACTGCATTGCCAACAGCTACACATCCATCAACACAGTCAGCTCAGAGTCACGTGCTCAGCTCTCCAGTCTCTCTGCAGATAGTTTTCTCTACCTGTTACAATGAGAGATATTTTTAAATTGTGGAACATTATCTACTGCTTTTTGAAAGCTTTGATTTCATGTTTATTAAGGACCCTTGCACCAGATGCATACAAATTTCAAAAAGTAATGTCTTTACCTTGAATTGATTCCTTTGTTGTCATGAATTCTGATTGCTGCTAACAATATTTGAGTTCAGTTAAATATAGATTATGTTTTACCTGCTGAATTTAGTCATATTGTATGTCTCCTTAGGGTTTGCATGATATATCTTTAAAAGATACATTTTTGAAATTTTTCTGCTATATAAAGTATTTCCTTTTATAATTAGTGTGTTGTAGGTAAGATCCTCTCTTTATAGCCATCTCTGACAAAGTTTTAACTTTGAATTTCAATATTTTTATTCTCTAATATTCAATGCAGTCCTTATTAAATGTACCACATTCTTACTGTTTTTTTTTTGCCTTTGTCTTAAATGTTGTTTGCTTAGCAGTTTTTATTTTGCCTTTTAAATAATGCTTTATAAATATATTTGTCAATATATTCTAGTATTATTTTGTTCACATAGAAAGAAATGCATACCTCTCAAGTGAGCAAAATGAAGCTGCTTCATTTAAAGCTTTCCACTGCAAGAGAGGCAGCCTCCCTGGGTTTGTCAAGTGCAAGAAGCTGAAGGAGTATGAGAGGGCTGAGATGTAAAAGAGCAGCTTTGAGTCAGGCGTGGTGGCGCACACCTTTAATCCTAGCACTCGGGAGGCAGAGGCAGGCGGATCTTTGTGAGTTCAAGGCCAGCCTGGTCTACAGAGTGAGTTCCAGGACAGCTGGGGCTACAGGGAGACCCTGTCTCGAAAAGACCAAAAAAATAAATAAAAAATAAGCAGCTTTGCTGAGCCTAGTTGGGGGAGGGTCATGGTGGGCAGTGGATATTGGAGATGGCTGATTGGAAGGAGGCATGGTCTATGGTTTGAAAGCTGGTGTACAAACCATGGAGAGTGGAGAACATGGACAAAGTGCAGGTAATTTTGAACCAAATGCTATAGAGCTTTTGAAGTGCCTCCCCATGCTGGTGGCTGCAGAGACATGGATCACAGTTCCTTCTACACAGGGCTCTGCCTACTGTGCTTGCAAATGCAGCTGATCACTTGATTGTTGTCCTCTAATTGATCCACTTATGAAGAGTTCTCATACCTTGGATTCCATATCAAATACAATATATACAATTCTTGAGATCCCAAGCTCAATATTTTAACTTATTCCCTTTGATTGTCTCTCTGCAATAAGGGATTGACATGATGCAGGACTTGGTTCTAGTTTCTACATGATAGTTGGCATTGTGTAGACTTGGTTCTAGTTTCTACATGATAGTTGGCATTGTGTACCCTGTGTCCAGAGTTTTGTCCCTGTGATAACCCCCTACCCTTCTGCCCTGTACGTCTATGAAGGATTAGCCCTGACTCATGGCAGTTCTCTACCCTCTATAACATGTAGCTCAAATGAGATGGATCTCAAGGGGAAGAGGACACTTTCCCATAGTCTGTGCTATTTCAGAAAATTTCTAATCCTAGCTCTGGTCTGCCTTGGCTTGCAAGAGCTCTGTGCAGAACAGCCCCAGCAGCGGATTTCCGCCCACCTGCTCTTAATTGGCTAACAAGCATCCTTCAAGATTCAGATTCCTTCCGGATTTCTGTCTGCCTCAGCAAAATCTTTCTGTCTGTTATATTTGATCAAAATAAGAAAGTGTCCACAGTATAAAGTGTTCGGATATTACCAAATTATAACATTTAAGTTTACCTCACCTTTGCTTTTCAGGCTTATGGTGTAATTTACAATCAAATGCTTGCATTTTAGTCTTTCTTTTTTAAATTTATTTATTTATATATTTTTTTATCAAATCTAGACCCATGTCCCCCTCATCCCCCCACCCCACCAGAGCTCATGTATTCTGCCAAACATGATTTTCATCTCTTTCTCAGTCTTTCTCAATATTCTCCATGGGGAAGTTGACTGTTTTCTGTTGGGCCTTACAGGCTCTCCAAAAGCATGGCCTATTGGAAATCTCTAAGCCTGGCTCAAGTCTTGCTGACTGTCCTCCGCCTACCGAATAACTTCAGCATAAGAGTTATGTAAACCACTGTAACCACAACAGTAGCTATGACTACGAACTGAAGAGGGGGGGAAGAAAGAGGGGAGTTCTGATAGGCTCAGAGGTACTTCCCTACTTGTGGACAGCTTGCAATCAGTGCCTGTTTCCCATTAAGTTCTATGGAGTAACCATTACATACAGCCTGCGTGCTGCCTGGGCCTTTGAGACGATTGGCTGCCCGTTTAGCACCATGGAAACCCCTTTTGTGATTTTTGCCTTTATAACTGCTGTGCTGCCCACAATAAACGAGACCTTGTTTGACTTGTCTCCCCGCTGCATCTGATTGTCTCTGGGAACAGGGAGGCTGGGTAGTGGGTGAGCAGACGCACCTGACCCTCCTTGATCCAGCTGGTCCCACAGGCCTGGGACTGGTTAAGACCCCGGAAGCCCCCACATTTTCAGCAGAATTTCACTGTTTCAATCAGTTCTTTGATGCAGTCCTTTCTGTTGTTGTTGTTGTTGTTGTTGTTGTTGTTGTTTCCAATATGCATCACTCCCAACTGCTTTGGACAAAAGCTCAAGGGGTCATCCCCAAGAAATACTTACAACTAGGTAATTGGCACTAGCATCCACAGATGAGGGATACCACTCGTCGTTTGTTTTTCTGGGACTGTGTTACTTCACTCAGCACGATGTCCTCTAGCTCCAGCCATTTTCCTGCAAAGCTCATGATGTCGTCTTTCTTTACTGCTGCATAGAACTCCATTGTGTAGATGTACCACATTTTCTCTATCCACTCATCAGTTGAGGGGCATTTGGGTTGGTTCCAGCTCCTTGCTATTGTGAAGAGAGCTGAAATAAACAATACCGTGCATGTATCTCTGTGGTGGGGTAAGTCTTGAGGGTACATGCCTAGGAGTGGTATGGCTGGGTCAGGTGGCAAGTTCATTCCAAGTTTTCCAAGGGTTCTCCACACTGCTTTCCATAATGGCTGCACGAGTTTACATTCCCACCAGCAGTGGATGAGTGTTCCCCTTTCCCCACAACCTCTCCAGCACTTGGTATCATTTGTTTTCTTGATCCTAGCCAGTCTTATTGGAGTAAGATGATATCTTAAAGTGGTTTTGACTTGCATTTCCTTAATGATTAGTGATGTTGAACACTTCTTAAGGTGTTTCTCAGACATCTCTAATTCCTCACTTGTGAAGCCTCTGTTCAGCTCTTTGCTCCATCTATTGAGTGGGTCATTTGTTTTCTTTCTTCTTTGTTTTTTGAGTAGTTTATATATTCTGGAAATCAATGCTTTGTCAGATGTTTCTGCAGTGAAGGTTTCCTCCCACTCTGTGGGATTTCTCTTCACTTCCTTGATTGTTTCTTTTGATGTACAGAAGCTTTTAGGTTTAATGAGATCCCATTTGTCAATTGTCGACCTTAATTCTTGCGCAGCTGCTGTCTGATTTAGGAAGTCTTTTCCTATGCTTATGCCTTGTAGTTTGCTGCCAACTTTTTCTTCTATTGCCTTCAGAGTTTGGGGTTTCACGTTGAGGTCTTTCATCCATCTGGAGTTGACTTTTGTACAGGGTGAGAGGTAGGGGTTTAATTTCATTCTTCTACAAGTGGTGATCCAGTTTTGCCAACATCACTTGCTGAAGATGCTGTCTTTTCTCCATTTTGTCTTCTTGGCCCCCTTGTCAAATATGAGATGGCTGAAATTGTATCAAAACATCTATTTGCCATGATGTCTGAAACAAAATAATCAGCAATTTTTTTAAAGTATGTATTTATACCAAGTCCACCTTCAGCTTAACACTACAGGGCCTCCCCACCATCACTAAAGTCCTATTTCTTACTTCTTATCAACAATAAATATTTAGTTCCTCAAACTATTATACTTACCAACTGCCAGACAACTAATAACATTACCAAAATTAATCCTTTGACTAATCAAAACTGTGGGGTTGCCTTTAAATCTTGCCTGTTTTTAAGGTATTTTTCTTTAGCAGCTTGCTCCAGGCAGAGATGGCATCTTCCATGTGAATAGTAAACATCCGTGCTGTGGTTTCTGTTGAGTTAGAAATGCCACTCTGCCAAAGAATCTCTTGAGAGGCCAAAAACTGTGGAGTAAAAGCTTTAATAAAAGAAGATTACATCAAGGAAAAAGCACAGAACACAACACAGAGACAGTGACAGAGACAGATGGACATGTTGGGCTGAGCACACTCCCATGGGACTGGAGGGCAGAGGCCCCAAGGTCTGATCCTCTCCCACTTTTATTCGCAGTTAGGGGATTTCCACTGTGGTTACGGTGACCCTTTCTCTGATTGGTGGGGTCTTGGTGGTTGTAGACTAGGCAGTCTTTCATTGGATCAGTCCACCTGTTCTGCACCCCTTTGTTTGAAAAAATGGTTGTGTTTAGCAGCATGAAGCCCCTTGGAGAGTAATGGGCTCCATAGGGGGTGAGAAGCACTCCTACAGGGCTGAGAAAGTTCATCCTGACCTCAGGTAGCTCTGGGAACTAATAACTCAAGGTGGGAGAGAGTAACTATGGGAACCAGACCTGCTTCAACTAGAGAGTTGCTCCTGCATGGTTAACCCTTTCCTTTTGATTAACTTCTTTCTGACTGGTCCTAACGGTTTCCACTCAGTCACCTCAGGATTAATATGTCAAACGTCTAGTAGGCAAGGACATGATTTACCACCTCAGAAAGCATGACTGGGATCTGCTGTCCATTTTCTTAAACCAAGGGACTCCGGGTAGGCTGACTAGAGCTTAGTGGATGAACTTACACTGAGGAATTACCTGAGACACTAATTTGGCACAATAGGCCTTAACACAAATGAAAGAATGGGGGGGGCTGTGGGAGGGTGCCAATGGAGAAGGGGGTATAAAGGTGATTAAGATTGATTCAGATTTTATATATGAAGTACACAGAAGTTCAATACAATTAAAAAATAAGCTCCCAATGATATCACAGGTAGAGCAGCAAAACTATTGTTGATAGAAATGTTAATGATTGTGATGCTCTGGATAACTAAAATTAATCCTCATGCATTAAAAAAATGAATCTAGAGACCTGAGAGGACCCAAATATGAACAAGAAAACAGTGGAGAGGATCGAGATTAGGGAGGACTGAGGATTAGGAGCACTAAAGATGGGGAGGACTGAGGATGGAGAACACAAAGGAGAACTGAGGATGGGGATCACTGGGGATGGAGAGACAGGTAATGAGCATCCTGAGCATAGAGAGCACTGGAGATGGGGAACACAGAGACTGAGAAACAGAGACAATAGGAATGAAAACAATACAGAGAGCGCTGAGAATGGGAAGCCTAGGGATGGAAAGCACTGAGGACGGAGAACACTGTGGATGTTCAAGCCACGCAGCAAGCCAGAGCTCGTCCCATCTCAGGGTTAAGCTGGGCAGTGAGCTCAGAGGAAGCCCTGCCATCTGGGACCAGCAGGAGCAGCTCAGCTTACCCTTGAATACCAGCTTGCCCTGAAAGAACTGCCTGCAGTCGTGGAGTTACCCAAGGAGCCTAAGGTCTTCCTTAGTCCAAGAGCAAGGGAAGGCTTGATTCTGAGCACCATGGGGAGAAAGAAATATGAGGGTCTCATCGGGCACATAAATCACAGGACCAGAGGCTAGGAGGTGTGGCTGTTTCTGTTATTGTTACAAAGTATTGCTGGTTGAACACAAGTCTTATACAGCTTTGTGCACACCTGATACTGCAATAGGCACCCTGGCTGGCCAGACCCCTAACTCTACCCCAACCTCTTGGAACCTCAATATGCCACACTAGGCACCAGCTGCCAGATCTGGGACTTTCAGCAATAGGAACTCATATTTCCCAGGAACTCAAACTCTTTTCCTTACTGCTGAATCCTTCTTGGGATCACTACCAGATCCATCTCAGGGACATCATAAGGAGATTTTTCCAAGTTTAAACACTAGATGGCATTGATTGGGAAGTCCCAAGATGTGTTTTTTTGTTTTCGTTTTTGTTTTCTTGAAGAAAATCTTACTGTATTTTATATCAGAGAAAAAAATATATATTAAAGGCCCATGTGGATAAGTAAACAAAAGAAATGTAGGGCAGTGGCATTCGGAGGTCCTAATGACAGGTTCTCATTTCCTAGGTATGAGAATCCCGGATCATCCATCTCTTCAGCAAAAATGCTGGCAGATGATGAAGCAAACTAGACTGTGAAGAGGAAGACTATGACCCTCATTGAGATGAATTGCAGTGGAGGGGGCAGAGGTCCATCACAAAAATTCCCCTTGTGATGGAAAGATGTTCTCTATGAGGAATCATTCTGCAGGAAGCAGGAGTGTCCCCAAGAAGGCCATGGTAGTGTGTGCTGCCTTTAGGGTTCTGTCCACCTTGAGTCTGCACTCAGCACTCACCTTTTCAGAATATGTTCTCCACCAAGCAAGACAAATACGCAATTAGTGAATGACATGTAAGCCAAAGACTGGTCTCTACCTTATGTAAGAATGTTTCTGGGCTGGAGAGCTGGCACAGCCACTAAAGGCTCACTACCCAAAGGGCAAGAGAAAATTGTTAAAGTCCATGCCAACTTCCCAAAGGTCCTTTCTAAGGAACTGTGAACTCTATTGTAACCACATCAAGGAAGGTTTCAATCCCTTGCCCACTTGTTCTGTGGCAATTCTTCTCCAGGATAAAGGAAGGCAGCTCACAGACTCAGGGACTAAACAAGCTTACAAGTCCTGGAAATCTGAAGCTAACAAGATTCATAGGGTCTTTCTCTAAGATTGTAGAGGCAGTAAACTGCAGCTGGGGAGTGAAGACTCTGACCAATTGCACTGCCAGTAAGTGGTGCAGAGACCGCCAAGGCTGTGGCTTCCTGAGCATTCACCCCTGCCCTGGTGGCTTTGTGATGATCAGTGACCCCTGAGTCATTCCTGCTCTTGTAAATAATCCAGATAAACTCACTGGTTCACCAAATTGGGTTTGTGTGTCATGTCAACTCCCCATCTGAGGGGTTTCTTCAGGAAAAGTGTCACATGACAGTAGTGAAGACATTATGACAAGACTCCCTAGGGAACTACCTGCACATAAATCTCTACCTCAAGATATAACTTCCAGAGAGGTGGCCTTTCCCATTAGATTTCAAAAATGGAAATCAGTTTGCTCTCAAGGAGCTTCTTATCATCTAACTACTTCTAAAAAGAACCAGGGAAGCCATTCTGAAAGTCTTATAAAGGATGCTGTGCATTGAAGCCATTGAACCACTTCTGTGAAAGAAATTATCACAACAGAACTACCATAAAATTCAACAAAGATATTTATGCAATCATAAAATGAAGCAGGGGTTCTGGATAAGAGAAGCACTGGTTGGCATTGGTTGGGTTGGCAGAGACAGCAACTGTGAGCAAGAACAGAGAATCTCGTATCCCTCAATACCAAGGAACATCATCCTGAGAACTCAGGGCTTCCAGAAAATTCCATCATCCTCAAGTTGGTGTCTACTTGACTCAAGACTCTCTGTATTGGGATGGGCCAGTTACAGGGTTTTCTTTAAACTCCATAATTCTTACTGCAAAGACCCAAGTTTTTTCACCGAATGCAAGTTACAGAGAGAGGCACTGAAAAATACGTGTTTCATGCAAATCAATTCTGAACATAAAACTGGAGAAAAGGCTACTGGTTTTGGAATTCCAAAGACTTTGGAAGAAGTTGTAATAAAGTAATAATTGGATTATCATTTTTAATGTTGAGGGTTATCCTAGAATAGAAATAGTGTAAACAATATTATATGTAATTATTTAAATATGTGCATAATGTGTGTGCACACAGCCATCCAAAAGATAAAGCTACTTTTGCGTGATTTGTTGAGATTTCCATTAGCTCACAGAGCCCTCTAGTGATTTCTGGTCCTCTTGTTTATTTCTTGGGTTAAGGAAAGGCAGGAGGTGTAGGAGAAACACAAACAAACAGGGGAATCAAAGTACAAGACTTCCACTTACAAAATTCTTCCTAACCACTGATGGTAGAGAAGAGTTACAAGCCTTGATACTGGAAGAATCGAGAACTCCCTGCCCCATCCTTTATTGACACAACAGTGGCTATGGTCTGGAAAGAGCAGACTTGCATCCCACAATTGCTTTTCAGAGACACTGTAAACATCAGAACTCCTGAAATGTTAAGTTTATTAACCTGGAGCATTCACTGACTGTGAGCAGCATCATTCAGGATCTAGTCTCCCTGATCTTTGTTACTGGTTAACACTGTCATTTTTTTTTCCAGTACATAGTTCTAATCACTGAACACATATCAAGATCCCAGAGCCAAAACACAGATACTAGATTACATGCAAGAGGCCTATGGTGGGTCAGGTTCATGTCATCTGAAATATTTTCTGTCAAAAGTAGCATAACAGCTTTTTTGATTCAAGATTACAATGTTAAAAAAACACTGTACATTTAAAGTCAATTCACTTTTACCTCTGAAAATATTAAATTTTCACATATTGTGCATATTTTATTATAAAAATGATAATATTTCTAAATCCAGGGAAATGCCAGCATTGTCTTGGCTCTGCTAATGTATTCTCTCGATGAGGTTATTATGAGTCAGTAAAATAATTTATGCAAATTGTAAACAAATTATTTTCCCAGAAACACTGAAATTTACATTATAAACAAAGAAAAATGTAACATAATGCATATTGCAAAAGTAATTTAAACATTATAAACCCATTCTTCAAACATTTCAAGTTTTGATCTAGATGATAGACTCAAGCAAAATTGTTATGCCACTATCAACAATCAAATTATTAGTGCTTCATTTACAATTTAGGCAAAGAAGCCTAAATATTTCCATGCATGTGTTAGGTATCTAAAATTGATTTCTTGTGCAATTTTTCTTTCTTTTCCCTGCACTTAATATTAATAAAAATTCAGGAAATGATACATGAATGTTTCTCAGTGTGTTGACAGTAAGAAATATGCAGTCTTTCATGTTCTCTTTGGCTCAGACCCTCACACCCCCAGGATGTCAGAAAATAGGAGAAATGAGTGAGAATGGACATATATAGAAGAAAGATAAAGCTCCCCGTTTTCTATTTGTCAAAAACAGACAGAAAATAATTAAACTTCCCACTGTCATATGGTGACTACAGAATGGGATTAAGTGAAAGGCTTCATGGGTCCATCACAGTTACATGTCCAGAACATTGTGTTCTATTTTTAGCTTTTTGAGAAACCTCCAGACTAATTTCCATAGTGACTACTCCAGTTTCACTCCCAAGGACACTGAATAACAGTCCCTCTTTCTACATGTTTTCACCAGCATTTGTTGTCAGTTGGTGATTGTTGTCTTGGTGATTGCCGTTCTAACCTGGGTGAGATGGAATTTTAGTGATGTTTAATTTGCATTTCCCTGATGACTAAGCTTACTCAACATTTAAAAAAATTTATCGAATTTTTGTGTATCTCATACATATCTTAATCATCTTTATAGCCCTTCCCTATCAACACTCTCCCATAACCCTACCAACCGCTGCCCACTGGATTTCATGAATTCTGTCATATATGTTAAGGCCTATCAAACCAAGTTAGTATCCCCTGGCATCTTTCAGTGCAGGTTCATCCACTGGGGTCTACCCACTCTATCTAGAGTCACTCCCTTAAAGAATATCAGCTCTTCCTCATGCACCAATAATCAGATCCCAATAGTTGTTTGGCTGATTAGGATCGGGGTCTATTGTCCATTCCCGCAGTTCTATCCTGGGTTTTTGTTGCTTGGGTTTGCATGGATCTTGTGCATGCTGTCACCATTGCTGGAAGTTCACATGACCAAGGTCCCTGGAGCCTGTAAGACTCTGTATCCACCTCCTCCTGCGGCTCTTACAATCTTTCTGCCCCATCTTCCACAATAGTCCCGGAGCCCTGGGTGTGTGAAGTTTGGTATGGGAGTTCTGTCCAAGGACCCACACTGCACTTTATTCTCTATGCTTTGGCCATTTGTTGCCCTTTCTGTTCATTGCCTTCTGTTGCTTGAGGAAGCTTCCTTGATGAGAGTTGAAAGATGCATTAGTATTCTTTCTACCCCTTGTTCCACTATGTGCCATATACCGTGGGTGTAGAGGTTTCACTGGAGATGTGTCACTTAAGGTTGAGCAATTCACAGACACTTAACCTCCATATGTGACCAGTTGTGAACTTCGTAAAAGTCTCTCTATTACACAAGAAGGTTCTTCGGTGAGTGGTGACTAGTATACTTGTCTGTAAATATAATGATCCGGGGGCTGGAGAGATGGCCTAGCGGTTAAGAGCGCCGACCGCTCTTGCAGAGGACCCGGGTTCCATCCCCAGCACCCACATGGCGGCCGAGAGCCGTCTGAGACTCCAGTTCCAGGAGAACTCCAGTTCCAAGGGAATCCGAGACCCTCTTCTGACCTCCGCGGCATTGCACGACACGGGTGCACAAACCTGCATGCAGACAGTACATTGATATACATACCGAAATAAATAAAATAAAATAAAAAATAAAAAAATAAAATAAAAAAAATATATAATGATCCATATTTAGCACAAATACAGTCAACATTTTATAAGATATTTAGTGGTTATTTGTAAATCCTCATTAGATAACTCTCTGTTAAAATCCTTAACTCATTTTTTATTGAGTTGGTGGATTTCTTTTTTTTTAAAACAAACTACAGGTTAATTCCAAAGCACATTTAGAGAGTCACATTTTAACAGTAAAGTTGCATGCAGGCAAAAATAAGTATAACTTTACATTCTCTCTTTTTTTAGAATATGAATATTAATATTCCTATACGATAGCACACACCATAGGATTACATAAGGATAAATTATGAATGGTTGTAGCATGTATCAATAAAAAAAGAAAATATTATTTTATAAAATATTTTTAACTGTTAAATATAATCTTTTTTTTTCTACCAAAAGATGTCATGTTTTCCCCAAGGAAGTGCCTGAAGGTTCCTCCATGGCAAACCCAAACAACCATCAATCATGCCCCTGTGCTCTACACTGGGATCCCCCAAATTAGGTCCAGCAAGCATGTGTCCTGTCTTGATCTTCTGCATTGGCGTCCATGTCATAGCATGGATAGTCAAATGGTAGTCTACACTCTGAAGAGGCTGAAATTCCAGTAGCCACTCAGTCTACAAGCTGGATATCTTAGTAGTCCCCATCTGGCATTGAAGGTTTGAATGATTCTCAAGTTTTAAATCTGAAGTACAATTTCTCAGACCTTATTGATTTATTTCTGGTTATACTTTCCTTTTGGATGCTTAAGGCCACACAGTCAGCCCAGATTAGCTAAGGTTTCTGTTTTCTCAAGGTAAGTTGAGGATCTGGTCCTCAAAGGTCAGTCGGTTTTTGTGGTGGGTGGGGGAGGGTAGCCCCTGGCTCCTTTCGGTTTTTCCACCACCAGTTCTATCCACTCGAGGACACAGTTAGGTCTTGCTAGACCAGGCTTCTCTTATTGAAGCATGAGCAGACTTCCATCTTTTTAGGGTGGACACTGGCTGGAGTCCATTAGTGGATCTCCAAGACCTCCCTGCTCAGGAAGACTGGTGACTCACATTTGCAGGACATTTCAGAAGATGCCCCCATGCATATTCTCCTGAGACTTAGTTGACCTATAAGGGCAAGGAACAACGTTATCCCTTAGGTCTCTCAGCCAAATTGGTATGTGTTCTGGTTTGTCTTCCATTGCTCTGACAAAACACTCTGACTGACACCAACTTGGGGAGGAAAGGGTTTATTCAGCTTACATCTACTGGGTCACAGTTCATCACTTAGGGAGCCCAAGGCAGGAACTCAGGGTAGGAACCTGGAGGCAGGAGCTGAAGCACAGGCCATGGAGGAGTACTGTTTACTGGCTTGCTCCCCTGGCTCATGCCCAGCCTGCCCTCTTATATGGTACACAACAACCTGCCCAGGGTGGCACCACTCATTGTGGGCTGGGCCCTCCCACTCAACTTGACAGTCACAATACTTGACAGTCACAAGACAATACTCCACAGATGTGGCCACAGGCATTGGCTTGGAGCCAATGGAGCCAATTCCCCAATTGAGGCTCCCTCAACCCAGGTGTGTCAATTTGACACTAAGCTATCCAGCACAGTATGGGTATTAAGTGTGGTCATTAAGCACCCAGAAAGGCTAAATTACACCAGCCTGATACATCACACCTATATGTTTAGTTTTATGAATTCTTTGTGTATTCTAGATATTAATCCCCCACCAGATGTACACGTGGTAATAACTTCTATTACATACACTCTCTTTTCACTTCTTTAAGTACTTCCTTTGCTGTTCAAATTTTTTTTTACTTCATTAAGTTCCATTTGTCAATTTGTAGCCTTATTTCCCAAGTGACTATAGTCCAATTCAGAAATTCATTACTTATGCTTGTCTTAAACTGCTTTTCCTATTTTTCCTCTAGCACTTTCAGGTTGAGATTTTGATCCATTTGGAGTTCATATATTTTCATTATTCTGCATATAGATATTCAGTTTTCTCAGCTTTATTTGATAAAAATACTCTTTTCTCCAGTGTGTATTTCTGGCATCGTTGTTAAAAATAAACACATGTAGCTGTATTTGTGTGGACTTATATCTGAGTCCTGTATCATCCTTAAATGAGGACATTTTGATGTCTTCCTTTCCTATTTGTATAGCTTATTATTTTCTCTCCTTGTCTGCTTGCTTCGGATAAGACTTGAAACAGTACTGACAGAAGTAGAGCACATGTTCTTGTTTTGATACCAGTCTTAGTGGAAATGCTGCAAGTTTTTTTTTTCATTAAGCCTGACATAGACTTTATTATGTTTAGATATGATCCTTCTCTCATTTGTTTTGATCATGAATGAGTGTTGAATTTTATCACAAGCCATGTCTACATCTATTGAGATTTGATTTCAATCCTTGAGTCCTTTAATATAGTTAATTACATTTATTGATTTCCATAAATGTCAGGCTGAGGATGTAGTTGTGTAGAAGTCTGCTTGCCCCAAACCCTAGTTTCCATCTCCAGCACTATGCCCAGCATTAAAAGAATAAAATTTCTTTCACCAATTGTCTACCTGAAATTAAATCTTCTTTTACACGCATCTCACTTTCTCCTAGCACATATTCTTATTGACCTACATGATGGCTCATCACAGTGTGCCTCATGGGCAGAGCCCAGAAGCTCTTCAGAATCATCCACACACTTTCTTTACCACTATTTCATCCTGAAGCTGGAGCCAACTTTCTAAATATCCCCCACATCCCCAACTATATCCTTCTTTTCA
This sequence comes from Rhizomys pruinosus, assembly GCA_009823505.1. Taxonomy (NCBI): domain Eukaryota; kingdom Metazoa; phylum Chordata; class Mammalia; order Rodentia; family Spalacidae; genus Rhizomys; species Rhizomys pruinosus. The sequence goes on from VZQC01012951.1 coordinate 299,075, forward strand.
CAGGGACACCTTTCTGCCTTCTTTGAAAACCATTCTTTTTTTTTTTTTTTTTTTTTTTTTTTTTTATTTTTGGTCTTTTCGGGAAAGGGTCTCCTGGCGCCAGGTGCCTGGAACTCACTCTGTAGACCAGGCTGGCCTTTAACTCACAAAGATCCTCCTGCCTCTGCCTCCCAAGTGCTAGGATTAAAGGCGTGCGCCACCACACCCAACTGAAAACCATTCTTGTCAGGAGGTGGAGAAGGTATAAGGCAGTTGGACACAGTTTCAACTGCCTTATACCTTCTCCACCTCCTGGCATGCCCTCTAATTAGATGATTTATGAGGAATTGTTCTCATATCAGTGGATCATTAATCTTTCTCTCTAATGCTCATGTATCCCAGGATGTGAAGATCTTATGCCTTTCTGTTTGTTTACCTCATCTCTGAAATTTTAATTACTTTATCGTTCTTCAAAAGGCAGGTGTGGTAGCCCACACCTTTAATTCTAACACTCCAGAGACAGAGGCAGCCAAATCTCTGTGAGTTCAAGCACAGCCTGGTCTACATGGGGAGATCCAGGCCAACTGGGGCTACAGGGAGACCTTGTCTCAAAAAATCAATTAAAAACTGAACAAACACAATCTGTTAAAACCACCCTAGTGTACTCAGGTACAGTTCTCATTTTTTCTTATTTACTTTTGAGAATGACGACAAGACAAAAGAGTTTGGAAGGTCTTTTCAAGTGATTTAGTATAACAATAACCCATGAATATCTAAGTAATTTTAAGCAAGAATGGAAGACATGAAGGTTCCCATAAGTATCAGAAAAGGCTGGAGTTGGTGAACTGGAACTATCATCCAGGAGATGGTAACTGATTATTGGAGAATTTACAGTTATCATCTGGGTTCTGATGCCCTTTCCGATTGGACTGTGTACCAGATGTGACCATAGGAGTGAGCTACTTAATGACACTAAATGAAGGGAAGATCACAAGAATGAGTACGTCAATGAACTGAGATTCTGGGGCCACAAATAGATTATCAAAGACTGTCATTAATGGCTGCAACTGACCATGCTGTTGGATGTTGGGACATAGTAGCCAGGTACTAATGTTTATTTGGAAAAGAAGTGGCAACACCAGATCTTGATGGTAACACCCTATTATTGCTGAAGACACTACCTACCTAAGTCACAGCACAAACAAGGAGAAATCAAGCTGGGACTGATTTTGGAGCTTCATCTCTGCCGGCTAGCTTTCATAGTACTAGAAGGTGCTAAATATGTTAATGGAAAAGGGAGGCAATCATCATACTTACCCGCTGTGAACCTTGTGAGGTACAATAACAACATACTTAGTAAATATGTCAACTGGTACAATAATGGCACAATTATTATGGGAGCAACCAACCAAGTTCTAATTGTATTTAAGGCCTATTTTATAAGTTAAGAATCCATACATGCGACCATTATCAGAGCCAAGAACCTGTGGCTAGACAAGTCACTGGTCAAAGAGAAGAACCTACTGCTATTATTCATCTAGGCATAACTTTAAACTGACTAACGACTTAATGGTAGTGTATATCTGAACTCTTGCAATAGATGGCAATTAACATAAAGACACACAATTGGACAATATGCACAGAATAAGTCTGTGAAAGTCTTATCCCTAAATAGGATAACTATTTCAGGGACCATTTCAAAGAGGCAACAAAAAGATTGTGAGAGCCAGAGTTGCTGTTTCCACTCAGCTCAGCAGGGGCCTTGCATGTATGAACCAGGGTTTGTAACAAGATGCACAAGACTTTTACAAACCCAAGCCAGTCAGGGGCCAGGAAAGAATGGGGGAAGTGGCCAAAAAGCCATAGTCCAGACTGATGATATATTGGCAATTGATAGCTGCTGAGAGAGGGAGGGTCAGTTCACCTCACTAATGTGTTTACTGATAAGTTGACTAGACTCCACATGATAGACCTGAAACTAATAGCATTTTGGATGAAAGATTAGACTCAGTAGGCTTTAAAAGAAGACAAACAATAGTAGGACTGTGGAGTTATGGGGGTGACAATGTGGACACAGAGGAGATGGGGGTCTGAATATGATCAAGATACATTCTATGAAATTCTCTTGAATCAATAAAAATATTTTAAGGTTGGGTATGGTGGCACTCAGATTTAACTCAGATCTCTGAGTTGGAGGTCTCTTCTACATAATGAATTCCAGGACAACTGGGACTACAAGGGCTCTTTCTCACTCTCTCTCTCTCTATCTCTCTCTCTCAAAACAAAAACATATTCAATAATACAGTCTATAAGATAAAAGAGTGACAATGAATTCTGCATCCAGTGACACAGGGAAGACAGCGTTATGATAAAGGTTTAAGTTAAGCATGCACACTTGTTCTTTTGTTAGCCAAGGAAGAACTTCCTTTCTACACTAGTCTTTCCTATTTCTGATGCTTTTCATCAGTAAGAGTAAGTATACCACAGGGCTGCTCTCCATGTTCTGACTGCTATTTTTTTTCTTTTTAATCTGTTAATATGATATGTTTGTTGGTTTCTCTGTGATAATGATTGTTTTCCTGTAAAAAGTCACCTAGCTCTGGGTTGGAGAGATGGCCTAGCGGTTAAGAGCACCGGCTGCTCTTGCAGAGGACCCAGGTTCGATCCCCAGCACCCACATGGCAGCTGAGAACTGTCTTGACCTCCAGTTCCAGGGGAATCTGACACCCTCTTCTGATCTCCGCGGCATTGGACGACACGGGTGCACATACCTACATGCAGACAGTACATTCATATACATAAAAAATAAAAAAGTCACCTAGCTCTTTCCAATAATAATTTTTAAATGTTGTAGGACTAAGTCTAAGACTGTTAGCATTTTGTTGACATTTATTTCACTAAGCAGTGACTATTGGTACACTTCTTTGTAGTCCATTCATTTACTTCTAGCATCTAGGTGTTAGTAAAATTATTTGGAAAATATTTCTGCTACTTAAAAAGAATGTTTTAAAGATTAGAGTTTAAGGCCGGGCTTAGTGGTGCATGCCTTTAATCCTAGCACTTGGGAAGCAGAGGCAGGCAGATCTCTGTGAGTTCAAGGCCAGCCTGGTCTACATGGTTAGTTCCAGGACATCTGGGATTACAATGAGACCCTGTCTCAAAAAGACCCCCACAATTAGAGTTTAATAAGTTTAATTAATTAAATAATTAAATTAAACTAAGAGAATTAAATATTTGGTAATATTTGCCAAAAGCACTATATTCAGCTTGTGCTTTTACCCTTATGGGAAATTTCTTGATAGCAAATTCAATTACTTAACTGGTTCTAATATTTCTAGGTATTAGTTTTATGCAGAATTTCTAGTTGCTTTGAGCTCATCAAAACAAAATTAATTTCCTTTAAAAATAAAACAACATTCAGTGTTCACTTTCCCACATCACAGATTCAAGAAATAAATCCCTAATGTGTGCAGCATGACCCATGCCCCTCCCCGTTACTTACCTATCACTTCTGAAGCTTTATCTAAAGAGTCCCTTCCATTACACTGAGCTTTCTGCCTTACCTTGACATCTTTTTGTGTCTTAGCTCCTTTTGAGTGTCATTTGCTTTGCTCTCCGTGGGTAAACTACAGCTTGGTGAATTGAATAATAATCATGCTACATTATCTCATGCAATTATGTAATACTCATGTAAACACTTTTCCAAACCATTAATCAACTTTTAAATTGCAAACATAACTATCCATGTAGTAGTCCATGGATTTTTATTTCAATTAAGCTCGTGTTCTTATTAAGAAGCATAGTAAAGTGAAAGCGCAATTCCAGATGACTCTACCATTTACTAATTAGGGGACATGAAGTAAATTACTTTGCTGCCATAAACCTTAGTTCATTGCCCCATAAAATTAGAATAAAAATACCTCCCAGTGTTACAAGATAATTGGGTGGAATAATTAATGTATACATCCAAGTTGAATGTCTGACATTTTGAGACCACTTAACAAAAATTATATATTATTTTATCACTATTTTAAAATTAAAATGTTTATCATAAAAATGTAAAATTGAAGTTTTTAACAAAAGAAGCTGTTACAGGTGTTCTTACAATGTTTAAAAATACTTGCCTCATTAAACATTCAATTCTAAAATCATCAGTATTTGGTTTACCCTTACTTATTAAATTTTAGTTATAATTAATTTAAAACACACCAAGTTTTTTTTTTAATTGTATTTATTTATTTATTTTTAACAAATCTAGACCCGTGTTCCCGCTCATTCCCCCACCCCGTCAGAGCTCGTGCATTCTGCCAAACATGCTTTCCATCTCTTAGACTTTCTCAATATTTTCCATGGGTACGTTGACTGTTTTGAGCAGAAGTTCACTGTTTCAGTCAGTTCTTTGATGCAGTATTTTCTGTTGTTGTTGTTGTTTCCAAAATGCATTATGTCCAACTGCTTTGTACAGAAGCTCAGGGGGCCCTACACAAGAAATACTTACAACTGGGTAATTGGCACTAGCATCCACAGATGAGGGATACCATTCGTCGTTTGTTTTTCTGGGACTGTGTTACTTCACTCAGCATGATGTCCTCTAGCTCCAGCCATTTTCCTGCAAAGCTCNTGTTTATTATATTGTTTTATATATCAGTATATAGTATGTTTTTTGCTATAGTAGGAGTATACCGGGGTACCTGAATATGGGGGTAGATCGAAGGTAGGAGATAACTTGTGGGCGTCTGCAGCCTAGCTCCTTCACAGGTCTCCCAGCCTTACCTTTTTTTCCAGAATTGGACCAGAGATTCTCATATTTTATTCAAGTCGTACTTTTACCCACCAAGTCATCTCACCAACCCTGTTTGTAAATAGCTATCTTGGCATCAGTATCTTAAATTCTTAGTCATTTTTCCTGGGTAAGAAAATGACTACCGATTGAGCAAAAGAATACTCTCTGCATGTCGGTGGAGGGTACATCTTGTCAGAGCGCAGTCATACCTAAGACTAGGATTATTATGTGTAGTTGTATTGGTGAGTGTGTGTGTGGTGTGTGTTGGCGACTGGAAGTAGGGGGTCAAAGGTAAAGCTGGAAATCAGAGAAGATGATGTCATATGATTAGTCCCGAGGTGAAGGGTTTTCCCCTTCTTATTTTCCAGGACCAACATAAAATATAATGTAATGTAGTACGTAGTTGGGCCTCCTTCATGGCAGAACAGTGCAGAATCCCACTTTTCTTTAATTTTATTTGTCGTCCCTCCAACAGCGAAAGCACATTGTGGTGGTAATTCTGAAAGCCTGCTCCAATGGTGCTGCCATGTGGCTCTTTTACGTCTGATGGTCACCAAGTTCTAACAAGAAAGAGGATAGCAAGCAGTAGTACTAACCCGAGCTAAGTGAGTGTGTCTCAGAATCTGAGTTTTATAAGGTCACACAGTGGTTCTGAGAAAAGTGGCATGAGGAAAACAAAAAACACCCAGTCGGGGGCAAAGTTTACTTCAAAGTAACACATGAAATGTATTTATTTTTATCTCCCTGCCTGATAAAGTAGCCACATCCAAATGGCCACACAACTGAAGCCAAATATGGTGTAACTTGATGACAGAAAGTCTATTACTTAGGTCATTACATTTATGCCGTAAGGCCAAGTATCTGGATTCAGATCAAATGGCACTGAACGTGTGAGAAGGCGATAGTATCTTGTACTAATCCATATGTGTACCTGATAGACTGATTTGTGCGATAAAAAAATCAGATAGGAGCAATGCGGTCGGAAAATTCAAAAAAATGAGCAAGGCAACAAAGACCATCTTATAGTCATGTCTAAATGCAGTGAGAATGAATGGTGTGTGAAACAGAGGAATGAATAAGCACACAGCCAAGTCAAGATTCCTCACACTGGCTGGCTCATAAAGAACAGCTGGGGGGAGGATAAATTCAGGTGGAATCCCTGCCATATACGATAATGTCCTTTGTCCCGCTAGACAGGGGTATCTTTGTTATGACAGTTAAGACGCTGAAAAAATACGTTCTTCAGCAGCCTGTGTGTACCGCCGGACAATCATGACGAGCATGGGTCTCGATAGCATCGATCTTTTGCCAAGGAGGGGATGTATGAGATCTAACCGAAAAATCAAAACGTGATAATCAAGGTGAAGAAGCATCATCATCCTACTGACCATAGTCACGTCGCCATAAGGTCTGTGGAATAATAACGGCACGTGGGAATTAGATTTTTAACACATGAGCTTTAGGAAAACATTCTAGAGCAAAAGCATGATCCCCTGACTCTGCACTAAGCGTCAATTAACTAAGTGTTAATTCGAATTCCAAATCTTCAGCAGTCCCTTCCTAACACCACCCTACAGAAGTGACCTGACTCCTTGTGGTGGGAAACCTCTTGCGTCCCCTGCAGCTTTAGGTCAGCAGAGCTCTGCTCAGCTACAATTGGGCTCCTCAAGATGATAATGCCCTAGAATAGAAGCCAGCTTTTCCTAGGATCTGTAACTTGGACTGATGTTGCTGGGAGAAGCCCATATGTGTTATCAAAAAGAAGAAGATAGGACTGAGTTCATGTATAAGTTTGGTGAATTAGAAGGATAGTTGGAATTAAGAGTCAAAGTAGAATAATGTGTGGAAAAATGTTGGTAACCTAAAGAAATTAGGAAAATGTTAAACGTAAGCTCAGCAAGAGGCCTCTCCATGCCTCAGGCTTCATTTAGAAATAGCAGCAAAGCTCAATGGGAGCCCCAGGACTGCACCAACAGCATTGATTAGGTGGAACCGAGAGAAAGCTACATGGACCAAATGACCAATATATAACCAGATTCTGGGTGCCCCGTGCGCGTGATCAAGGACGTGAAACCACGCAAATACAGGAAAGAGACAGAGATCCACCTGCTTGTGAAAGGGGGGACCGGCTGAGGCAGGCAAAGCCTGAGCTTAGTACCGTAAAACAAGTGGCCACGCCACTGAAACCACTGAGGGGCCTAATTTAAGCTGGAAGTTGGAGTGACTTATAGCATACCACATCCCCTCAGGGGGATCCTGTCTGTGAGATTGCCACCTCTCAGAACCCTCTCAGCTTGCTGGGGAACGGACCTGGGCATGTGTCCCCATTGACACCAGTATCCCCTGAAGTGCATGCTACCCCTGCTGGCCAGCTGCTGCTGGGCACGGCAGGAACGCACATTCCTGAGCCTTGACCAACAAAAAAGAAGACACCTAGTCCCGACAGAAGAGGATCCTCTCATCCAAATGCAACCTGCTTCTTGGAAACTTCCCTAGGCACTGGACCCTTCGGACGCTGCTATCCCAAGAGGACTAAGAGATTCAATGAGTGGGAGCACACTTTGGGGGAAAGTGGGCGAAATAGGGACAGAGGCAGAGTTAGAATGATGAATAACCGGGTGGTTGAAGTTAACAAAATGAGATTGGTATTATATATTATGTGTCTGGATGCCCGTGGGACTTATCCAATCTGCCAGGGCTCATGACACGCTATAGCACTTAGGAGACCTCCAGGAAGGGTAATAACAGTTGAAAAAACACAGGTTATACAGGGCACATGAAAATTGAATTTTAAAAAAAAAAGGCGTCTTGACAGTTTACAGTAATAGTGGTTAGTTTCATCCAATTAAAAATTAAAATTACTAAGAGAGAATGAGGGATCGTTTAGAGAAGTACAATGTTTAAATTATTAGTTGTTATATAATATGATCGGTATGTGTAATAATGGACTGTCCTGCTGCATTTGGCAGAAAAACCCCAACGTTTCCATCATTGCTGCGGAGAAGAGTCAAAGAAGAAGGGTTTGGATACCCCGGGGCAACTGAGCGTCTCCGTGAGGAATGGGAGTGCAACGATGGTTAATCCGCTGCCATGATGGTGCTGGGGATTTCGACCCGGCCGGGGTGAGAGCAGGTCCGAGATGCTCGTTACCGGGACGTAGGTCAAAGATGAATGATAATCATTTAAGCTCAAGCCTTGGTGGTTGAAAAATTTTGAATAAGCAGTGGGTGAAACAAAAGGAAACAATGAGGACAGCTTGGCGTTAGAAGCCGAAGTACGTTAGAGGTGAAAGGTGGCTGAAAATCCCAATGGGGACGGGATTTTGATCACTTATTTCAAGGACTGGAAGAGAAAAGTTAGTAAATTGTCTACTTGGCATAGAATGGGAAGCCAACAAGCATGGACGAAGCGCACTTTTGATAGATTGGCTCATTTAATTCCCATTAATGTTTTTTGATTTGGAATAGTTAATTCAAGCTAGATTCATTGTTACGGCCCATAGTGTCATTTTAAAAATACATTGCTAACATGCTGGAAGAGAACTGAATCCAATAGCAAGAAATTTGATTAGAAGGGCTGCATACAACCTGTTTGAAATTTAATGTCCACAGGCATACAAGGATGAACTTTGTTAGGTTCAATCTTATGTTCCTAGTTTAATTTATTTATCGTTTCTAGTTTTATACTGTGTGTGTAGCATGAAATCGCTAAAGTTAGGGGTGCAGTTGGACAAATAGGACTACGACGTGCTGATGGGAAACACACAAGGAAAAGCCACAACTGCCCTGAGTGGGCCTGTAAACGCCTCCGACCCACGAGGGCTGGGCCGGTCAGAGGAGGACAGGTGTGAAGTGGGAAAGACAGCCATACTATTGTGAAAGGGGCTCCCTAAACTGGGCCTGTCTATGTGGATAGCTCAGTAGAACATTGAACACAAGACATCAGTCCCAGAGTCGGGGGTCCTGGGGGTGTGAAAAGAAAGGTGTAAGAGGCAAGGTCGAGCCACCCGTTATAGGCATCTTTTATGCTACCCCTTCACGACTGGCTCTCGCGCGACCCTCGTTCTCTCTATCCTGTCACGTCTCGACGCATCGGCTTCGAAATCTCAACCAGTCTCATACAAGCTGCTGGGGTCGGCCCGCGAGCCTACTCCGAGACGTGATCCACGGGCGTGGCGGCCTCCTCTGCTATAGCCTAGTCTCGGTGTAAGCTCAAGCCCACGCCTCTCGCAACTCCGCGTGTTCTTCCTATCGTCTAGCGGGCTCCCGCTTCCACAGGGCGAGGAGGATGGGCTGCGACCATAATAGCCAGAAATGCAATCTGTTCGCCCTAACGGTGTTTTCCGCAGGTTATTGTGTCGTAAACGATCCGACGAGCAACATTAACTTAACCATGATTCATTTGGTGATCTAAGTAATGCTGCGTTTGTGGATGAAAGCGGCAGAATTTGTTACAGAAAATACATAAATTGCTTGAGAAAAGAATGCAGAAACACAGGAGCCTGGTTGGACAAACAGAGACAGAAAGGCTGAGGAAAGGGAGTTGCTGGAGAAGCCGCCGCATCTTAGCTCTTTCTTGTGTTCCCTTTATAAACACTAGCAACGAACTCGACGGCTCCAGCTGGGCAGGAAGAAGAAAAAATAAAGCTATCATACCTCGGCACGACCTTCTGGATGGGTGGCCAAGGTTTTCATGTGCCACACGAGCCCATGATGGACAATAGGCACTTTGATTAGAAAGGACAAGCATAAATGCCTAGAGATTACGCCTTATAATTGAATAGTGATGAAGGGAAGGGTGCATAATTTGTGGCTCAATTATCATTTTTAAAGGGCAAGAATTTTCCCAAATGTGTTCTAGGTTGTTCAGTGTGTGGATTTCACTATGTTCCCAACAGAGAAATAGCAGCTTCTTGACATTTTAACCCAAGGCAGATTGCTCACATCAGTTGACATTTGTTCAAAGAAAAGACTTCTCATGGGGCGAATGTTAAGATGGCATAACAAAACAGCAGTTAAGGCACTGGCCTGCATCTTCAGACGGGAGCCAGTTAATTCCCATCACCCATATGGAAGATAACAACCATAACTCCAGTTATCAAGGAAGTGATAGAATACCAATGTCATCCTTCTGGTTCTGTGAAGCATGGCAGTGAAACAGGTACACACTAAAATCTTACTGCAATACAATCCCTTTGGCAGTTAACAAAATAGACTAAACAGAAATGATGTTTAGATAAAGGAATATTCTCTGAAGATAGCACTCAGCCTTTGAGTAAAGTCATATTCCAGCTAGAAATTGATATCAGAGGTAATGGCATTTGATTATTTTAGACACAATATGGAAGTTTTTGTATTTCTTGGGAGAATAAGAGCAGAACACAAAGTTTACTTCAAGCTGAAAGGGTTTATCCAAAAGGAAGTATGGTACAAAAGGAAGAAGTTGGAAGATGGGAGTTTTGAAATAGGCGGAGTAGGTGAAGAAATAGGATTAATGGTAAAATGACACGAAAGGTCCTCTTGAAAGACAAAAAATAGTGCTCTGAAACTTGAAACTAACTATAGAATCGTTAAAGAAATCCATATGGTGCTTTTCTTACAATATCACCTTCAAACGATTTGGATTTCCGAACCTTGAGTCTTTTGATCCATTTGGAACTAGTAGTTATTGTACAGGGTAGAGAAATTGGGGATTTAATTTTAGATGTTCGTCAATAGCAAATGATGTCCATTTTATGCCAGACACCGATGTGGATGAAGATGCTATCGGATTCACTGTTAACTTTCTTCCATTGAAGAGAAAAAAGTACTTTTTTTTTATGCCATCTTGTCAAATAGGAGGTGTAACTGAAGATTTTATGAGCTCAGAGCTGGATCTTACAGTATTTTGTTTCACATTGTGGGATGGAAAAAGAAAAAAAAAGAAAGAAGAAAGAAGGAGAAAAGAGAAGGGGGGAAAAAAAAAAAAAAAAAAAGGGGAAGGGTTTACATGGGCCTGAAAAAATATAGTTTGAAATCCCAGTACAGGCTGTCTGTTAGTGGACGGTGGAAAAAGCCACTGTAATATAGCCTGAGGCGGGTGAGTGATTCCCCCCGGGTATGTGCATTTTTCAACAGAGCATGTCACTTTAGCGATTTGGGGTCTTTTGTTTTTCCATATGACTTAAAGGCGTGTTTTTCCCAAGTCTTTGAGGAAACTCACAGAGATTCTAATTGGGATTGCAATGAATATGTATATCAACTTGAGTAAAATGGACATTGGTACTATAGTGGAGTTTGTTTCCCAGTCCCAATGCAGCAATAAATGGGGAGTCCGTTTTTTTTCCACTTTTTGAATGTCTTTTTCAGTCTCCTTCCTGGTGTCAGGGGCACAGATGGAGCTCACAGCACAATTTGTGGAAATCAGTTCCCTCCTTCCCTATAGTGGCCATCTGGGAAATCAAACCAACTCTAGCTTGAAGCCCAAATTGCCTTTAAGAGTGTGTTTGAGCCCTCTCCTCAGCCCCATCTAGACTTTTGGGCCATGTCAGATTATCCTAAGGACAGAATCAGATATGTAGATGAATAATTAATGTGCAAAATATGAAGTTTTGAATTATTTATTATACTTTTCAGTTGCATATAAATTAAGAGTAAATTACAAAAACAAAGTTCAATCACTGAATCATAAAACAAGTCAATTTAACACATGTAAGCAGTAAATTTTTAAGAATGCCCATTATAAATAGAGGGAAGTCCCCCAAGGAAACTTCAGCTATTCTCGTGTTCGAACAACATTAAGAAAAGGACAAGTGTACGCAGGATCGACATTTACAGTTCAGTAGCAAAGTAAATCAAACAAGCAATCGATAAAATCAAAACTTCAATGTAGGAGAAGCGCCGGATTGAACCCAGCCCTCAGGCCCCTGGGTCAGAAGCTGGTATCACAGGTGGTTCAGTTAGCAGAGTGCTCTGGTTCCCTGTGTCTAGCCCAAGCCAACTGCAGGCTTTCTGTCCTGGGAGATGCAATCAGCCCCTGATGCAAGCTCTTTGAAGGTCAAAGCTGGGACTCAGGATATGGGGAAAGAGTCTGAAAATGAAAGGATTAAGGATAATGGAACACAAGGGATGCAAAATATATGACTACCGAAAGGGCATGATGCCACACGCACAGATTCCCAATGTTCAGCAAATGTGTGCTTGAGTACTACCTATGGTTTTAAGAATGGATTGGATTTACTTGAAAGTATGTGAATCGCTCCAAACAATTGGTAATTCGTAGTTTTTCACACTGCCAAAAACAGTTTAATGTAGAATCATATGACTTTTCATCCAAATCAACAAAAGTGAGATCAGATATCCATACAAGACTGTGTAGACCTGGGTCTTCTGTACCTGCTTCCTAGCAAGACAGTGAGCTACGCACACTGCCAACATGTGTCCACACATGCTACTTTCATGAAATGATACACACTGACACCAATAGAGTGCTGCCATGCTTTTTAAAGACTTGTGTTGTCTGTTTGTATAATTAGCATTTGTTCCTGTAAATATGATTATCACAATCCAACACACAGTGCCCATCTACACCAGCCTACATATGGACTTTTAATCATTTCTACTTTAGGAACCTAATAACTAAAGGTACAGAGTCCCCACTAGAAATAAAAAGAATGTGAAAATATCTAAATACTTGTAGTGTAAGTTATAACAAAGTTCCTTGAGAAGATATGTTAAAGAAAAAAAAATGTACACTATACAAAAAAGTCAGTAAACTCTTCAAATACCTCGAGGAAGCCCTTTCCCCCTACACTGTAGAAGCAAACCTCTACAAAGAAAAAAAAGCCAGCTCTTAGTGAAGGGACCCAATGGGTATGTGAGCTCACCCAATCTCCGTCCTGGGAAAGGATTACAGAACTACCAAGTGTTCAAACTAACCTCCCTAGTTCCAGAACCTGGGTTCCTGCAAAAACTGAAGAAGACATAGAACTACGCTGGCCTGCAAATGATTAGACCATGAAATGGTTAGAACCTGTCGGCACATCACCGGCCCAAGGGTGACGAAACAAGAGAGATTGCAATAATGTTCACTCATCTCTTTGCTCATTAGCCCCTAGACCTGCTGGTGGTGTTTTTGACTATTTGAAATTCTGGTAGGCAAAGATTTTTCTGGGGGGGTAAAACAATTAGCCAAAGGGCCCCCCTTTTCCCTCTTAGGTCTCATGAAGAAGGCAAGGTAAGGAGTGGCCTCCAAATATGGCAGTCTAGGGCAACCAGTGAATTTAATTACTGGACTGACTTACAGAGCAATGAGTGGAGTTTACTTACAGGAGTGTGTGTTGCACTGGAAGGTCTTCAAGCTTGGATAGTGGCTTCCCCACAGCCAGACAAAATGTTGAAAAAGCCTCCCCTGGGCTTCTTCATTTTATATAGCTTAGCCCCTCCCCCTTGTACAGTTAAGGTCTACTGGTTGATTGTCAGAGTCCTGTGACTTTCCCTGTCCTGTCCCTTCTTCCGACTTGTGGAGCAATGACAGCCATAGGCTTAGCGGAATGATGATCCTAAGGCAGTGGACCACAATCAGATCGTTACCGATACTGTTGGGAAGACCACGCTGCGTATGGTAAACCCACAAGAAGTGCAATGATCAGTCTTCCATGTTTCAGGACGGCTGAGTCATATATATATATAATATAAAATATTAATATATAGTATATAATAAATATAGAAAAAAGTATATATATATTTTTTGCTTTAACGCAGAATTGAAGGAGAAGGATGTTTTCTAGTTTCTGTTTCTTTGAGCAGCAAGTAAAGTCCAGACACTTTACTTGTTTAAATCTAAGTTATCTGATCTGTCCAATCAGGCAACTAGTAAGAACCGGCCGGTTGTCTCAGTCCCATGCTCAGGGAAGGGCTGAGCCTTGTTCCAGCACGTCTCTCTTTGACCCCTGGGTCCATGCTCCTCTTTTCAATCCGAGTGCCAATCAGGGGAATTGCGTCTGGGGACAATGGCGTGAATGTTAGGGCGCACTGGTCACTCACATGCCTATGCAAAGCACAGTAATCTGGGTACAACATCAACTTCGAGCTGTTAATCAATTTCGATTGGATAGTCCCTCATAAGCATAGTAAGTCAGTTTTTCCCAATAAAGGAGTCCCTGTATGTGGGTGTACTGGAGAAGGTGGCCATGAGCGGTTAAAAAGCAAGACAGACTGCTATTCAAGGACCCCGGGGTATAAAATGATTCCCTCCCCAGCAAAACACCCATTGGACAATGAAAAGCCGAAATTCGGCGAAGTTGGCTAGAGGACTCATGGAAGCTGAGTGAAGTAGGGCACGGCCCAATGAAAAACGAACAGGAATGTAGTCCCGAAAAAATCATCTAAAGTTTTTTGAACTAGTTAGAATGAAGAAAGAAAAGGGAAAAAAAAAAGAAGTAAAAAAGAGCCAATGATAACCATTAGTTAGTAAAAAAGTAATTGGAGAAAAATACCCTGTGCATAGCACAGCCATTTAACTATATAGTATGCCATAAATCAGTTGGGAGATAAGAAATATAGGGAAAGATAGGTAACAAGTAATTAGTGTAAAACAGTAAAAGAAAGCAGCAAGCGACAACAAGAAGCAACAACAGAAGAGTAACTAGGCATAAAAGATGCAAAATAACTGACTGCAAACATTGAACATTCTGCTCAAACCGTCAACTATCGCCCATGTAGAGTATTGATAAAAAAAAGTAGGAAGACCTTAGAGAAGGAGAATGAAATAACGCCATGTTGTGGCGGAGAAGAATGCTGAGCCTGTTGTGGTGGGAGGTGGGGGCCTACACTGTCTATAAGATATATTAAAACGCACCAAAAATTAAGGAAATATATATAAATATGAAAAATCAAAACCGTCCTTATTGGGACTGTAGGGAAGTTGCCCTGAAAGCTTAAGCGCCGACACAGCTCTTAGCAGAGGACCCGAGGGTGTGTACGGTCCCTAGCGACCCAACATGTGCGGGCTGAGAACCTTCCTGGTGGGGCTCCGTTCCAGGAGAACTCCATGTTCCAGGGAATCCGAGACCCTCTTCTGACTGCCAAAGCATCCGCGGGGCAGTCGCACGGCAACAGATTGTACGCAAAAAACCGCATGCAAGAACAATACATCATACACCAATGGAGAAAAAAAAAAAAAAAAAAAAGAAATAAAAAATAAAACCGTGGTCTGTTGACTACGAGTGCTAGGAAGCACAACAAAAACTCTCAGGTCTACTTTCCGAAGATGCATGTGCACAAAGACAATGGGAGCACCAACCAGCTACAATGCAGTACAGTAACACCTCATAAAAACACAGTTAAAAAAATTGAAAAAAATTAAAAACAAGAAAAGGGTCTTATCTGAAGTATGGCTGAAGAGGAGTCCCCGGTCACAGATAAACATCACGTCAACAAACGGGTGGAATCAGAAATGAGCATCTTATTGCGATCCAGCCAATCTTCTTTAAGTACGTGCGATCCGTATTCATAAAAGGGCATCACAGTTATAAAGGGTATAGAGAAAATAATATTATCATAGTTAGAGCTCAAACAATGTCCATTTAATTGGATCTGCAAAAAACTGATTCTGAGACAGACCCCCCCCTTAGAGCCAGTCTCCATTTCTAGAAGCGAACTCATATTTTTCTAAAAGACCAACACTAAAAAGGGGCACTCCAATGGAGCCAATTAGGATCCTAGAGAAGCACATATAACTCCTGCAAAGCACGGCGGGAGTCTAGATCATCTGCTTGGAAAAAAAAAAGAGAGAAAAAAAAAAAAAAAAAAAAAAAAAAAAAAAAAAAAAAAAAAAACAACAAAAAAAAACCACAAAACTCCTAACTCATAATACACAGAGCAGATAGACTCTCATCGTCAGAAGCGTTAGCATTCACGAATAGAAGGCTGACCGAGAAAAACACGCCATTGAGGATCCATTGCGTAATTGAATGATTTTTTAACATCGTGAATGGCAGTTTTCCTCCACTCGCGGTTGACTACAGACTCACTGCGTCAAGTGCATGATCCATTGCCCATGGTAGGACATTCTCTACTGGAGTACCTTTATGGGAGGCACAGCAGGAAAATGCACAAGTTGCTTAGGTTGTGAGCAGGCTAGCAAGGGAGTATGAGAAATGAAAATGCTACCAAGCATGGAGAGTTACCAAGAAATCAGTGTGTCTAACCCCTGTGCCATGATCTGTTGGTAGAAAACTGGCACTCAACAAATACAGATGTGAATATTGGGAGGAGTGGATATGGGTACTAGATATGCACCTTATCTTGTGCACATGACAGATCCAAGGGTAAGTAACACCTTTGAGTCATGAAATAGAGTGAAAGATGGATTCAAATATAAAGAAAAAATTGTTAATCTGAAAAGCACGAAATCAAATATGGGTTTAAATTCCTTTTGCAAAATGAGTCGAATCAGTAAAAGTCAACTTAAGGACTTTTCTAAGCAGTAGATAAGGTAATTTACTAATAATACAGTAAAAAAAAAATAATCAAATAAAATAACCCTAATACTGCAGTAAATAGGATTTGATTTAATGAAAACCAAATAAAGAAGCAGCATGAACCAAGCAAGGGGGGAGTAAGACTCCACCGATTATTCTCGTTAGTGTGCATATATTTTCCAAGGGTTATTTAAGTCAATACTTATAAATGGGTGCTAGTTTAAGAGTGATAAAAGATTTCATACTCACAAAAATTTGGATAGAGTTTATGAATAGGTAAAGATTGATTAGCACTGAAATAAGATAGTTGTTCAACAGTAATTAATTCGAAATTTTTTTTGTTCATTGAGGCAGGTGTGTAGTGTGTTTGGTGAGTAGGAAGTTGAGGTGTATTTTATGTGTGTGTTTTTTCAATTTACCGCATGGCAAAGCGCTGTAGTAGGAGTTTAGAGACACTTGACACTCTTTGGAATGGTTATATTTCAAACCTGGTGTTATCGAGATGTGGTAAACATCATTTACTTCTGTTTCTACAGTATTCGAGTGCTGATAGGGAAAAAGTCCGGGTGGGGTGGACGTGTACGGAGTGCTGTAGGAAAAAGGCAGGACCTGAGTAATTGTATCAGAATGTATAAAGGATATGAATAAACTGGGGATTGGTTAAATGATGGGGGGGGGAAAAGGGGGCATTTAAATTCTTCAAATTAGCACAAAATTAGCACCATCATTTAAATGACTTTATTGGGATTTCATGAGAACATTGCAAGAAAAATCTCTCTAGGGACAGTTGATAAAGGAAATAACAATGTTGATGTTCAATAAGGAAAAGGTTTGTTCGTAAAGAATGAGTATTAGAATTTAAAATGCCTCTTATGTGCTCTAAGTAAACTTAGCACACTCTCTCTGCTGAAATTTAAGAGGATTTAAAGTACAATTTGGCAAGTCATTATTGTCTTTTCTCAAAATAAGGGACGATCCTTTGTCTACAAGATAATTTAGTTTTTTCTTTCCTCTTCAAGTAGAAAACAACGTAATGAGAAGGATTAACAAGCTAATTTGCTAGCAATTTCAAATAAGCAAGACCTTCCGGTGGGAATTGTTACCATAGCATTGTAGTTAACTAAAAGGGTGTGTAATTACGTGAAAATAGGATATAATGGGCTCCCACATTACAAACTTGTCCAGTATCACAATAGAGAATAGAAGGTGACGCACAATCACAAGTATGACCCCCGTTTTGGGAGCCAGGGATAACGAGCCAACAAATCAGGTGGATCTGATTTAAAAATAAATAGGACGGGCAACATCCCACTGCAATCAACGGGAATGAATTAAAAAACGTAGAGCTTAATTTAAATGTAATATAGAGATGTTTTGTGACTTTGACACAAAATTAGGAGACCTTTATAATTCTCATATTGCACTTTCTTTTTCATAGACACATGGTTACTGTCATCAACCAGCTATTCTCCCCAATACGCCTTCACCTCTAACGGACACAAAGCCACTGAACATGGGCTGAGCAAATGGACAAGGAGTATCCATCCCAAGAAGTTGACACTGCATTGAGAGCATCACCAAAGAAAACCTAGACTCCAGGGCGCAGAATAAACCGAATTCTCCTGTTGACCTGCAGTTGAGACAGCATGAGAGTTACAAAGGAAAATTAAAGCAGTTGTTTAAGAGTGTCTAGAACCACAGAGAATAAGATCAAGGGACGCGTAGGGAACGTGCTAGGATCTCATTGGTAGCTTTAGGCATAAATGTCCCCCACGCTCCATTCTAAAGTAAAAGAAATTTGTGCACGTAAGCGGGGAGAGAACTACCGCCCTCCCATCCTATTATAAGCTAATTCCCTGCGTTGGATGACCGTTTCCACCCTGCTAGCAAGTGTTGAAGTCCCTGGACTAATCAACACCCACAGATTGCTGTCTTTTACCCACGTGATGCATAGTGAGTACCAAAGGCTGAAGACAAATAAACCACCCTGAATTGCCAATCCTTTCCGCCCTGCTAATGCAGTGTGAGAATATCCATGGACTGAGCCAACCAAGGCACCAACTGAATTGCCGTTCTTTCTGCCCTGCTGCAGTGTGAGTTCCCTGGACTCCACCCTCTGAATTGCCGTTCTTTCTGCCCTGCTGCAGTGTGAGTTCCCTGGACTCCACCCTCTGAATTGCCGTTCTTTCTGCCCTGCTGCAGTGTGAGTTCCCTGGACTCCACCCTCTGAATTGCCGTTCTTTCTGCCCTGCTGCAGTGTGAGTTCCCTGGACTCCACCCTCTGAATTGCCGTTCTTTCTGCCCTGCTGCAGTGTGAGTTCCCTGGACACCACCCCCTGAATTGCCGTTCTTTCCACCCTGCTGCAGTGTGAGTTCCCTGGAATCCACCCCCTGAACTGCCGTCCTTTCCGCCCTGCTGCAGTGTGACTTCCCTGGACTCCACCCACTGAACTGCAGTCCTTTCCGCCCTGCTGCAGTGTGACTTCCCTGGACTCCACCCACTGAATTGCCTTTCTTTCCGCCCTGCTGCAGTGTGAGTTCCCTGGACTCCACCCTCTGAATTGCCGTTCTTTCTGCCCTGCTGCAGTGTGAGTTGCCTGGACTCCACCCACTGAATTGCCTTTCTTTCCGCCCTGCTGCAGTGTGAGTTCCCTGGACTCCACCCTCTGAATTGCCGTTCTTTCTGCCCTGCTGCAGTGTGAGTTCCCTGGACTCCACCCTCTGAATTGCCGTTCTTTCTGCCCTGCTGCAGTGTGAGTTCCCTGGACTCCACCCTCTGAATTGCCGTTCTTTCTGCCCTGCTGCAGTGTGAGTTCCCTGGACTCCACCCTCTGAATTGCCGTTCTTTCTGCCCTGCTGCAGTGTGAGTTCCCTGGACTCCACCCTCTGAATTGCCGTTCTTTCTGCCCTGCTGCAGTGTGAGTTGCCTGGACTCCACCCACTGAATTGCCTTTCTTTCCGCCCTGCTGCAGTGTGACTTCCCTGGACTCCACCCACTGAACTAACGGCCGTCCTTTCCGCGCACGCTGGCAGTGTGATTCCCTGGAAACTGCCACCCCGAATGCCGTCCTTTCCCGCCCTGCTGCAGTGTGAGAGGTCCCTGGACAATACCACCCTTGAATTGCACATCTGTGGCCCATCCGGCGGGGTTCAGAAATACTTGCCGGGCTTAAGGCCAGGACAGAGACAGAACCATATATGGAATTACCATCCTACCAGAGCTTGGGCCTACGGCCCCTACCAAGCCTGAATGAGTGGAATTAGCGAACTCGGTCTAAATAAAAAGGTCAAGAAGAAGACGAAATGAGATCTGGAGAAGCAGTAGGCCACGTATGTTAAATACGCAATTACACACAAATGACCAAAGGCGTGATCAACAATATCGAACTACTTGCCACTAACAACAAAGGAAAGAATTCAATATACCAAGGAAAAAATGCAAAACAGAACAAAATATGGAACAAGGTATAGTATTCCCCCACCTAAATCCCAAGCAAGTCCTATATGTGGGTGTTTTTGAAAGAAACGTACTCGGCATTGGATGCTCCAATTAGTCATAGATATTTTGTCTCCAGTTTGTAAGCTGTCTTGAAAGTTCTTAGAAGGTATTGTCTTGCTGGAGGAAGCAATGGTCCACGAAAAAAAGGCTGGTTTACTTAAGATTCCAACCTATTGCCAGATTAGGCCAGTCATTCTCTGCTGCTTCAGGTGAAATCTATTTGAAGATGTGAACAAAAAGCACGTGCATTGGGGTCGAAATGACAGATAAATTCTAGCTACGTTTCCCACCGTGCCGTCCCACGCCATGATGGAACGCTAGTTTTATAGGCCTGAAGCAGTAAAAATACTCACATAAGCATTGCTCCCTTTTGAGAAGTCCGGGGGTTTGGTTCATAGTGTAGTATTTTATAATCACAAAGACAACAGAGAAGTCATAAACACAGGAGAAAAATTGGATAGCCCGAGCAAGTGGGCTAGTTGCTCTGTAGACACCTGACTAATGGTGGGTTAAGTATGGCGCAAAGGGTGGAAGCTTTGTGAAACAGTTATATGAGAACTGGAAGGTGGTATGTCCACCAGAGCGAACCCACTCGGAAGAACAAAAAGTAATTAATTAAGATAGAAATCTTTGAGTAGACAGAAAGAAGGGAAAAAAGGAAAAGGAAGAAAAAACGAGAAAAAAAAAGAAAAGAAAGGTGAAAATAAAAAAGAAGAAAAGAAAAAAGAAGAAAAGGAAACAGAAGAAAAAGGGAAGAACAGAAGGGGAAGGAGAAAAGAAAAAAGAAATGGGAAAGGAGGGAGGGAAAAAAAACTCAAGAAGAAAAAGCTAAAAAAAAGAAAAAAGGATGAAAAAAAAGGAAAAAAAAAAAAAGAAAAAACGGAAAAAAAAAAAAAAAAAGTCGGAGAGAAAGAAAATGCTTTTCTGACTTGTATCTCCCCGACATCATAAACTTTGTGTCTACGGACTCTACTTCTTAAAGCGCTCCATTGTTAGTTCTTTTACCCGGGCATCCCACCACATCTCCTGCTTGTCGGACTGTTTAATCCCCTACCAATGGACGGTGATTCTCCACTACCTCAAGGCCACGCGCGCGAATGGGGTCTTCCAACGCTCCCTAGGGGGAGGGGGAGAGAAAAAAAGGGAGAAAAAAGGTAAAAATTGCTTCTAAAACTAGAGGGGAGGGGGGAGAAAACTGAGCTATACTCTAGAACATCTCCAGATTCACGGCCCCTAGAGCATGTAGGTTGATAAGGTAGGAATAAAAGAAAAAAGACCATATCCAGGGTGGAAAAGTTAAGTTCCCAAGCTTAGCGTTGGAAAGCTTGTCTAACTATTTTTATTCTCTGAAAGCAAGCCAAGGAAAAAGTACAGAAAGTGCGATAGAAAACGTGGGATTAAATAATGCAGAGCAGTGTTTAAAGTGTGTTTGGAGGAACAATGACCGGTTCTCAACAAAAATACCATCCAGTTTCAGGCTAGTTAAAGAATTAAAACTTTTGATATTTACCATCATGTTGGAGTTAATGTTTTGAACTTCTAGGGCTCGTTGCAGCTCATAATATGAGGATGAAGGGCCTGAAGAAAATCTTGAGAAGTCCTCACCTCAGTTTGGGGGATATAGCTGAAATAAATATGACAGTTAGACTTCATGTAAATGTAGAAGAGTAATGTGGAGGCATTGTTAGTAGAAAAATGTTGCTCTCTGAAACTGTGGAGAAAGGGTGTTGAAAAAGAGCCTTTCATGTCTTGGAGGAATGTCCTGGGTGCAAATCCTGTACGAGACAGCAGCGGCACATGAACAAACACGTGGGGGCCAAGTTTGGCTGCGTGCCCGTGGGAGTGACAGGTCCGGTTATCCAACATGGGAGTTGAAGCTTTTCTCTTCAAAGCAGTTTTATTGTAGAAAAAACAAACAGACAAACAAGCAAAAAAAAAAACCCCAACTCACCTACATCATTTTTCCATTTCACAAGATTGGGGGCTTGTCTGGATGTAGGGTCTGCCCTGGAGGTGTAGCTCTGTGTAAATTGCTTAAAAACTGCAAATCTGTATGCCTCTCTTTAATCACTTTATTCTCCTTGTTAAAGAGACCCTCTCCTTCGGCACCAGCCCCAACATTAATCTTATTAGTGCTCTTTTTCAATACGAACTGTACTTTCTACATTTATAATTGGCACAAAAAGATCAATCCTGCTCCTTGTTGCAACATAATATGCATAAATTTTTGTCATTAATAGCATAGCCACGACACATCTTTTCTTATTCTATTCTTATTTAAAGGTGGTTCCATTTTTTTGACAGGGTGAGGGGATTTCCCCTTATCTTCCTATTAATTGGCCTGAGACCGAACTGATGTAGAGCAGCGTGGGCCAAAAAAAAGTGTGAACTCGAGAGATCTGCCTGCCTCTTCATCATTTCTAACTTAGGCTGCCTTGACATATTCTTTGGCAAATAAATTTAAAAAAAGGGAGAAAAAGAATCCTTGCCTTTATCATCTTCTCCTCGAAGAGCGCCAGGGGCTATATGTTGGCGTAAGGCAAGATTGCAATCAAACCAACAAGAAACTCTCAAAATAATCCAGGCTATCTGCTTATGGTAATATACGTCCCTTAATTTGAACCATAGTTGTTCTAAAGAAGCGACTACTTTCTGTCCAGCTTCTATTGGAATGGCTCCATTGCAGCTCTGCTTACAGGCAATAAACCCTTTCGTCCCTTGTCCACGGTTTTTTCAAATCTCCACATTACCTCCCAAAACACACACAAAGGTCAGGTTATTCGGCATCCAATGAACACAGCAAATTACTGGTACCAACATTTTAGTCTTAGTTACTTTTCTGTTGTTGGGACACTGAAAAAAAGGACACTGTGACCAAGGGACCTTATAGAGTAGAGAATGTTGACTGGTAAAAAGAAAGAAAAAAAACAGCTAAAATGCCGAAACGTGGGCAAGAAGTCAACAATATGAGGGAGGCAGGAGAGGCAAGAGGGTGAGTCAATAGTAGTAGAGAGCAGAAATGTAAAGTGAAACATGAATAAACAGGAGGAACTCAAGAGCAGGAGTCAAGGAACACAGAAGCAGAGCAAGGGTGGGGAGGGACTAAAAAGGGAGGGGGGAGATAGGTCACGAGTCCAGACGTTAAGATTCTCGAAAGCTCGCCCACCAGGGAAGAAAGGAAAAAAAAAAAGCGAAGGAGGGCAAGAAAACAAAATTCTTCCTCGCAGGAAGGGCAACACACTATAAGAGGGAGGGTCACAAGACACAAAAGTATGGAAAAAAAAGGAAAGCCAAAAAGCAGTACATGCAACCTGGAAACCAAAGGTCATAAATATGGGGAAAAAATGGAAACCTAATTAAATAACAAGCTGACAGCAAAGGTAAAAAATAGAAAATCATAAACCAGCCAACATCAAAAGATCCAGAAGATTATAAGGAATGCTTTAAAGACCTATACTCATTCCATTAAATTTGAAAATCTAAAAGAAAAAAATGAGAGGGATATAATCTTTAATCTCTAAGGGAACTCAACCCAAGCTTAAACAAAAAGATTATAGATATATAAGGAAAATAAGAAGGGAAAGAAAATAACTTTATTCTGAATAAAATGTAAGAGGTTGAAAAAGAAGTAATATAGAGCATGAGGTTACTGAATAAAAATAAACCCAGGCCTATAGTTCCATAGTTAATTTAACAAACCTTCAAAGAACATCTACAAGCAGTGTTATTTAAATCATTCAAAAAGATAAAAAACAGCAGGAGGATCATGTCAAGCTCCTCATGAAAGCCAAATTATGGTATAAAGCAAAGAACCTTGTTAAAGACACAGAAAACCAAGATCAGAAAACATGAGTACACTTGATTATCCCTGATAACTTAAAGAAAATGGCAAAACTTACAAAAATGATTTCTCAAATCAGCAATACAAAAGTTAGAAACAGCAGCCAAGGGAGATCAAAAGGTTAGGCGTATCATGTAGGCCTTTGTTTCAGGGAAGTGCATGGTTTGGTTCAGTAGAAAAACAACAAAAGTCGAATAGTGTAAATAAGATCATGAGAAAATGTCTTAATGAAACAAAAATCCGCATGAATCATCTGAGTAGATGCATAAAAATGCCATTTGTGCATTGCCTATCCTTGAAGAGCATAAAGTTCTAAATGTGAACTGACTGGAAAGAAGATAATCAGGAAGTCAGACATGATTACTCACCATACACTTATCCTTTATGCAAAATCTATTGAAAATCTATTTGACAAAATAAAACAATAAAAATGAGGAGAGTATGTATTGAGTAGAAAGTAAGAAAAAGTAACAATTAGTGAGTATTTTCAGATGATACGAACAAATATTATTATACATAAGAGTTCCAAAAAAACTCCACCAGAAAATGCCCAGAAATGGATCAACATTTTCATCAAAGTGGCATGATACAAATCTATTTATAAAAATTCTAGGCTGCCGCTACTATGTAAAGAACAAGCTCATCAAAAAAAAACAAAAATTTCATGTAACGTCCCAAGTCACAATAGCCTCCAAAAATTAAAATGTCTAGAAATAGCACCTGAGGCCAACCATGTTAAAATAATTTTTTCATGGAAAACTTTAATCGTTTGGAAAAAAAGGAGCAGTGATGTGAGACTCAAGTAGATGCAAAGTCCCCCACGCCGGGTGCGTATGGATAGGGAATAAAATTAATATTGTGGAAAAGATCATCCTAACAAAAAACATTTAAAAATTCTGCGCATGCACAATTAAAAAACCCATGATGTTTCTGTCACAGAAATAGACATAAACATCCTAACACTTATGTGTAATTGCATAAGACCCCAGAGTACCAAAGCAATCCTGAGCCAAAAAGCAATATTGGGTAGCATAACCAGTTTTTTTCAAACTTCTTCAGAGGTAGAGGTTTTAGAAAACAACATGCTGTTGGCACAAAAACCGGTATGTGGATCTATGGAACAAAAGTAAGAAACCAAAACATGAGGGTAACATAATCTCAGCCCCCTGAAATGTTGACAAGATGCTAAGACACACACCTGGGCCAAAGAAAGCATCTTCCAACAGTGGTGATTTTGCCAAAGTGTAATCGCCACATATAGAGGAAATGAAAAGTTCACCCATGCGATCACTCTGCAGAAAAGTCAACTCTCAGAGTTTCAAAGATCTCAATGTGAAATCTGAGACACTCAAACTGTTAAAAGTAAGCATAGGCAAGATATAGGTGCAAGAAAGGATTTTTTTTATTACTTTTTTTCATTTTTTAACAAGTAATAAGTTTATGAGTACAAGCATCCTTCATGTAAACCAATTTGCAAGTAGCTGTGCCCGAATCCACACAGACCAAGGCTCCCAACATCCAGCTTGGGGGGCTTGTACGTACATTTTACAGTCTATATTGCTGTAGTAAGAAAGGATTTTTTTTAAATCAATCACCATTTGCTCAGGAATTAAGGTCACAAATGGGAGGCTCATTAAACAAAAAAGCCGGCTGTCCCGCCAAGGATACAGAACAATTGAGTGAGGAGGAAGCCCACGGTGGTAGAAAACTTCGATAGCTGTGTACCTCACAAGGGTCTAAAATCCAGACTCTGTAAAGAACTCAAAAAACAAGAATCAAGAAAACGATGATCCACTTAAAAAAATGGGCTTAATGGGTCCTGTAAAAGAGTTCTGTAAAAGAGATAAAATAGGAAGAAAACACATTTAAAAGTGCTCAACATCCTTATAATTAGGGAAATGTAAAATACAAATCTACCTTTAGTTTTCCATCTTAGCAAGTCAGAGAGCAATGAAGTGATCAAATAGAAGCAAATGAAACCGAATGCTGGCGAGGACGCAGATAAAGGGGACCCCTCCACTGCTGGTGGGACTGCAAGCCGCTGCAGCCACTGCACTAGTCCATGAAGAGAACACTTCAGGTATACATAAATGAAACCGAATGCTGGCGAGGACGCAGATAAAGGGTACTCCTCCAATGCTGGTGGGACTGCGAAGCTAGCTGCAAGCCACTGCACTAGTTCCGTGCTGCGAGGACGCAGAGAAAGGGGACCCCCGCCACTGCTGGTGGGACTGCAAGCTGCCGCAACCACTGCATTTGTCTATGCAGAGAACACTTCAGCTATAAGTAAATCTACCGTATGATCAAGTTAGATGGCTCCTTGGGCAGTAACCAAAAGATTCATCTTACTGAAGAGATACTTGCACACCTATGTTTGTTAACCATTTTTCACACTAGGTAAAGGATTGGACAACTTAAAAGTTCCTTAACTGATGAAGGATACTAGAAACATGACACACGCAGTAAGAAAAGATGAAAGTTGTCCCCGTGCTGGCCTTGCTTTTGGATCCAAGCCGCTTCAAATCTTCTGCCTTAGATCTCTGGACTAGCTTCCAAACCCAGACTATGAAAACCCTATAGCATAGTTTGCTAAGACCATTCAAGGATCTTCACAGCCCAGCTTCCCCTGTGTGACCTCCCAGTGTTCATGAGACATCCTCTCCTGCAAAACCTCTAAAGTCATATCCTTCCAACATTTCCATTCCATTTCCCCTGCAGATTACCCTCCAAAGACAGTCTCCACTCTGATCTGCCTAACACAGACTAGTCCTCTGACTACCCTGACTGGCCTCCCTACTACCCTGACTACTGGTCACCCAACTGAGCTTATACCTACAAGAAACTAAAAACACCACAAACACACACACAAACTAATTTTTCATATTGGAGCAAATAACCACCAAAGCTACATAGAACATATAAAGAAACAATATAAAAATTCCAAATAAACAAAGGCAGAACAGGATTTCCTACTGGACACACACCAAAAAATTATAGCTTAATACCTAAAAATACTGCAACGAAAAAAAACATATTAAAAATCAAGAGAATATGCCCCTATCAAAACCAACCAGGCCTACAGAATTATATTACAATAAAAACCACTTTGAAGAGCTCCACAACACAGAATTTAACAAAAACAATAATAAACATGAATCAAAGAACTAAGAAAAACAGAAACAACTAAAAAGCCACTCAGAAGGGATGGGGATTAAACTCCTGACTGAAGCAAAAAATAAATTTTATAGCGCTGACATGGAATAACAGGTAGGACTTAGAAAGTGAATTACAAAGAAAATATGGAAGAAAAAAAGCTCAAATGATGATGAAATTGAAAAACTCTGTAAGTCACAGCAATGAAATGACAGGAGAGAGCCTGCTACCTATGGTCTCGCTCTCATGGTTCTAGAGCAAGGTAATGGGGAAAATCAATCAATGTACAACCCAGCACTAAAACTTAAAAACCATAGTGACTGACAAAGCAAACCATCTCTACTGGTACATTAGTGGCACGAATATGGGGAGGGGAGGTAAACTAACAACTAATTGAATTAGAGTGAAAGTCATCTCAGTGAAGTGAACTCATGGCAGCTCTAACTCAACGAAATACACAGGATTAGAGAGAGGTCATATGATCTCATAGAAATCCCTTCTCTCCTATCATCTAGACAAGATGAAATTTGCCTACCATATGCTGAAAAAATGGATTCCTAATGGTTAAAAGTATACTGTAACAATCATGTCTTCAGGGGATGAACTTGCATTGAGGAACATCCGGGGACACTGCTTGACGAGATAGGCAGAATGCACCAGTCTGGTGGGTGAAAGGAGTGAGGGCATGAGTAAGGAGCGGCATAAATTCTATTAAGAAACTGTTTGGTAATGAAAATTAATAAAAAGTGGCAATAAAATGGTTTAAAATTTTGAAGAAAAAATAAAGATGAAACAACGGATTTGCAGGTAAATGATGGAAATAGATCTACCGAACAAGATCTCGAATAATGGGCTGTGGAATGTTTTCCACTTCTTGTGTGATCTTAAGCCTCAAATCCGTAGATATACGTATCAATAAACCTTTTGTAACTACAGGAGCCACAAGAATAGAAAGGAACTGTGTGGGTAAATGAGAAGAAGGAGCTGAAGATATGGGATAGTAGGAGGCAGGGTTTCTCACAGGGGAACTCGGGCTCCCTTCGCGTCCTTTTTGATCTGGGGCCTGGGAGGAGGGAGGGTTTTACAGAGGGAGAGAGAGGAAATATAAGGAACCATAGGTGGTGTTTTAAAACTTGAGAATGTGTTAACTCCTAACAGCTGTACTGACCAAACACAAAAACAGGTATACACAATGCCTGTGATAGCAGAATTGCTCTCTCTCTCTCTCTCTCTCATCTCTTCTCTCTCGTCTCATCTCTCTCTCTCTCTCTCCTCTGAATAAAATAAACAGGCCAGTAGTAGAATTCTCCAGGATTTGTTGGTCAGGGTAAGTCCAAGAGATTCCAAAGTTAAACAGAGGAATATTGCCCACGCCACTTGAATTGCTTCCCAAACTTGAGAGGTAAAGACACATTGCGGACGACAGACATAATTCAAGACACAGACCTAGGAATTGGGAGCTGGTAACTGATATGGAAGTCGTCTCCCCTGAACACAATCTGTCATGGTAATCGAGATACTACACAGGTCTGCCAAGGGGATACCATCCATATCCCACCGTATCTTAAAGGCAGAATAAATAGATAAGGACTGCCCCGACAAACTATGTTACTGGGAAGGTTACAAACAGCGACTTTACTTGGGCGAGCTAATCATACAAATCCAACTGAAACCAAGGTCCTTCAGTGAAACTCAGGTTGATGTTAAATGTAAACGATTACATATACCATTTGGGATAGGTGCCTATAGAATGGGAAAAACGTTGTATGTACATTTCTCTCTCTCACGTGATGAAGTATTTCTTACTGGGGCACCTCTAATTATGCATCCTTATATTTTAGTGGAAGTGTACTTCATCACACACCATCAAAAAAAGCTTTAGTTTTACAACATAGGAGATAGACAAGAGTTCTACAACTGGTCAAAAGCATAGGATAAGAAATGTCTGTGAATAATGTACTATCTCCAACTAGCTAACCTTCCACACTTAAGGTTCAGTACATAGGCAGGAAGCACATTAGATTATGTGCTCTCTCACTTCTCTGAGTGAATCTTCCTCATTGACAACAGGATGCTGGATTAACGACAAGCCCATAGTACTGGGGCATGGGTGTAGACGAGTGAAAGGGATTGCAGAAGGTACAGTCAGCCCAAATAGAACAACTATATTTACCAGACACCATCTGACACCCAAGTCGTCAGGGACTAATTGTGAGAGAATGTCGCAGAGAGAAATTAAGAGGACAGGAAATGGTAGATTGGCCGACTAGACAGCGAGTTTTGCCACAGAGTGGCTGGGCTGAAGATCATATACACATTACTAACATAGTACGAGCACGTAAATCTCAAAGCAGACAAAAACTCAGCATAGAAGTGAATGCTAATGAAGAAAGGCAGTCCCCAGCCCTAGTTGAGGAACTCTTGACAGCCAAACATGGCTGGGTAGAAGGGAGAGTAGGTCTTTCTTATAGGAGTGACTCTAAAAATAGGTTGACAGTCAGTGGACACTTGGGCCCACGAGAGACGTCGGCTGGATAACCCTTAACGATGGACAAATGCGTGAGGATCTCAGGGGGTGAACTACGGGGGGGTGCTACAGATAAGAAAGGATCTAGAAGAGGGCGTGAATCGGAGTATAGATCATAACTTCACAACTACTTTCAAAGTTTGAAAAAATTCAATGACTCCATTGAGGATTATATTAACCAAAAACGATCAACTTGATTCAACTGGAAGAGCCCATCATTCCAATAAATGCTAATTGGTAGTAGCTGCCATAGCCTGCTTGGAATCTCAGAATCGGAGGTGTGTATAGCTCACCAGCTCCGGCTGCAGCTTATGTACCTTCACTGTCTTTTTTTTTTTGTAATTTTTCTTCAATTAATTTTTGTTAATTGCTGTGAGTGTAGGATGTACTGGGGGCGTGATGCAGTTTGGTGTGACCCGTGGTCGTGCAATGCCCTCGGAGGTCAGAAGAAGGTCCTCATAGATTCCCCTGGTTAACGCTGGGTTAGTTCTCCTGAACGGAGCTTTCAGACGGGTTCTCGGCCGGCCATGTGGGTGCTGGGATTGACCCGGTCCTGTAAGAGCGTCGGAGCCGTATAACGCTAGGCCTTCTCCTCTCTCAGGCCCCAAACAACTTGTCTTAAAAAGTTGGTTGCGCTGTGAAGGAAGCTTGTACTCATGGATTATCACTTATAGTAAAAATGAAGAAAAAAAAAGCCTGAGAGAGAAAATGCGAGGACAGTTATGCAGAGATGCAAGTGATTCTGGGATGGGGGTGGGGTGTGGGGGGAGGGATCAAAGGGAAATAAAGTAGAACTGAAATTGGTAAAAAATTTGTATGAAATGGCACATAAGCATAAAAAAAACTAATTTAGAAAAAATAATAACAAAAATACAAATGAAAAATAAAGTAATTTAATAATGTATTATAAATAAAACAAAAAAGAGTTTGTGTCGTGATGTTCATGTTGAGCTGGGTGGCTCAGTTGGTCAAGAGTCGACTGACTTCGCCTTCTTAATACGAGGATCCTGTGTATTGGTCCAGCATCCACATAGGTGGTTCTAAAACCATCTTGTAACTACCTTATATTCCAGGGGGAGTCATGATGAGTCGCTTCTTCTGAAATGGGTGTCCACCTTAACATATTGGGCAGGCAGTAATCATATGACACGTTACAAAATATTTAGAAAATATAATTTGTGCTTTTAAAAAAACTTTAGGTGTAGTTTAATAGACCTCAGACGTGAACCCACAATACTCTGAAGATTGATAGAAGAAAGAAGTTGGCAGCAAGGACTTACAAGGAAGATAGGTCGTAGGAAAAGACTTCCTAATCAGACAGCATCTGCAAACAAGAATTAAGTCGACAATTTGACAAAATGGGACATAATCAAACTCAAAAGCTTCAATCAAAAGAAACAATCAAAAGAAACAATCAGGAAGGGAAGAGAAATCCCACAGAGTGGGGGAAACCTTCACTGCAGATACATTCTGACAAGCATGAATTTCCAGAATATATAAACTACTCAAAAAACCAAAGAAAAAAGAAAACAAACGACCCAGTTAAAAGACGGTCTATGGATCTGAATAGAGAGTTTTCAAATGAAGATATAAAAATAGCTAACAAATATCTTAAACTGCTCAACATCACTAATCATTAAGGAAATGCAAAATCAAAACCACTTAAGAGATCATCTACTCCAGTAAGACTGGCTAGGATCAGAAAACAATGATAACCAAGTGCTGGAGAGTTGTGGGAAAGGGGAACACTATCACTGCTGGTGGGAATGTAAACTCGTCGCCACTATTGAAAGCATTGTGGAGAACCCGTGGAAGACTTGGGATGAACTGGCCACCCGGCACCCCAGACCATACCACTCTTGGGCATGTAACCTCAAGACTTACACCCACCACAGAGATACATCACGGCCCATGTTTATTGCAGCTCTCTTCACAATAGCAAAAGAGCTGGGACAACCTAAATGCCCACCAACTACGAATGGATAGAGAAAATGTGGTACATCTACAACAATGGAGTTCTATGCAGCAGTGAAGAAAGACGACATCACCCCTTTCCCTCCCCCCCACCCCCACCCCATCCCAGATCATGCATTCTGCCATAACTGTCCTGCATCTTTCTCTCAGTTTTTTTTTTTTCATTTTTAGCTATAAGTGATAATCCATGAGTACAAGCTTCCTTCCAGCGCACCAACTTTTTAAGACAAGTTGTTATGGGGCTGGAGAGAAGGCCTAGCGTTTAAGAGCTCCGACTGCTCTTACAGAGGACCCGGGTTCAATCCCCAGCACCCACATGGCGGCCGAGAACCGTCTGAAACTCCAGTTCCAGGAGAACTCCAGTTCCAGGGGAATCTGAGACCTTCTTCTGACCTCCGAGGGCATTGCACGACACGGGTACACAAACTTGCATGCAGGCAGTACATTCATACACATACAGAAATAAATAAAATTAATTAAAAAAATTAAAAAAAAAAAAGACAAGTTGTTGTACATAGCTCAGCCTGATCTGGGAGCTTAAACACCTCCAGATTTCTGAGATTCCAAGCAGGCTATGGCAAGCTAATACCAATAGCATTTTATTAATGATGGGCTCTTCAGTTAATAAATTTGATCGTTTTGGTTAATTATAATCCTCAGAAATTTTTATTGAATTTTTGTGAATTTTATACACTACTTCTCGATCATATTCAGACCCTTGCTTATCTGTAACCCCCAGTAGTATCCCCACTGGATCTCATGCATTCTGTCATATGTTAAGGGTTATCAAGCCACGTTTGTGTCCCCAAGTGTCCCTGACTGTCAACCTATTTAGAGTCACTCCCTTAAAGAAGACACTCTCCCTCTAACCATTGGCTGTCAAGAGTTCCTCAACTAGGGCTGGGGATCCTTTCTCATTGCATCACTTCTATGCTGAGTTTTTGTCTGCTTTGAGTTTCGTGCTGTATTGTTATAAGTTCATATGAGTGACTTCCCAGCCATTTGGCAAACTCTGTGTCTTCATGGCCATCTACCATTTCTGCCTCTTAATTTCTCTCTGGACATTCTTCCACAATGGTCCCTGAGACTTGGGTGTCAGATGTTTGATATAGTTGTCCT
This sequence comes from Rhizomys pruinosus, assembly GCA_009823505.1. Lineage (NCBI taxonomy): Eukaryota > Metazoa > Chordata > Mammalia > Rodentia > Spalacidae > Rhizomys > Rhizomys pruinosus. The sequence goes on from VZQC01012951.1 coordinate 331,411, forward strand.
ATTTAGGGATATGTCCTTTGCAATCCTTTACTCTCTACACCATGCCCCAGTTATGGCTTTCTGGGTTAATCACCATCTGTTGCATGAGGAAGATTCACTCAGAGAAGTGAGAGATGCATTAATATTCTTCCTGCTATGTACTGAACCTTAAGTGTGGAGGTTGCAGTGGAGATGTACATTTCACAGACACTTATCCTATGCTTTTGACCAGTTGTAGAATACTGTAGTCATCTCCCTATGTTGTAAAACTAAGCTTTTTTTGATGAGTGGTGAGAAGTACACTTTCCATAAATATAAGGATGCATAATTAGAGTGCAGTAAGAAATTATAGTGGAAGAGGAATGTGACATACAAAGTTTTTCTCCATTATATAGGACCTCTCCAGCATGAGTATATGGTAATGTTTACATTACCACACCTGAGTTTCACTGAATGGACCTTAGGTTCAGTTGGATTTGTATGGATTAGTCCCCAAGTAAGAGTGCTGTAACCTTCCCAGTAAACATAGTTTGTGGGGGCAGTCCTTATATTTATTTGGCTTTACAGATAGGTGGGATCATGGACTGGTATTCCCCTTGGCAGACTGTGTAGTATCCTCTGATACCATGACAGCTTGTGTTCAGGGAGAAGACTTCCATATCAGTACCAGCTCCAATACTCCTAGGTCTGTGTCTGAATTATGTCCTGTCTTCAGCAATAGTGTCTTACCTTCAAGTTCTGGGAAGCAATCAAGTGGCGTGGCAATATCCTCTGTTACTTTGGGAGTCTCTTGGACTACCCTGACCAACAACTCCTGGAGAATTCTCCTACCTGGCACTGTTTCTTTATTCAGAGAGAGAGAGAGAGAGAGAGAGAGAGAGAGAGAGAGAGAGAGAGAGAGAGAGAGAGCATTCTGCTATACACAGGCATTTGTGTATACATTGTTTCTGTGTTTGTCAGTAAGCTGTTAGGAGTAACACATTTCCTTCAAGTTTTAAACATCACCTATGTGTTCCTTATCTTTCCTCTCTCTCCCTCTGTAAAACCCTCCCTCCTCCAGCCCCTATCAAAATACTCTCATTTTCCCTATTTCCCCTGTGAGAAACCCTGCCTCCTACTATCCCATATCTTCAGCTCCTTCTTCTCATTTACCCCCATAGTTCCTTTCCATTTTGCTTGCTCCTGTAGTTACAAAATGTTATATACTTATATCTAAGGATTTTGAGCTAAGATCCACAAAGAAGTGAAAACATTCACAGCCCATTATTCTGAGTCTGTGGTAGATCTATTTCCATCCATTTACCTGCAAATTCCGTGATTTCATCTTTATTTTTTCTTTCAAATTTTAAAACAATTTTATTGCACTTTTATACATTTCATACAACAGTTCTTAATAGAATTTATGCCCTGCTTCCTTACTCATGCCCTCACATCCCTTCCCCCACCAGACCTGGTGCATTCTGCCTATCTAGTCAAGCATGTGTGCCCGGATGTCTTCAATGCAAGTTCATCCACTGAAGACATGAGTTGTGTACAGTATACTTTGTAAACATAAGAATCCATTTTTAGCATATGGTAAGAAATTTCATTTGTCTAGAGATAGGGCAGAGATAGGGATTTCTCTGAGATCTATGACCTCTCTCTAATCATGTGTATTTAGTTGAGTTTAGAGTTCCATGAGTTCACTCTCACTGAGAGGACTTTCACTCTAATTAAATAGTTGTTATTTACCTCCCCTCCCCATAATAGTGCCACTACTGCACCAGTAGAGATGGTTTGCTTTGTCAGTCACTATGGTTTTTAAGTTTTAGTGCTGGGTTGTACATTGATTGGTTTCCCCATTACCTTGCTCTAGAACCATGAGAGCGAGACCATAGGTAGCAGGCTCTCTCCTGTCATTTCATGTTGACTTACAGAGTTTTTCAATTTCATCATCATTTGAGCTTTTTTTCTTCCATATTTCTCTTTTGTTAATTCACTTTTCAAGTCCTAAACTGTTATTCCATTCAGCCATATATTTATATTTTTTGAACTTCCATCACGAGTTTATCCCCATCCCTTCTGAGTGCTTTTTAGTTGTTCATGTTTTCTTTAAGTTCTTTGATCATGTTTATTATTGTTTTGTTAAATTCTGTGTTGTGGAGCTCTTCAAAGTGGTTTTTATTGTAATATAATTCTGTAGGCCTGGTTGGTTTTGATAGGGGCATATTCTCTTGATTTTTCATATTATTTTATTTTCGTGCAGTATTTTAGGCATATGGATAATTTTGTTGGTTGTGTGTCCAGTAGGAAATTCTGTTCTGCCTTTGTTTATTGGAATTTTTATTTTTTTATATTGTTTATGTAGCTTGGCTGTCATTTGCTCAGATATGAAAAATTAGTTGGTGTGTGTGTTTTCGGTTCTTGTAGGTATAAGCTAGTCTGGGTGACCAGTAGTCAGGGTAGTAGGGAGGCCAGTCAGGGTAGTCAGAGGACTAGTCTGTGTTAGGCAGATCAGAGTGGAGACTGTCTTTGGAGGGTAATCTGCAGGGAAATGGAATGGACATGCTGTGGGCAGGATCTGACTTTCGAGGGTTGCAGGAGGGTATGTATCATGCCACTTGGGGTCCAGGGGAAGCTTGGGCTGTGAAGATCCTGTGAAGGGTCTTAGCAAACTATGCTATAGGGTTTTCATAGTCTGGGTTTGGAAGCTAGTCCAGAGATCTGAGGCAGAAAAATTAATGCGGCTTGGATCCAAGCAAGGCCAGCAAGGGGACCAACTTCATCTTTTCTTACTGCTGTGTGTCATGTTTCTAGTATCCATTCATCAGTTAAGGAACATTTAAGTTGCTTCCAATCCTTACCTATTGTGAAAAGGTAACAAACATAGGTGTGCAAGTATCTCTTCAGTAGGATGAGTTTTTTGGTGTATGCCAAGGAGCAATATAACTGGATCATACGGTAGATTTACTTATAGCTGAAGTGTTCTCTGCATAGACAAATGCAGTGGTTGCGGCAGCTTGCAGTCCCACCAGCAGTGGAGGGGTCCCCTTTATCTGCGTCCTCGCCAGCATGGACTAGTGCAGTGGCTGCAGCAGCTTGCAGTCCCACCAGCATTGGAGGAGTACCCTTTATCTGCGTCCTCGCCAGCATTCGGTTTCATTTATGTATACCTGAAGTGTTCTCTTCATGGACTAGTGCAGTGGCTGCAGCGGCTTGCAGTCCCACCAGCAGTGGAGGAGTACCCTTTATCTGCGTCCTTGCCAGCGTCTGCTTTCATTTGCTCTCTTGATCACTTCATTTGCTCTTCTGACTGTGCTAAGATGAAACTGAAAGGTAGATTTGATTTACATTTCCCTAATTACTAAGGATGTTGAGCACCTTCTAATGTGTTTCTTTCCTATTTTATCTCTTTTAAGAACTCTTTTACAGACCCATAGCCCATTTTTAAGTGGATCATTTGTTTTCTTGATTCTTTGTTTTTTGAGTTCTTTACAGAGTCTGGATTTTAGACCCTTGTGAGGTACACAGCTATCGAAGTTTTCTACCACCGTGGGCTTCCTCCTCACTCAATTGTCTGTATCCTTGGCTGGACAGAAGCTTTTTAGTTTAATGAGCTCCCATTTGTTGACCTTAATTCCTGATCAAATGGTGATTGATTTAAAAAAAATCCTTTCTTACTACAGCAATATAGACTGGACAACTGTACCTACAAAGCCCCTCCAGCTGGATGGTGGGAGCCTTGGTCTGTGTGGATTCGGGCACAGCTACTTGCAAATTGGTTTTACATGAAGGATGCTTGTACTCATAACTTATTACTTGTTAAAAAATGAAATAAAAAGTAATAAAAAAAATCCTTTCTTGCACCTATATCTTGCCTATGCTTACTTTTAACAGTTTGAGTGTCTCAGATTTCACATTGAGATCTTTGAAACTCTGAGAGTTGACTTTTCTGCAGAGTGATATGTATGGGTGAAATTTCATTCCTCTATATGTGGCGATACACTTTGGCAAACACCACTGTGGAAGATGCTTTCTTTGTGCCAGTGTGTGTTCTTAGCATCTTTGTCAAACATCAGGGGGCTGAGATTATGTACCCTCATGTTTGGGTCTTCTACTTTGTTCCATAGATCAACATACCTGTTTTTGTGCCAACAGCATGTTGTTTTTAAACCTATACCTCTGTAATATAGTTTGAAAACTGGTATGATAACCCCAATATTGCTTTTTGGCTCAGGATTGCTTTGGTACTCTGGGGTCTTATGCAATTACACATAAGTGTTAGGATGTTTATGTCTATTTCTGTGAAGAACATCATGGGTTTTTTAATTGTGCATGCGCAGAATTTTTAAATTGTTTTTTGTAGGATGATCTTTTTCACAATATTAATTCTACCTATCCATACGCATGGGTGGGGGACTTTGCATCTCCTTGTGTCTCCCTCAATCTCTTTTTTCAAAGATTTAAAGTTTTCATTGAAAAATTTTTAACATGGTTGGATAGGTTTATTTCTAGACATTTCAATTTTTTGGAGGCTATTGTGACTGGGACAGTTTCCATGAACTTTTTTTTTTTTTTGATGACTTGTTCTTTACATATAGGAAGCCTAGAATTTTTATAAATAGATTTGTATCATGCCACTTTGATGAAAATGTTGATCATTTATAAGCATTTTCTGGTGGAGTTTTTTTGGAACTCTTATGTATAATATCGTATCATCTGAAATACTCATAATTGACCTCTTCTTTTCCAATAATACCTCTTATTTTTATTGTTTTATTTTGTCAAATAGAATTTCAATGGTATTTTGAAAAGGAATAGGTATGGTGAGTAATCCTGTCTGATTCCTGATTATTTTCTTTCCAGTTCAGTTCCATTTAGAACTTTTATCTTAAATGGATATTGGAATTGCCAAAGGCATTTTCTGCATCTACTCAGATGATCATGGGATTTTTGTCTTTAAGACCATTTCTATGATTTATTACACTTATTGACTTGTGTATACTGAACCAACCCTGCATCTCTGAAACAAAGCCTACATGATCACAGCTAATGATCTCTTGGTGTGTATTTGTATGTGATTTGAGAATATTTTGTTAAGTTTTGCATCTAAGTTTATCAGGGATAAAAGTGTACAGTTTTGTGTTGTTTTGTGTCTTTACAAGGTTTTGCTATTAACATAATATTGGCTTCATAGAAGGAGCTTGACAGTCCTCCTGCTGTTTTTATCTTTTTGAATGATTTAAATAACACTGCTTGTAGATGTTCTTTGAAGGTTTGTTAAAATTTAACTATGAATACATATAGGCCTGGGTTATTTTTATTCAGAATGCTTTATATTACTCTTTCAATCCTCTTACATGTTATCAGAATAAGTTATTAATCTTATAATCTCTTCTTGGTTTAACTTTGGTGGTTCCATTGAATTAAGAAATCCATCTCATTTTTTTTTTTAGATTTTCAAATTTAATGGAGTATAGGTCTTTAAAGCATTCCTTATAATCTTCTGGATCTTTTTGATGTCTGTTATGACATTTCTCCTTTGCCTCTGATTTTATTAATAGGTTCCAAGTATTTAGACCTTTTGGTTTCCAGTTCATGGTACTGTTTTGGAAGGTCTTGGAAAGTGTGGCCTTCCTGGAGGAAGAATGTCCCTGGGGGAGAGCTTAGAGAATTCTTAAGTCTTGCTGGATCTCCAGTCCCTCTCTGCTTCCTGTGCCTGCTTGAAGATATACATGCTTACCTTCTGCTCCTACTCCAGCCACCTCTGCCTCCCTGCCATAATGGACTCTTGCCACTTTGGAACTGTAAGCTAAACTCTCACTTTTATAAGTTCCCTTGGTCACAGTGTCTTATCACAACAACAGAAAAGTAACTAAGACATAAATTGGTACCAGTAACTGTGTGCCGGATGTGAATAACCTGACCTTGTGTGTGTTTTGGGAGGAATGTGGAAGATTTTGAAGTTTGGACAAGAGAAAGGGTTTATTGCTGTAAGCAGAGCTTAATGGAGCATTCCAATAGAAGCCTGGAAGAAAGTAGTGCTAGAACAACATGGTTCCAAAGGGAGTATAGGACATAAGCAGAAGTTGGGATATTTTGAGAGTGTGTCTGGCATCTGCCCACAGCCAAAAAGCTTGCCTGAGGCTAAGATGAAAAGCAATGGATAAATTTATTTGCCAAAGAATATGTCAAGGCAGCCTAAGTTAGAAATGATGAAGAGGCAGGCAGATCTCTATGAGTTCAAGGCCAGCTTGGTCTACATAGTGAGTTCCAGGACAACTGGAGATACAGGGAAACCCTGTCTCAAAAAAAGACCAAAAAAGAAAAGAAAAGAAAAGATGGTGTGGCTATTAATGACAAAAATTATGCATATCTGTGGTGAAAAGGAGCGATGAGGCAATAATAAATGTAGAAAGTACAGTTCGTATTGAAAAAGAGCACTAATAAGATTAATGTTGGGGCTGGTGCCGAAGGAGAGGGTCTCTTTAACAAGGAGAATAAAGTGATTAAAGAGAGGGCTATAGATTTGCATTTAAGCAATAAAAAGAGTACCTCCAGGGCAAGACCACATCCAGATAAGCCCCCAACTTGTGAAAGGAAAATGATGTAGGTGAGTTTGGTTTTTTTGCTTGTTTGTTTTTGTTTTTCTACTAAAAAACTGCTGAAGAGAAAAGCTTCAAAGTGGATAAACAGACCCCTGTCCATCCCAGGGCAGCAGCCAAACTTGGCAGTGTTGTTCATGTGGTGCTGGCTGTACAGGCATGAAAGACACAAGAATGAAAGGCTCATCAACCCTTTCTCCACAGTTTCAGAGAGCAACATTTTTCTACTACAATGGCCCATTAATCTCTCATTACAGAAGTCAACTGCAATTTTAGCCCAAACTGAGGTGAGGCACCTCAAGATTTCTCATGGCTATTCCATATTATGAGCTGCAACTGAGCCCAGAAGTTAAAACTTAACTCAAAGTATGGAAATATCAAAGTTTAATTCAACTGAACTAGGATAGGAGTTTGAGAACAGGTCAGTTCTCAAACTGTACCCACTGCTTCTGCTAACCCAGATTCATGCCTTCTGTAATTTATTCTTGGCTTGCTTTCAGAGAATAAAAATAGTTAGACAAGCTTTCCAACGCTAAGCTTGGGAACTTAACTTTCCACTCCTGGATATGTTTTTTCTGTATTCCTCCTAACCCCAGCTCAGGGCTGTGCATCTGAGACTGTCTAGAGTATAGTCAGCTGTCTATAAAGACATTTTAACATTATTTTTTGTCTGAGTGGTCTTCTCTGGTGGAATTACCCCATTCCAAAACTTCAAAAGCTTCCACTTTGCTCCAAAAACACACATAGTCAGGTTCTCCATAGCCAACAGCCCACTCTCTGGCACCAATTTCTGTGTTAGTTACTTCTCTGTTGCTGTGATAAAACACTATGACCAAAGAAACTTTTAAAAGGAAGAGTTTATTTGAGCTTACTGTTCAGGCAAACTAGAGTCCATCATGGTGGGAAGGCACGGTGGGAAACAGTAGCTAGAAAACTGTCAGAAAGCAGAGGTTCACATCTTCAAACAGACACCTGAAGCAGAGAATGACTGGTAATCTGGCAAGGTTTGGAATTCTCTAAGTCCAGCCTCAGTGACATGCTTCCTCCAGCAAGACAATACCTTCTAAGAACTTTCAAGACAGCTCTACAAACTGGAGACAAATATCAGAATACTTGGAGCCTATGGAGGACGTTTTCTTTCAAACCACCACATATAGGATTGGTGGGATTTAGTGGGAATATATTATCTCTGTTCATATTTTGTTCTGTTTTTGCATTTTTTTCCTGGTATATTGAATTCTTTTCTTGGTTGTTTAGTGGAAGTAGGTTCGATATTGTTGATAACGCTTGGTCATTTTGTAATTGAGTATAAATAGTTGGTTACTGCTTCAGATTCTCACTTCTGACTTTTTATTTAGAGAGAGCACATCATTCCAGGCTGGTAGGGCCGTAGGCCCAAGTCTGGAGGATGGTAATCCAATGGGTCTGCTCTGCCTGGCTAAGCAGAGTACTGAACAGCAGGAATGGGCCAAAGGATGGCAATTCAGGGGGTGGAGTCCAGGGAACTCACACTGCAGCAGGGCGGAAAGGACGGCAGTTCAGGGGGTGGAGTCCAGGGAACTCACACTGCAGCAGGGCGGAAAGGACGGCAGTTCAGTGGGTGGAGTCCAGGGAACTCACACTGCAGCAGGGCGGAAAGAACGGCAATTCAGGGGGTGGAGTCCAGGGAACTCACACTGCAGCAGGGCGGAAAGAACGGCAATTCAGGGGGTGGAGTCCAGGGAACTCACACTGCAGCAGGGCAGAAAGAACGGCAATTCAGGGGGTGGAGTCCAGGGAACTCACACTGCAGCAGGGCAGAAAGAACGGCAGTTCAGGGGGTGGATTCCAGGGAACTCACACTGCAGCAGGGCAGAAAGAATGGCAATTCAGTGGGTGGAGTCCAGGGAACTCACACTGCAGCAGGGTGGAAAGGATGGCAATTCAGTGGGTGGAGTCCAGGGTACTCACACTGCATCAGGGTGGAAAAGACAGCAATTCTGTGGGTGGAGTCCAGGGAACTCACACTGCAGCAGGGTGGAAAGGATCCCCAAGCAGGGAATTAGTTATTCTATGGATGGGGATGGGGTAGCTCTCCCCTCTACTGTGACAATTTCTTTTACAGAAGGGGTGGGGACCTATGCCTAAAGAGTACCAATGAGGATAGCAGTTCCCTGGGCTTGATCATTTCCTCTGGAGGTCTAGACATCTTCAACAAATGCCTTTAAGGTAACATGCTGTCTCAAATCAGGTCAACAGGAGAAGATACTCTGGGCCAGTCATGATGGTGATGCTCTCAATCAATTCACCTTCCATGGGATGGAACTCAGCAGCTCAGCCATGTTCGTGGGCCGTAGAGTTGAATGCGTATTTGTGGAGAATGCTTGTTTAGACATTTAACCAGTCTATGAAAAGAAGTTCCATATTATAATAAAGTTCATGAATTTTGAAAGTCACAAAACATCTCTATATTACATTTAAATTAAGCTCTACGTTTTAACATTTCCCTTTTATTTCAGTTTGAATTTTGCTTCTATTTATTTTTAAATCAGATTAGTCTCTTATCCTGGTCCCAATTTGTCAAGTGATGTCATCTTATTCTCTAATTGTCTACTGGAAAAGTTTTTAATTTGGGAGAAAATCCACAGAAAACACACTTTTAGAAAACTAAATGTATTTTAAACCTGAAGTTTTCATTCAATTTCTAGCAAAAGCTTTAATCCTTTCATTTTTTTTCTACTTGAAAGTAGGAAAGAAAACAAATATAAAATCCAAGCCTTTCCACTATTTTGAGAAAAGACAATAATGACTTGCCAAATTGTACTTTAAATCCTCTTAAATTTCAGCAGAGAGAGTGTGCTAAGTTTACTTAGAGCACATAAGAGGCATTTTAAATTAAAACTCATTCTTAGAACAAACCATGAACACAATCCTTGTACTAGAACTGTCCCTAGAGAGATTTTTCTTGCAATGTTCTCATGAAATCCCAATAAAGTCATTTAAATGATGGTGCTAATTTTGTGCTAATTTGAAGAATTTAAATGCATCACTTAACATTCAGTTTTATTATATGTTTTTTACAGCATACAAACCTCAGGGCCTTATAGATTATGACACTTCCACTCCCCTGGAATCAGCACTGAAATGTAGAAATGAGTTTACCACAGATAACAGGTTTGCAATCTAACACAAAGAGTGCAGTGTCTCTAAACTACACAGTGCTTGATGGGTCAATTGAAAAACAACATAAAAACAGCCACATACAAACACACTACATTTAAGATGATACAAAAATTTCAACTGGCCAATACTCAGTCAATCAATTACTATCAAATCTACAAATGTGAGTATGAAATATTTTATCACTCTTAAAATAGCAATAAAGTATGATTAAATAGACTTTGGAAAATATTTGCACATAAAGAGAAATAATGGTGGAGTTTATTGCTGGTCATTGTTTATGGTTTAAATCAATTATTATCCATGTATTTTGGGTTATTTTAGATTATTTTTTCAGATTATTAGAAATTATCTCTAAGATATATTAGTTCTTAAGGATCTTTACTGAGATCATGGCATAAGGAATTTAAACCCCATATTTGCTTTTGCTTTCAGAACCATCTATATTGAACTTTTTCCCTCTCTTCCTACTCAAAGGTGTTACTTACCCTTGGATCTGTCATGTGCACAAGATAAGGTGCATATCTAGTACCCATATCCACTCCTCCCAATATTCACATCTGTATTTGTTGAGTGCCAGTTTTCTACCAACAGATCATGGCACAGGGGTTAGACATTGTTTATGGTCACTCTCCATGCTGGTAGCACACTCATACTCCCCTTGCTCAGCTGACAAAGCAACTTTGCATGTGGCAAAGGAAGCAGAGCAGCCTCCATGGGCCAAGGACATGCACTGAGAGGAGTGTAGTCAACAGGAGTGGAGGAAACTGCAGATGTAAAAAATCATTCAAAAAGCAATGGACTCACTGGCGTGGGGCAGCCTCTAGGAAGTAAAGCTTCTGAGATGAGAGTCATCTCTGTGAACTGAGTAGGAGTTTTGGTGTTGGAAAATACACTTTATAACCAAGCAGATGACGCCTGCCGTGGAGAGTGATATGTGGCTCTAGGATTCTAATGTGGCTCCAGGAGTGCAGTGTGGTCTTTAGAAACTGAGTCAGCTTCTAGTAATGGAGAATGGCTCTAAGGGTGGGGTCTGTCTCCAGAACTGAGCAGCATCCATAAATGGAATGTGAGCCTAAAATGAAATATTATACCCATAACTGGATGCCCCTGAAACTGGAATAGAGTACTTAAAGAAGAGGCTGGGACAGCAAAAGAGTTATTTCTGCACACAGGTTGAGTGAGATTGTGAGGGACTCTCTCTCAGCCATGCTTCAGATAAGACTCCTTTTCTTTTTTTTTAATTTTTTTAATTTTTTTTTATGTGTATGAGTGTACTGTCTGCATGTAGGGTTGTGTGCCCATGTTGTGCAATGCCTCGGAAGTTAGAAGAGGGTGTCGGATTCCCCTAGCACTGTAGTTAAAGACGGTTTTCTTTTTTTTTTTTTTTTTTTTTTTTTTTTAATGTGTATGAATGTATTGTCTGCATGCAGGTGGCACCGTAGGGGTGTGCGAGTGCGCGGCGGTCAGAAGGGGTCTCGGTTCCCCGACTGGAGTTTCTCCTGAACCAGGTACAGACGGTTCTCGCCCATGGGTGCTGCGGGATCAAACCAGGGTCTCTGCAAGCCCTGTGAGCGCTCTAACCGCTAGGCATCCCTCCGCAAAGCGTTTCTCTTTAGAATACTATATTTTTTTCTTTAATCAATCTGACCGTGGTGCCCATTCCCCCACAGAGCTCATGCTTCTGCCAAACACGTTTTTAATCTTTTTCTCAGACTCTCTCAAAAATTCTCGATGCAAAGGTTTATTGTTTCAGTCAGAACTTTGACCCAGTCTTTTGTTGTTGTTTTGTTGTTGCTGTAGTTGTTTCCAATATGCATCATTCCCAATGGCTTGGACAAAAGTTCAGGGGGCCATGACAGGAAATACTTGCAACTGGGTAATTGGCACTAGACCAGATTGGGGATACATTTGTTGTTTGTTTTTCTGGACTGTGTTACTCACTCAGATGATGTCCTCTAGCTCCAGAAGACGGTTTTCAGTCACCATGTGGTGCTGGGAATCAACCAGGATCCTCTGCAATGCAGTCGGTGTTTAGTACATCTCTCCGCTCAAGATCCTTTTCTCTGGGGAAACTGACTACCAGTCTTATGGACAACAGAAGAAATCTGGGGAAAAAACAGCTAAGTTATGATCCAGTTCTGGGTGCACTAGACACTGTGCAGACGCTGCTGTAATTCAGCATTGTACAGAGCAATGATGGCATACCTCGGATTGAAAAGAGAGCAGGGACCAGGGGCAAAGAGCAGAGTGAACAGCAGCCCTTCCCTGAGCACTGGGATTGAGACAACAGCTGGCTCTTAGTTGCCTGATGGGACAGATCAGATAACTTCAGATTTAACAAGTAAAGTGTCTGTGTTCTATGGCTGCCACGGAACGCTAGACTTCCTTTCCTTCCTGAGTTAAAGCAAAATATAGATATATATATATATATATATATATGACTCAGAGTCTGAAACATGGAGAATGATCCATTTGACTTCTTGTGGGTTTACATAGCAGTGTCTTCCAACAGACGGACGATTTGATTGTGTCCACTTGCCTAGGATCATCACAGCTAAGCTTATTGGCTGTCATGCTCCACAAGGAAGAAGGGACAGGACAGGGAAAGTCACAGGACTCTGACAATCAACCAGTAGACCTTAACTGTACAAGGGGGAGGGGCTAAGCTATATAAAATGAAGAAGCCCAGGGGAGGCTTTTTCAACATTTTGTCTGGCTGTGGGGAAGCCACTATCCAAGCTTGAAGACCTTCCAGTGCAACACACACTCCTGTAAGTAAACACTCACCCATTGTTCTGTAGGAAAGCCAAATAAATTCACTGGTTGCCTAGACTGCAATTTGGAGAAATCTTACCTTGCTTCTTCATTGAGACTAAGAGAAAAGGGGGGAGGAAATTGTTTATACCCCCCAGAAAAAGTTTTGCCTACCAGCCTTTCAAAAGTAAAAACACAAAGAGGTCTAGGGGCTAACTGAGCAAGAGATGAGGAACATTAGCAATCTCTCCTTGTCTCGACCCTTGGGCAGGTGATTGTGCTGAGGTTCTATCATTCAGTGGCTTCTCCTTGAGGCCAGAGTAGTTCTTGTCTTCTCAGTTTGCAGGACACCAGGTTCTGGAACCAGGGAGTTAGTTGAACACTGGAGTCTGAATCCTTCCCTAGGAGGAGATGGGGAGCTCACAACCATTGTCCCTTCACAAGAGCTGGCTGTAGAGGTTTGCTTCTCCAGTGAGGAAAGGGCTTCCTCGAGGTATTTGAAGAGTTTACTGACTTTTTTGTATAGTGTACATTTTTTTTTCTTTTACATATTTCTAGGCAACTGATTAACTTACACTCAAAGTATTTGAGATTATTTCACATTCTTTTTATTTCTAGTGGGGACTCTGTACCTTTAGTTATTAGGTTCCTAAAGTAGAAATGATTAAAAGTCCATATGTAGGCTGGTGTAGATGGGCACTGTGTGTTGGATTGTGATAATCATATTTACAGGAACAAATGCTAATTATACAAACAGACAACACAAGTCTTTAAAAAGCATGGCAGCACTCTATTGGTGTCAGTGTGTATCATTTCATGAAAGTAGCATGTGTGGACACATGTTGGCAGTGTGCGTAGCTCACTGTCTTGCTAGGAAGCAGGTACAGAAGACCCAGGTCTACACAGTCTTGTATGGATATCTGATCTCACTTTTGTGATTTGGATGAAAAGTCATTGATTCTAATTAAAATGTTTTGCAGTGAAACATATAGAATTAAATTGTTTGGAGAATCACATTACTTTCAAGTAACCCACCATTTAAAACCATAGGTTAAGTACTCAAGCACACATCTGTGAACATGAATCTCTGTGCGTGTGGCATCATGCCCTTTCGGTAGTCATATATTTTGCATCCCTTGTGTTCCATTATCCTTAATCCTTTCATTTTCAGACTCTTTCCCCATATCCTGAGTCCCAGCTTTGACCTTCAAAGAGCTTGCATCAGGGGCTGATTGCATCTCCCAGGACAGAAAGCCTGCAGTTGGCTTGGGCTAGACACAGGGAACCAGAGCACTCTGCTAACGAACCCACTGTGCTACCAGCTTCTGCCCAGGGGCCTGAGGGCTGGCGTTCAAACCAGGGCTTCTCCTACATCTGAAGTTCTGATATCCGCATTGCTTGTTTGATTTATTTCTTACGTGAACTGTAAAGTGATCCTGCGTACACTGTCCTGTCTTAATGTTGTTGAACACTGAGAATAGCTGAAGTTTCCTGGTTGGACTCTCATTTATATATGCATTATTAAAAAAATGTTACATGGTATAAATTGATGTTTATGATTCAGTTGATTGAAATTATTTTGTAATTTACTCTTAATTTATATGCAACTGAAAAGTATAATAAATAATTCAAAACTTCATATTTTGCACATTAATTATTCATCTACATATCTGATTCTGTCCTTAGGATAATCTGACATGGCCCAAAAGTCTAGATGGGGCTGAGAGAGGGCTCAACACATAAAGCAATTTGGCTTCAAGCCTGATGAGTTGGGTTTGATTTCCCAGAGTGCCACATAGTGGAAGGAGGGAACTGATTTCCACAAATTGTGCTGTGAGCTCCATCTGTGCCCCTGACACCAGGAAGGAGACTGAAAAAGACATCAAAAGTTGGAAAAACTTCCCATGCTCATGGATTGGAAAAACTAATATAGTAAAATGTCCATTCTACCGAAATTAATATACAGATTCAATGCAATCCCAATTAGAATCTCTGTGAGTTTCCTCAAAGACTTGGGAAAAAAATCCTTAAGTTCATATGGAAAAACAAAAGACCCCAAATAGCTAAAGTGACACTGAGTGAAAAATGCAATACAGGGGGGATCACCTCACCAGACTTCAGGCTATATTACAGGGCTACAGTCATAAAGACAGCCTGGTACTGGGACAAAAACAGGCCCATTGAACAATGGAACAAAACTGAAGATCCAAGCTTGAGCTCATACAATTTCAGCCACCTCATATTTGACAAAGAGGCAAAAAAAAAGACTCAATGGAAGAAAGATAGCATCTTCATCAAATGGTGTTGGCAAAACTGGATCATCATTTGTAGAAGAACAAAATTAAACCCCTAACTCTCACCCTGTACAAAAATCAGTTCCAAATGGATCAAAGACCTCAATGTGAAATCCAAAACTCTGAAGGTGATAGAAGAAAGCACATATGGATTCTTTTAAGATTCTATAGTAGTAAGTTTCCAAATGACTTCTTCAAGGGACCTTTAGTGTCATTTTACTATTACTCCCTTTTCTTCACTACCCTCCTATCCAAACTCCATTCAACTCTTCCTGTACCATTATTTCCTTTTGGATAAACCCTTTCAGCTTGAAGTAAACTTTGTGTTCTGCTCTTATTCTCCCAAGAAATACAAAAACTTCCATATTGTGTCTAAAATAATCAAATGCCATTACCTCTGATATCAATTTCTAGCTGGAATATGACTTTACTCAAAGGCTGAGTGCTATCTTCAGAGAATAATTCCTTTAAAACAATTTGTTTATTATTTGTAACTGTATAAGGGTATTGATTGCATGTAGATAGGTGTACCTGTGTCATGCCATGCTCACAGAAATCAGAAGAGGACATCGTATCCCTTATAACTGGAGTTATAGATGGTTGTTAACTTCCATATGGGTGATGGGAATTGAACCTGGCTCCTCTGCAAGATCAGCCAGTGCTCTTAACTGCTGAGCCATCTCTCCAGCCCCAGAGAAGTATTCTTTGAACAAATGTCAACTGATGTGAGCAATCTGCCTTGGGTTAAAATGTCAAGAAGCTGCTATTTCTCTGTTGGGAACATAGTGAAATCCACACACTGAACAACCTAGAACACATTTGGGAAAATTCTTGCCCTTTAAAAATGATAATTGAGCCACAAATCTGCCCATCACTATCAAAAAGGCATGGCATTTAATGGTGTCTTTCTTAAATGTGCCATGTCCCACAGGCTTTGGGCACATGAAAACTTTGGCCACCATCCAGCAGGTGTTGCCGAGTGTAGAAGTTTATCCTGAACGATGGAGGAGCTGTGTTTATAAAGGGAAACAAGACAGAGCAAGAGCGCGGCTTCTCAGCACTCCACCTCAGTCTTTCTGTCTCTGTTTGTCCAACCAGGCTCCTGTGTTTCTGCATTCTTTTCTCAAGCAATTTATGTATTTTCTGTAACAAATTCTGCAGCCATAAAGCAGCATAATTAGAACCAAATGATATTAATGGTAAGTTAATGTGATAGTAAGACAAAATACCTGAGGAAAACATCCTGAGGGAGAACAGATTAGCATTGGCTAATGGCTGCAGACATAATGGCCCCTGTGGAAGGGGAGCACAGCTAGAAGAGCAGTTCACAGCAAGGCAGACAGGAAGCAGTGTGACTGCCCATACAGGGTGGCTTTGCCTTCCTCTTTCCTTTATACCCCAGGCCCCCAGCCTCTGGGATGATGTTGTGTTAAACTGTTCTATGAGCATCCTCATAGACAGCCAGAAGGGAGCCTTTCAAATAGCTATGATGCTCTTCCCAATGAACCACCTGTCTCCTCTGACCTGCCCAGCCCTTGTGGTCAGAGGAGACAGGCACACTCAGGGCAGTGTGGCTGTGTAGTCCAAGCACTTCGCTAGTCCATTAACTTCACAATTAGGATTAGCTAACACAGTTAACTAGGAAGATAACTAAATTACCTAGGAAATTCAAGATGAATTAACAAACATCTCTTTGTAGCATTTGGACATTAAATTCAAACAGGTGTAATGTATATAACAAACTTCCTATTGGATTTCCTTTCTCCTTCAAGCACTGTAGAATGTATTTTTAAATGACAATGGGCAGAAACAATGAAAGTTGATTAACACAAACAAAAAACATAAGGGAAATTTAAATGAGCAATTATAACAGGGCTTCGGTCATGCTTTTGCCCCAATTCTATGAAAGTAGACCAGTTACTAACTTCTCCAGTCCTTAAATAAGGCCAAATCCTGTCCATTTGGATTCAGCCACATATTAGCTATTTGGCTCTAAGCAAGTTGCCTCAATTCTTCCTGTACCACTGCATTATTCAACAGATGAGCTTAAATATATCATCTCTCTGACCTAGCGGTTAAGAGCACTGACCGCTCTTACAGAGGACCCGGGTTCGATCCCCAGCACCCACATGGCAGCTGAGAACCATCTGTAACTCCAATTCCAGGAGAACTCCAGTTCCAGGGGAATCCAACACCCTCTTTTGACCTCCGCAGCATTGCATGACACGGGTGCACAAACCTGCATGCAGACAGTACATTCATACACATACAGAAATAAATAAAACTAAAAAAAAATTTTTTTAAATATATCATCTCTCTTAGAATTTTTTGAATTGGATGAAACTAATATATTTATGTTAATGCTCAAGAAGCCTTAAAACAATGTGCTGTATAACCTGTGTTTTAAATGTCATTACATTCTGGAGGCTCTCAGTGCATAGGTGTCATGAGCATGGCTAGATTGGGCTAAGTCCAAAGGAATCCAGGACACAAATATTATAATACAATCTCATTTTGTTAATTCCAACACAGGTTATTCTATAATTCTAATTCTGCCCTGTCCTAGCCCATCTCCCCAAGGCTGCTTACCTACATGACATTCTCTTAGCCTCTTGGAAGCAGCGGAAGGAGTCCATGCTAGGGAGTTCCAAGAAGCAGGTTGATTGGCTGAAGAGGATCTCTCTTCTCGGACCAGGGCTGTGGCAGCTCAGGAAGGCTGGTCTGGGCAGCAGCAGTGGCCAGCAGGGTCAGCATGCACTTCAGGGGAACTGGTGTCAAGGGGGCAGCATGCCCAGGTGTTCTCAGCTGAGAGGTTCTGAGAGGTGGCATCTCACAGCCGGTCACCTGAGGGGGAGTGAGAGCAAAGTCACTCCACACTTCACAGCTTAAATAGGCCTCAGTTGGGCATGTGGGGTGCACTGGTTCTCAGGTACTAATCTCAGGCTTGTGCCTAGGGTCCCCCCTTCACAGCAGGTGACTATCTTTCCTGTCTGGGGTCATGCCTTGATCAAGGCAGGGGACCCAGAACTGGTTATCAGGTCCTTGTGTCCATGTAGCCTCTGGCCACCTAATCAATTGTGTATGGTCAGTCTTTGGGGCTCTATTGAGCTTTGTGCTTATTTCTAAAGCAGCCCTGAGCTGGAGCAGGCCTCTTGCTGAGCTAAGTTTAACATTTTCTAATTTCTTTAAGGTTACAACATTTCACACATTATCTACTGTGACTTTTAATCCTAACTACTTCTAATTCACACAACTTCTACATGCTAACTATGCTCCTAACAATAGGGCTTCTCAGAAAATTAGTCCAAGTTACAGATCCTAGGAAAAGCTGGCTTCTATTCTAGGGCATTATCATCTTGAGGAGCCCAATTGTAGCTGAGCAGAGCTCTGCTGACCTAAAGCTGCAGGGGACGCAAGAGGTTTCCCACCACAAGGAGTCAGGTCACTTCTGTAGGGTGGTGTTAGGAAGGGACTGCTGAAGATTTGGAATTCGAATTAACACTTAGTTAATTGACGCTTAGTGCAGAGTCAGGGGATCATGCTTTTGCTCTAGAATGTTTTCCTAAAGCTCATGTGTTAAAAATCTAATTCCCAGTGTGTTCATATTGAAAGACATGGGGAAGTGACTAGGTCAGTAGGATAGAGCTTCTCATTAAGTGATTTAGACCATTTGCAAAAGAGAAGCCAGAGAGTTCTCTCATGATTCCTGGCCACAGGCTGAAGAAGATAGCTCTTAATGTCAAAAAAGAACCCTCAGTGGACAAAGGCAAGTATATGGCCTTGATCCCAGACATCCCAGCTGTTCTTTATGAGCCAGCCAGTGTGAGGAATCTTGACTTGGCTGTGTGCTTATTCATTCCTCTGTTTCACACACCATTCATTCTCACTGCATTTAGACATGACTATAAGATGGTCTTTGTTGCCTTGCTCATGACTGGCAGCAGTGCTCCTATCTGATTTATTTTATGAAATCAGTCTATTCAGGTAACACAATGGATTAGTTACAAGAACTAGGCCTTCTCACCAGTTCAGTGCCAATTTGACTGACTTCCAGATACTTGGCTCTTAGGCAAATTACTGTAAGTAATAGAGCTTTGATGCCATCAAGTTACACATATTGGTTTTTGTGTGTGGCCAGTATGTGGCACTTTATCAGGCAGAGATAAAAATAAATTACATTTCATTTGGTATTTGAAGTAAAATGCCCCGAGTGGTTCATGCCACTTTTCTCAGAACCACTGTGTGACCTTATAAAAAGAATGAGAAAATCACTTAGCTCTGGGGTTAGTTTAATAGCTTGTATCCTATTCTTGTTAGAACTTGGGCCCTCAGACTAAAAGAGCCACAGCCAGCACATGGCTGAGGCTTTCAATAATTACCACACACTGTGCTTTAGTGTTGGAGGGAGACCAACAATAAAAGAAAAGTAGGGAATTCTGAAATGTTCTGACCATGAAGGAGGCAAAGTACTACACATTATCTTGTAGTTGGTCCTGGAAAATATAAGGGGAAAACTTCACCTGGACTCATCATAATACACTTCTCTGATTCAGCTTTACCATTTGACACCCACCTTCCCAGCGCACACACACACACACACACACACACACACACACACACATACATTCATCAGTCAGGTAGACTGACTCTTTGAAGATGTACCCACAGACCTGCAGAGAAGTATTCTTTGCAATGGTAGTCATTTCTTACTCCAGGAAAACTGACAAGAATTTCAAAGATACTGATGCCAAGATAGCTATTTACAAACAGGGTTGGTGAGATGACTTGGTGGGTAAAGGTACTTGCTGCAAAAATATGAGACTCTGAGTACAATTCCTGGGAACACAGGTAAAGGTGGGAGGACTGGAAGGAGAGAGACAGCTCCACAAAGTTCTCTCCTCCTTTGACTTCCATATATGTACCCTGTATACTCCTAATATAGCAAACAAATACTACTACTAATAATAAAACAAATAATAAAACAAAATATTTGGATGTGTGTTTCCATTTAAGTTAAGCATGAACCCTGGTGTCAGATTCTTTATTCAGGCACATTCCACGTGGCTCCTCATTAAAATGCCAAATATCACAACAGAATGAATGTACACTGCTGTCTAAAGGAGCCTTAGCACTTGAGAAAATACTCTCATTATTTGCCCACAAGTTAGAAAACCCAAGGTTAAGGAAACAGTGATATCTCAAGATTTATAAATGTCTTATTTCCCTAGAAGTTGCACTTTTAAACTTTTATAAGGAAGTATTATGTTAAAAACATACTTCAGCTGGATATAGTGGCTTATATCTACAAGCACAGCATTTGGAAAGCTGAGGCAGAAAGTTCGTCACAGTTGGAGGTCAACCTGGCTGCACAGTAGTTTGCAAACCAGAGTAGACTAAAGAATGAGATCCTGTGTCACATAAATTAGCACATCCTTAAAATTCAACCATTGAGAGTCCATGTTACTTAAATTCTATGTCCGCAGGTCTGACCTTTGTGCTGATGATTACTATTGCATGGAGTGGGGCTGCTGGTCTCTGTGTGGCATGGATTTGCTGGTTTAGGCATTTGCCTTGGTGTGCTAAGAGGCAACCCCCTTGTCACACCAGTAGGAGTGGAGGATCTGGAGGATCTCACATCCTCCTCAGCATAAGGACCAGTGTGGGCCTTACACATACTGATTAGCAAACTTGTTACTTATTTCTAGTTGGGAGTTGGTTATAGACCCTGGATAAGAAATTCTAATGTTGGTAACAACCTACAAGACATAGGCATAGGAAAAGACTTTCTAAATCAGACAGCAGCTGCACAAGAAATAAGGTCAACAATCGACAAATGGGGCCTCATCAAACTCAAAAGCTTCTGTACAGCAAAAGAAAAAATCAAGGAAGTGAAGAGAAACCGAAAACCCACAGAGTGGGAGGAAATCTTCACCAATTGATACATCTAACAGAACATTAACATCAAAATATATAGACTACTCTCAGACCAGAAAGTCTGTGAAAAAAAAAAATATATATAGACTACTCAAAAAGCAAAGAAGAAAACAAATGACCTACTCAAAAAATGGAGTAAAGACCTGAACAGAGACTTCACCAGTGAGGAATTAATGATGACTGAGAAACATCTTAAAAAGTGTACAACAACGCCAGGCATGGTAGTGTGTGCTTTTAATCCTAGTGCTTGGGAGGCGGAGACAGATGGATCTCTGTGAGTTTAAGGCCAGCCTGGTCTACATAGCAAGCTCCAGGCCAGCTGGGACTAAAGGAAGACTCAGTCTCAAAGGAAAAAAGTCAAAATACACTTTCAAAAAAGTGTTCAACATCATTAATAATTAAGGAAATGCAAATTAAAACCACTTTCAGATATTATCTCACTCCAATATGACTAGCTAAGATCAAGAAAACAAAAGACACCAAATGCTGGAGAGGATGTGGTGAAAGGGGAACACTCATCCACTGTTGGTGGGAGTGTAAATTTGTACAACCACTATGAAAAGCAGTGTGGAGAAAACTTAAAAAACTCAAAATGAGCCTACCACCTGACCCAGTCATACCAGTCATACCACTCCTGGGTATATACCCACAAGGTTCATCCTACTGCAAGGATACAGGCATATCCATGTTTATTGCAGCTCTCTTCACAATAGCAAAGAGCTGGAACCAACCCAAATGCCCCTCAACTGATGACTGGAACACAAAAATGTGATACATCTACACAATGGAGCTCTATGTTGCAGTAAAGAAAGATGACATTATGAACTTTGTGAAGTAACACAGTCCCAGAGAAACAAGTGGTGAAAGATTTCCCTCATTTGTGGATGCTGACACCAAATCCCCAGATGAAAGGCAATCAGAACAACATTATTGTTGTATATCTGTTTATCTGAAAGCAACTATGTTATAATGTAAATCTCAGCTCTAAAATCCACCTACCACTTATTTTCAGACTCTGTAATTACTGTATATGGGTGGAGAGTATGTATCCATATTTTAGAGTAATGTAAAATTAAAGGAGGAAATGTGAATTCCTAAACATAAAAAAAAGACTGAGAGAAAGATGCAGGACAGTTATGGAAGAATGCATGATCTGGGGTGGGGTTGGGGGAAGGGAAAAGGGAATATGCCTAAAGTGAACTGAAAATGATGTCTGAAATACACAAAACATCAATAAAAGCATTAAAAAATATAAAAGAAATTCTAATGTAACTCAAACCCATCTTAAATTGCCTTAACTGGCATCACTTACAATTTAGTATGACCTACTTTTTAAGTTTTAAAATTAAATTTCTTATCAAATCTAGACCCATGTCCCCCACCCTATCCCCCACCCCACCAGAGCTTGTGCATTCTGCCAAACATGCTTTTCATCTCTTTCTCATTCTTTCTCAATATTCTCCATGTGGAAATTGACTGTTTTGAGCAGAAGTTCACTGTTTCAATCAGTTCTTTGACGCAGCCCTTTCTGTTGTTGTTATTGTTGTTGTTGTTGTTGTTGTTGTTTCCAATATGCATCACTCCCAACTGCTTTGGACAAAAGCTCAAGGGGCCATACACAAGAAATACTTACAACTAGGTAATTGGCACTAGCATCCACAGATGAGGGATACCATTCATCATTTGTTTTTCTGGGACTGTGTTACTTCACTCAGCATGATGTCCTCTAGCTCCAGCCATTTCCCTGCAAAGCTCATGATGTCATCTTTCTTTTCTGCTGCATAGAACTCCATTGTGTATATGTACCACATTTTCTCTATCCACTCGTCAGTTGAGGGGCATTTGGGTTGGTTCCAGCTCCTTGCTATTGTGAAGAGAGCTGAAATAAACATGGCCGTGCATGTATCTCTGCGGTGGGGTGAGTCTTGAGGGTACATGCCTAGGAGTGGTATGGCTGAGTTGGGTGGCAAGTTCATTCCAAGTCTTCCAAGGGTTCTCCACACTGCTTTCCATAGTGGCTGTACAAGTTTACATTCCCACCAGCAGTGGATGAGTGTTCCCCTTTCCCCACAACCTCTCCAGCACTTGGTATCATTTGTTTTCTTGATCCTAGCCAGTCTTATTGGAGTAAGATGATATCTTAAAGTGGTTTTGATTTGCATTTCCTTAATGATCAGTGATGTTAATATATATATATATATATATATATATATATACATAAAATGAATTTATTAAATGATTAGCTTAACCATAACATAGGGGAAACTATGCAAGTAAACAAAAATCTTTTTTCAGTAAAAATATTTTCAGAAATGATCAAACTACATACTTATGCATGTAATGATATTCACATAATGCATTTTTATATACATTAAGTGACCTGGAAGTTAAAAAATTGAAAAGTACTGTGTCTGGTGCATATCTTCTGAAAGTTTTTACCATATGTAAACTAAAGCAATGAAAAAATTGGAAAATTCTGGATTTTCATTCAATTATTGCAAGGTTAAGAGCAGCACCAACTGCTCTTGCAGAGGACCTGAGTTCGATCCCCAGCAGCCACATGGCGGCTGAGAACCGTCTTTAACTCCAGTTCCAGGGGAATCTGAAACCCTCTTCTGACCTCCACGGCATTGCATGACATGGGTGCACAAACATACATGCAGACAGTACATTCATACACATAAAAAAATAAAATAAAATAAAATAATAATAATAATTTAGGCAATAATTATTGCAAGATTGTAATACACTGCCAGGTGTGGTGGCACAAACCTTTAATACCAGCACTTGGGAGGAACAGGCAGTCAGAACTCTGTGAGTTCAAGGCCAGCCTGGTCTACCTAGGGAGTTCCAGGACAGCTGGGGCTACAGGGAGAGCCTGTTTCAAATAGACCAAAAATAAATAAATAAATAAATAAATAAATAAATAAATAAATAAATAGAAAAATAATATAACTTATTTTGAGCATTTTACTTTTGTCCTCCCTCATTTGAATGGGGATAAGTTACAATTCTTTATACTAGCTTGGCAATAAAAAAGATCTAGAATACTATGCCATACTCTGATTCCGGGATTATTAAATTGGGCTGTAGGGATGATTTCTGGGGCTTAATTTCCTTCATTCCAGGTGTGTACAGATTTCACATTCACAATTTAATTATGCAATTATGTAGTAATCGTTAGTCAACTTTGTTCAAAGTCCACTATTACATTTTACACAGTGCACTCCAATTCATATGAATAAACAATAAAAGAAACTCTGGGGCTGGAGAGATGGCCTAGCGGTTAAGAGCGCCAACTGCTCTTGCAGAGGACCCGGGTTCGATCCCCAGCACCCATGTGGCGGCTGAGAACCGTCCGTAACTCCAATTCCAGGAGAACTCTAGTTCCAGGGGAATCCAACGCCCTCTTCTGACCTCTGCGGCATTGCACGACACAGGTGCACAAACCTACATGCAGACAGTACATTCATACACATAAAGTAAATAAATAAAATTTTAAAAAATGTTAAAAAAAAAGAAACTCTGAAATCATGCCCTTAAAAATCTGAATTTCTGCATTCAGAAAACAATGTCACCACCTACACTGTGGAGTTTTCCAGTAAATCTGACACTAGCCAAGGTACCCATTCATTCTGAAACCCACAGAATATGGCTTAAGTATAAACAGCCCAGGGATCTTGAAACGTTGAGGATTAGCAGTACTTATCATGAGTGAGTACATCCAGTGTTTCTGGAATGAGTCTCTCCGTGTCTGGATAATACACTCTGTTTCTGATGAGAGGTTCCACTGTACTGTGTGGATCAAAGAACCAGAGTGCAGACACTTCACCCAAGACAACCTGGCAGCTCTGACAGAGCAGCGGTCCTAGTGCCATAGGATTTTCTTTTCTTTTTTCTTTTTTTTCTTTTTGGTTTTACACTTTTATTGGTATTTTTGAGACAGGGTCTCCCTTTTAGTACCAGGTGTCCTGGAGCTCGCTCTGTAGACCAGGTTGGCCTTGAACCCAGGATTTTCTATCACGATGCAGTCTATACCCTAGCTCATCGCAGTCAGGAAATTCAGTTGTCCGCTAGGAACATCTCAACATTGCATTCCCTGCCAGGCTCTGTGCTCTTTCCTTACAGCCTGTTCTGTTCTCAAGGAGCAGGTTGTGGTCTGCAGTTTGATGTCCACCCTTCAGTTGATGTTCTTTTCCTTCTCATTCTTCCCTCACTAACATCTTAGCCTTTACCCTTCTCCATCATCTTGCAGAAATTATGGTTAAATGCAGAAGAGAAAATGAGTGTGGTGGCCAGACCTTTAATCCCAGCACTAAGGAAGCAGAGGCAAGAGGCTGTGGGAGACTCTGGGTGAGTTCAAGACCAGCCTGGTCTACATAATGATTTGACTTGAATTCTAAGAATAATCATAGCACCAGAAAACTGCTGTTTTAGTCAATTTGTTAAAGTTTTCAATTTGATGACCTTGTGGTAATGACAACACTTCTGTTCTTTGCAGAGCAGGTGCTGTCCTTGGAGCTTTTCATGTCAAAATTCATTGCCATTCTTTTCAGAGGAGGACGTCACCACCGGAACGCTGTGACTTAGTTGGAATGTCACCATAAAAAATAGCAAAATTGAGGCTGGAGAGATGGCCTAGCAGTTAAGAGCGCCGACCGCTCTTACAGAGGACCTAGGTTCGATCCCTAGCACCCACATGGCGGCCAAGAACCATATGAAACTCCAATTCCAGGAGAACTCCAGTTCCAGGGGAATCCGAGAACCTCTTCTGGCCTCCCCCGCATTGCGCGACATGGGTGCACAGACCTGCATGCAGACAGTACATTCATACACATACAGAAATAAATAAAATTTTAAAAATAGCAAAATTAGAATAATTTGTATTATTTTTTAAAAGATGCGCTTGATATTCCTGCTTCTCCAGTCTCATCTCCGCTCTGCTTGTCTAGTTAGGCCTTCCCCACACTGTCCCCAGCCCGGCTTGGGCCTAGGTTCCCTCCTGCTTGTCCATCCTCTGGATCAGCCTGGTAAGTCAGACCCTGACCACTGGGTCTTGGTCCCCTTGCTCTGGGACCATCTCCATTCTGTCTGCTCCAGGGCTCACACCCACCCTGCTTACTAGCTAGACCCTCCTTGTGCTCCCCTGCCTGAGAACTCTGGACGACCCCACCAGAAGCCTACCACTGGATGGCCATAGTCTTAAAAGTTAGATGGAAGAGGAATAAACACCTGGAAGAAGCTCAAGAAAATACAAATATACAGGCTAATGAAGTGACAAAGACTATTAAGGATTGGAAAAGCGACTTCATAAAAAAGAAAGTGAAGAAAGCTAAAGTGATAATGAAGATGGAATTGAAAACTCAGTCAGCCAATTTAAAATGATAGTAGAAAGCCTCACCAGCAGAATGAATGAATGACAAGGAAAAACAGAATTTGAGAATGGATGACAAAGTAAGAGAAAAACAGTTACATATAAACAGTACCAGAAAGGAAAAGCTTCCCTTCAAGTTGTTGGTGAAGGAAGCCTTAGAGACACCTCCGACCTTTAAAAAAAAAAAGAACCCACAGACTTGGAGAAATGGATCTGTAACTATGAGGGGGTGCATATAGGGGAGGAGGTTGGAATATGATTTAACTATATTGTGTGAAATTCACAAATATTCAATAAAATAAGTTTTTAAATGTTAAAAATAAACAAACCCCATCTATCAATTTTCTTTTTTTTATTTTTTATTTTTTATTTATTTATTTTTTAAGGGATTCTACAATACAATGACACAGTTGTTTGCAGATAGCATTGATGTCACTCATTATGTCATACAATCAGGTAATTGGTGCATTTTGCAAGTATCTATGTCCAAATTTTGAACAACCCAAGGTTCCCATAGACCAGTTGGAGAAGCTTGTATGCACAGACATGTTGATCAATCAGGAGTCCAGACTATATTCCTGTAGTCTCATGATTCACCCCTATCTCTCCACAGCCCTTACAATCTACCACGCCTCCTCTTCCGCAGTTTGTTCCCTGGGCTTTGGGAAAGGGGCACAAGTGGGTGAGAAGAAAACAGTCTAATTTCTTTGGAGTTGTCATTTTGGACTCCAGTCTGTTCAGGTTGTTTCCCTTCATGGATTGACAGCTTTCCCAGTGATACCCTTTTTAGTCATATTAACAAAGCACAAGCTATTGGATGTACAGGCATTTAAGCAGTACCACTTATTATGTCAAGCTAAGCTGTGAGCATAGACACAGATGCTTGGATGGCATGCTAATCCGCAAACTGTGGTTTCTCTATAAAGGGTGACAAGTTCTTACTGTGGCTCACAACATCGCCCAACCACCAGAGGACACAAGCTTGTGGCATCCGCTGTGAGTTATTCCTCCAAGGAGAGAGCTAATAGCCAAATAGATTTGGGATATATATAGACACTTGGCTGCCACTGTTGCACAGTATCTCCAGGCTGTTGAGGTGTAGCTGATATTGACGGAGGAGTCTTGCTTGTCTCAGGGAGACCAATATTTTGCTGTATTGCTTTAGTGGCCTTTGGTAACGCTCTCTAGCATTTCAGAGGCCAGTTGTACGCTAGCAAGTGACGTCTCATAACATTTTTCATGCTCACACCAGGTCTTCGACAACAGGGACTTACTGCCTTTCTCCTTGCATATATCCCACTTATAGGCAAAAGGCCTTTATAATTTGGGGGGGGGGGGTTTGAATCCCCTAGCCAACATCTCCTAGGCAGAATAATTCATTGCTGATGTCAGAGCTTTCCTGTAGTAATATATTTTGCTTAATTACACAACTTATAAACACTTTACTATTGAATTTGGCTCTAGATAGAGAAATATCCTTTCACAGTTCCTATGCCTATCAATCAGTTAATACGTTGTGCCTGTTTTATAGGAAATTACCACTGTAACAATTGGCTCTAGTTTACAGTTAGGGAGTGGTTTCATTACCATCATGTTTTTCTTTTTCCTATAAAGGGGAGAGGTAGGAAGGTTTCTCAGTATCTGGAAGGTAAACTTCATTAGGGCCCATTATAAACAGTTAACCCCAATAGTATTCAGAGAGATGCTCAGTGTCTGTGACTCAGGCAGTCTGAGGTTCCTCTTTCTTTAATGTTCAGATGGGTCAACCTCTCTGCTGGCATTTCCCAGTCCATCCTGCACAGCCATAGTTGTATGTTTTCAGGCATTTAGATTGGTGATTTTTACCTGTGGGAACATAAAATTCTCCTCCCATTGTTAGTTTCAAGATCAGAAAAATTGAAAATTTATCAATAGGATTGGAACACAGAGTTTTCCATTTGTATCCCAGAAAGGATAGTACCCCACCTCCCACCTCCCTCTTTTTTTTTTATGTTTTTATGTTTTGACCTATAGATGCCTAAGTTGTATTACACATACCCATAAACAGGAGCCAAGGCATAAGCTTTCATTAAATTTACCCAAACTGTTTCTCATTGACTGTATGCTACTTATTTGGGAAGGAAATTTCAGCTTAGTTTCTTTAAATCATCCTACAAGTAAAAGAAAGTGTTATAATGTGATGTTTTGTTATTCAAAAAAAATATATAGGCCATTTGTATACCTTAACCCATTACAAATTATAAATAAAACCAATTAACATTTTATATTCCCAATTAGTTCAGTTGTATTACCATTTCCACCAAAACCTACACCTAAATTTAACTAATCTAAACAATTCACCAAGCCTTAAAATATCCTATACTTGGTGGATAAAGCTTGGGCAGAGTTGAGTACCTGCTAAATATATTTTACCTAATAAACACTTTGCTCTTTAACACTATATGACTGGACTAAGGCTTCTACTTATTTGGGAAGTAAGAATTTAAGCTTAATTCCTTTAAATTGTCCTACAAGTAAAAGAAAGTGTTACACTGTGATGTTGTGTATTTCAGAAAAATTTAGAGACCAACCCAATACAAACTATAAATAAAACAACTAGCATTTTATATTCCCAGTTAGTTCAAATGTCTGTATCTAGCTCCTTTTTTTCTTTTTTTTTTTGCACAAGAATCCTTCATATAAAACCAATTTGCAAGCAGTTGTGCCGCAGCCCACACAGGCCAAGGTTCCCACCATCCAGCTGGAGGGGCTTGAATGTTCAATCAAGTTGATCAAATAAGTGTCCAGACTATATTGTCATAGTTTTACCATTCACCCCTACCGCAGCCCCTACAATATACCACTCCCCCTCTTCCACAGATTGTTCCTTAGGCTCAGAGATGGGGCACAGGTGGATAAGAAGCACAACAGTCTATTTTGTCTGGAGATGTCGTTTTGAACTCTAATCAGTTCTGGCTGTTTCCTTTCATGAGCTGACCGATTGCCCAGGGACAGGTTTTCAATCCTGCTAATAAAGCATAAGTGATTAGATATATATGTATTTAAACATTGCTAGTTACTATGGTAGGTTACTTTGGTATAAACACAGATGTTTGGATGGTGTGTTAATCCCTGGATTACTTTTTGGGTCTATATTCTATTAATGTATATTTAATTTAAAATTACATGGTATTTTACTCAAAATTTATATAACAATAACTTTGGGATTAACATAAACAAATGTCTATAATTTTTGTGTTATGCAGTATCATCTTGTAACATCCTCTTTTACCTGTAGGATAATTTAACTTAAGGATTTAAGTTTGCTTCCCAAATTAACAACATGCACTCACCCAAAACAAAACAAAACAAAACAAAACAAAAAAAAACATGGACAAATTTGATGAAATTTACACCTTGATCCCTGCCTATAGGTATGTATACTACAACTGCCTTTTTGAGACTCATGGGTCAAAAAATAAAATAAAATTTAAAAAGGGGAGATACAGTTACATATTAAACCTTTTTGTCAAAAACTTTCAATTTAATCTTAAGACTAACTATGGGAAAAGATTTGTATGTTCCCACAGGTCAAAACGTCACCAACTCAAAGGCTGAGAAAGAAAGGATACAGCCTTCCGTCATGTAGGTTGTACCAAGAAATACCAGCAGAGAAGTTCACCCATCTTAACACTAAAAGGAAGATAAGCCTCAGACTGCTACAGGCATCAAACATCTCTGAGGACCATAGGTGTAACATCTGTTTACAGTGAGTCCTAATGAACTTTACCTTCTAGGTGCAGCACAGTCTCAATACGAGAGACTTCCTTACCTCTTTTTCATAGAACAAAGAAAAACAGGGTGGTAACGAAGTCATCCTTTAACGGTAAATTAGAGCTGACTGTTATAGAAGTAATCTCTTATAAAACTGGAAAAACTGCTTTCTTTAATTAATATACATAGGAACTGTAAAAAGGATTATTGTCTATTCAGAAACAAATATAATACTAAAGTCTCTTTAAGTAGTTCATATAATTAATACAAGAGAGCACTGATAGCAGCAATGGATTATTCTGCCAAGGAGATGCTAGCCAGGGGACCCAAGCCCCCCCCAGAAAACGTTAAGGCTTATTGCCTGTAAACTGGGATATCTGCAAGAAAAGAGGTGGTAAGGTCCGCCCTGCTGTCAATGACCTGATGTAACCATGGGAGGATTGTATCAAGATCGCACTTACAAGTATACAGTTGGTCTCTGGAATACCAGAGAGTGTTACCAAAGGCCACTGAACCAATAAACCAAATGTTGGTCTCCTTGAGTCAAGCAAAACTCCTCTACCAACATCAGCTACACCCCAATTGCTTGGAGATACTGTGCAGCAGTGGCAGCCATATGTCTGTATATCCCAACTTTATTTGATTGTTAGCTCTCTCCTTAGAGGAATAACTCGTGGATGTTGCCACAAGCTTATACCTTCTAGTGATTAGGAGATTTATATGCCACAGTAAGGCCTTGTCATCTCTCTCAGGAAAAAAAAAGTAATCCATCTATCAATTTTCTACATGAAACTCATATTACGTCCAGGCATAGGCACAACCTTCAGGCAAAAGATGAAAAAATATATTCCAAGAATTTGACACTAAGTAAAAGTGGGAGTTGCTGTTCTAATATCTGACAAAGTATACTTCTAGTTAAAATTTATTACAAAAGATAAAGAAGGTTGCTTCATTCTGAGCAATGTAATAATTGACCATGAACATATTTGTACCAGTAGGTCCACCCAATTTTATACAAAGAGTGATGCTAGCATTCGAGGCAAAGAATAACCCCACCTCAGCAATAGTAGGTGACTTCCATAGCCCAGTTTCTCCAGTGCACATATCAACTGGGCAAAGAATCAACAGAAGCGTGTGGAGTAACTGATATAATACATAAAATATACTAAACAGACATCTGCAGTACATCCAAAGAAGAAGCAAAGAATACATATTCCATTCAGAAGCCCATGAAAGTTGCTATAAAATAGACCACATAGCCTGGAACAAAAAAAAATCAAAAATACAAAAAAATATATAATAAGAAAGAATTCCATGTATTCTATTGGGGCCTCAATGCAATAAAACTTAAAATCAATAGCAAAAGAAGGCTTAGTAACTACACAAATTAATGGAGATTAAAGAACACACTCCTGAATGGTGAATGCATCAAAGAAGAAATCAAGAAAGAAATTATTTCCAGAACTAAATTAAAATAATGCAACAGAACAAAGTCTCTGGGACACACTAAAAGCAGTCCTAAGAAGGAAATGTATAGCTCTATGCACCCACATTGAAGGAGGAATGACTTTAAATTGGATTGAGAAATGTGTATGACATGCACAAAACTTCAATAAAAAAAAAAAAAGGCAGGATTAGGGACCTGAGAAATGACTTACCAGTTAAGAGCACTGGCTGATCTTGCAGAGAACCTGGGTTTTATTCCCAGAACCCACATAGTGAGTAACTTAAGTTCCAGGTGAATCCAACACTCTCTTCTGACCTCCTTGGGAAATGTATGACTTGTGTGCACTTACATATATGCAGGCAATACACTCATATGCAAAAAAATCATAATAAAATACTGTAGGAACTTTTTCTTGCTACAGGCAGGTACTGCACAGTCCTGCTAAGAGAAGTCCGACGCCCTCTTCTGACCTCCGCGGCATTGCACGTCACGGGTGCACAGACTTGCATGCAAACAATACATTCATACACATACGGAAATAAATAAAATTAAAAAAAAAAAAAAGAAGAGAGGGGAAGCAGTGGCCGCCTGTGGTCGCTGTGGGGAACTGACCTCAATGTGGATGTCAGTTGGTCACTTTTGTAACCCAACCTGAGAGGTACTTCCAACCCAGGTCCTTAGCCTGGGAAGCAGAACACTTCCCATCTGGCCGTGCTATCCCACCTGGCCAAAAACTGCTGGTCTCTGAACAGGAATTTCAGGCTGATGGCTGATGGCTGATGGCTGATCGTCAGCCTATACACACTCAGAATTCACTCCACAGGTTAAGTGGCCTGATTCATCTCTGTCCATGCTAGCTTACCAGGTCAGCAATCTGATAGATCCCCATCTAACCCACTAGCCACCAACAATCCAGGCCTGTTTTGGCCTGTATACACACAAAATAATGGGCCCAGGAATTCTGTATGATGATGGTAATGGAGAATTCAATTTATTGCATGCTACAAGTCACTTTTATAAGTAAAATGACATCATCTCTCAGAGGCAATAACAGACCCCAGTCCCTCGCCCCTGTATGCTGCTGTCTCATCTAGCATCATCTGCCTAGTCTATGAGTTGCTCCCATTTGGGGCAGGGTCAGAGGAACCCCATGACTTCCATGTTGTGCCCTGAGGGATGCTAGCTGAGAACTAGCCCCTAATTCAAACCTGATCTTCCCACAAAATATATTAAAAACAAAGGCATATTTGGCCTAGAACAGAGAGACTGTCTCAAGTCCTTCAGATATCAGTATGTCTGCATGTGTATGTTGCTGAATCTGACTCCTAAGACTTTCATGGAAAGGCACCGTGGCCTTCCCAGACTCCCAGGCATTCTGATCAATTTTGACATTAATAATAGGCACACAGGAGGAAGAAAGATCAAAATACTCTTAAAAATACATCTAGGTCCACATACCACATGTGTTCCATGTCAGGAAAAATGCTTAAGATAATACAGGTGAATCAAGTAGAAATCCAACTCAAACTGAATTGGGAACTTCACCAGTCTCTGGGAAGCAGGTTCCAAAACCAAAGACACAGGATAAATACCTCATTTTATTGTCTTTTTAATTTGTTAGTTATTTTCTTTTCCCTTGGAGTCTTCAAAAGAAGAGATTAAAACAAGAATGGCAATAGAACCCTTCCACAAAATGATCACTTGCATCAGGCTACACCATTAAAGGACTATGAAAATAAAGAAGAAAAATTATAATATTTACCATGTCACATCTTCATTTAATAAATAAAACAAAAAAAATACAAGGTGCAAAAGCTGATTGTCACAATGCAGAGAGGTTGTGTATTCACATAACAGTGCCAGGAAGCAGACCATGGGACTTCCCAGCCTCCATACTCACAGAAGCCTGTTCCTCCCTTTCTCTGTGTGTGCACTGACTGTCTAGACTGGTACCCACATCTTGTTGTCTCTGCTTCTTTGGAAAACACAGGGTGCTGTTTGTAAGCCTCCTTGTGCCAATCTTTTAGAAAGGCAGGATGACTAAAAGTGACCTAACTGCTGAGAAACTGTCTCTTCCCACGTCCCATGGAACTGTGCTCTCCAGCAAGGGCTGAGCTCATTCTTCATTGAATAATCAGCATATCCACGTTGCTATGGAGAAAACTCGGACCCACCTTCATCTTATCAGGGGATAACTTTGGCCTTTGATTCCTAGACCTAGAGAACACTACATACTGTGGGGCAGCAGGCATGGATTCAGGCTGCATTGCACATGTGCAGGCTTGCACAGGCTTGGTAATATGAGCTGACCTGGTCAACTGACCATCCCTTTCTGGGTCTGCCCCATGAGCTGCGGTGATGCCCGATGATGTAGAGGTCTGGCCTTGGCTACTGGGAGGTGATGTCATGCAATGTGGGACTTGTCTGTCCCAACCCTATAGAGCTGCTTGCCCTTCATGAATAAAGAGAATTTCCTACAACCTTTGCTGCCTGACCGAGGTCTCCAGGATGTTTTCATGCGCATAATTTCCTTAGCCAGACCAACCATGGAACTGTTAATCTTTCAGCTAACTTTTCAGTTTGTCCAATCTTGGGGCTGCTTTACCTGACCCATTAGGTGGTCAAGAAGGCCAACACCTTCCGGCCACACGTGGGGACCATGGAAACCAACAGCTTTCCCTGCTGGGTTTGACCCCGAACCTCATCAGTTTCCTGGTTGTGCACCAGCTGCAAGATAATCAACCGTACATCCATCAGGCCACCAGCCTCAGGCATGGGTTTGGCCATGGGCTCATCAATCTTATTGATTCTAGAAGACCAAACAGTCTTCTGCACATTTGGCACTTAGAACAGCAGGAATTTATGTCTTTTACCACAGCATACAGATACAAAGAGAGGTCTTCAAATTCACTCATTGTTTTCAATTAGAAAAGGTCCTCAAATTCGCTCATTGTTTTCAATTAGAAAAGTGCATCTAAGACCTGATGTAAGCATGGGAAAGATACATTGAGACCGCACTTGCAAGTGTACAGTTGGTCTCTGGAATACCAGAGAGTGTTACCAAAGGCCACTAAACCAATAAAGCAAATATAGCTCTCCTTGAGTCAAGCAAGACTCCTCTGTCAGCACCAGATACACCTCACCTCCCGAAATACTGTGCAGCAGTCGCAGCCATATGCCTGTATATACTAAATCTAATTGGCTATTAGCTCTCTCCTTGGAGGAATAACCCATGGCTGATGCCACAAGCTTACATCCTCTAGTGGTTAGGAGATGTTATAAGTCACAGTAAGAACCTGTCATATTTTACAGAAAAAACTGTAATTCATGGATTAACATAGCATCCAAACATCTGTGTCTATACCAAAGTAACCTACCATAACAATTAGTACTGTTTAAATACCTATATATCTAATTGCTTGTGCTTCATTAGTAGGATTGAAAGGTTATTCCTGGACAAACTGTCATCCCATGAAAGGAAACAGCCAGAACTGACGAGAGTCCAAGACAATAGCTCCAGGGAAAGTAGACTGTTTTGCTTCTCGTCCGCCTATGCCCCTTTTCTAAGCCTAGGGAACAATCTGCGGAAGAGGGGGCATGATAGAATGTAAGGGCTGCGATTGGGGTGAATGGCAAAACTACAGCAATATAGTCTGGACACTCATATGATCAACTTGATTGAACTTACAAGCCCCCCCCAGCTGGATGGTGGGACCCATGGGCTGTGTGGGTTTGGGCACAACTGCTTGCAAATTGGTTTTACATGAAGGATGCTTGTACTCATAAATTATTACTTATTGTTAAAAAATTTAAAAAAATAAAGAAGTAATTAAAAAAAGAAAATCAATGTCAGTCCTACAATGATTTTGAATCCTGAGGTGACTAACTCTTACAAGCTACATTAAACCTATAGCTTTAATCTTAAAAAAAAAAGTGCATCTATTTGCAAGTCTTTGGTATGAAAAACATGTATCTACACATTCATACACTATCTTGGGTGAAGGGTCCTGAAGGATTAAGTCATAAGCCCAGGTTATTTCTTGTGACCTGTGAGCAAATGTTTTAATGTACTTCTTTTAGTGACAAGCAATGAAGTTTTATTTGCAAGTTTAGGTAAAAGTGTTTTTCCAGAATTATGTCCATATTGTAAAAGTTATTAACACAATGCAGACCACTACAGTGGTGCTCATGAAATCCACTTGGGTTCCCATCCCTCCACTCATGCAATTTAATTAAAGGCCTTACTCCTAAGAAAATGTTGTTTGGAAGCTGATGAATAAATATATAGACTACTAGGCCAATATCATGAGGACTCGAGCAGCACCTTCCTTCCAGAACCACCACCTTCGTTCTCTTCTGGAAGCCGACACTCCCTGACCCTCTGTCTATCTGCTGGTGGCAATAAACCAAGAGGTTAAAGAAGGCATTCATACTCACTTAGGTGAGCAGGGGAAGTGACATTCCTCTCCTCTATTTTAAATTTATGGATTGTGAAACCATTAAATAAACCTAGAAAAAATATCCATGGTCTTTTCTTCCAAATTCTGTCATTTATATTTTGTGACCATGGAAGTGACTATAGTAGAAAATATAATAATAACATTTATATGTTGTTAAATTCCTTCTGGGAGGAGCAAACCACATTTGGGCCTCTCCTCCCTTGCTCCCTATGACAAACCCAAGGTACAACTTTGCCAAACTAAGTCTGGGAAACCAGAGAGTTTGTTGGGTTTGCTTACAGAGCAGTGGGTGAGGGTTCACCCGGGACTGTGGGTGTTCCCCACTAAGGCTGCACTGGAAAGTCTTCACCCCACGGTCTCACAAAATGTTGAGTGCTCCTTCCTACGGCTTTCTCTGCTTATATCCCCTAGCCTCCCCACCCCATGCAGCTAGGGCTGACTGCTTGGCGGGGAGGTGTGGCTGCCTCTCCCTGACCCTCCTTTCTTGTGGAAGGTCAACAGTCAACAAATTTGTGAAGATCCTAGGTGAGCAGGTGCAACAAGCTGGAATGAAGGCACCTGTCCATGCTTGTCAGTCAGAGGACAGTCCTATGCTACAGCATGTTTCTGATGGAATTTTACATAGTCCTTTGTAAGATATTGATTACTGCTTTGATGAAGAGAAAGACCAGAGAAACATCAATTTTATATTTTAGTCTCTCTGCATTTTAACTAAGCTTTCTGGGAACCTCTTCAAGACCTCAGGGAACACAGGTGATAAACAATAGATACATTAATCTAAAAAAGTAATCTTCTGGAACAGGATTTTGCTTTGAACTGCCTTGTTTCAAAAGAACAGACATGTCTATAAATTAAAAGCATTAATCTACTTGTTTGTCCACATAACTCATTTTTTTCTTACATTGTTCTATTCTATAGAACAACCACTGAGTTCTTCTCCATATTGTAACAAAGAAAAGGAGCAATTGCAATCTATGCTTTGGTTATAAACTTAACTATATTGTTATTGTTCAAATAATAAAATACTTTAAGTATTTTGGTATGAACTCAATATGGTAATTTATCCATTTACATATTGTATTTCTAAATACTCATAATACTCCAAATCACTGGAATCTGATCTTCGCATAGATTGCTGCTTCAGAATACAAGAGAACAGCAGGAAGAAGACAACTGAGAAGACTGGTCAAGCCTAGGTACCTGAGGCTAGACAGGTCACAGACCATAGGGGAGAGCCTAATACTGTCACTAAGCTAAATAGATCTAATATTAAACTGTCTCAAAATGATTTAATTTTATGGCTACAGATTAATGCATCTCTCAACTTTCAAGAGAAAAGCTTTTTATGCAATATATGCTGATTAACACGTAGAACTACAACTACCCAACCTGCAAAGAATAAGAGCCTGCAGAGTTGATCCCTCAGTAGGACATGGATACCAAACCTCTGCCTCCCAAGACTCAGGGATTCTTGAGGAAGAGGAGCCGGAAAGATTGTAAGAGCCAGAGATGGTGGACAACCAGAAGGAAGCAGTTTTAGAGGTAGCTGACCTGTTATTCACATGGACTCTCACAGCAGTGACGACAGCTTGAATAAGTGCCACAGAAGCGCAGGTCAGAAAAATTCCCAGCATAGACATGGAGAATGAATAAGAAACCCAAACCTTACCTGAGGAAGTATTCACACCTGGTGGCTGCTGGGAGGGGGAGCCAGACTCATTTAAGGATGAGACTCTATCTAAGTTGACTAATCTCCAGTGAATAAACCCATGCTGAAGGACATTGGGGGGCACACATCTATATCTATCTATCTATCTATCTATCTATCTATCTATCTATCTGTCTGTCTGTCTGTCTGTCTATCTATCTATCTATCTATCTATCTATCTATCTATCTATCTAGAATACATGCAATTGGGAGCACTAAGAGATATAAGAATAGGGGAGGGAGTTTAAATATGATAAAAATGTTTTGTATAGTGTGTTGCATAAAATTTGCAAACCGTCCATTTTTAAAAAGTGTCCAAAAGAAAAGATAGAAATATGAAAGAAAGAAAGAAAGAAAGAAAGAAAGAAAGAAAGAAAGAAAGAAAGAAAGAAAGAAAGAAAGAAAGAAAGAAAGGGAGAAGAAGGCTTGGGGTCCTGAAAGGCAAATCCCATTTTCAGTGTCCCCTGCTTATCTTTGTGGATTATCTCCTTTGGGGAGGTAGACATTTACAGAGAAAGTTATCTAAATGCCAGTGAGTTTGTAAGGAAAATCAGAAATAATTGCATACTCCAGGAAAGGCATAGGCTCAATAAAGACTTGAAAAGTTCTCAACCTTAACCCTAGGCTGATTCTTGGCACAGAAAAAATCTACAAAATCCCATCCATTATCAACAAATACAAAGTCCTAAACACAATGGAAAGACAACAGCAAAGTAAAAAAACAGGAAACTCTGGGAAAAGAGATAATCTGATTATCAAAGTTACCCCATCATTAAAACAAAATGTCCAATTTTTTGACAAAAAAGTCAGAAGGCCTGCATTTGTCTGCTTCTTCACATTCTCTGTTTTTGCTTTCACAACAATTTAACATTAAAACCAATAAAGCAGCTGAAGCTGTTGATGAGAACTGCCAGGTGATGGACCTGTTAAGAAAGACTGAAATAATGCTTTAAAAATGCCCAGAGAACTGAAGGAAGACATGAAGAAGACCTCAAGGATGATGAGGAGAGAAAGTGAAACACAGCTCAAGAGACAAGGAAACGTAAACACAAAGCAAAAGATGATTTACTGCCAAGTGTGCTAACATGCAGGCTGGTCTAGATCCCAGCACACTGCTACAGAAGAAGGAAGGAGTGGACTCTGATGATAAGGTGATTAAAATGATGGGGCAGAAAGAAAAGGGACTCTAGAAATAGTGAGTAGAGTCTACAGAGCACAGACCCTTCACCAAGTAAGTAAGCCACCATATGAATTGCAGAGGATGACAAAGGAGGGGAGGAGAGAGGCATGGCTCCTGATCTTCCTGTTTCATATATACAGTATGTAGGAGCTATCTTTTCATTCATTGCTAAAACTGAAAAACAGTGCTGGGGAGATGATGCAATGGGTAAAAGCATTTGCCAGTCAAGCCTGATGACCTCATTTCTGATCCTTGGACAACGTGTAAAAGCCAGACTGGTGCACAACTGTCTGCAAGTACGCCTACTTGAAATGAAAGACGGAGACAGAGGGATCTCCAGAAGCTATCTAGTCAGCTAGGCTGGCTTCCACAGTGCAGGGCACTGCAGCATGGAAGAGATCCTTTCTCAAATGATGTGGAAAGGTCACGATTGACACACAAAGGTTATCCTCTGACCTCTTCTTGGGCACCATGGTTATATATGCAGACACACATGTGTAAATGCATACACACACATACACACACACAAACACACACACAATTATTTTTAAAATGCTAACAAAAAATATCCATTGCTTTTTTTCCATTACTTTCATTAGATGCCAGTCACAATGATGCAAATATTTGACTAGAATGTACATTCCCACACACCAATGAAGGGTTTTCTATATTTACCACAACATTGTATCCAACCCTACTGTACGGGCTTAGGAGAGAATAATTTACCTATACTCAAAGAGACTCCTTGGGGTAAAAGTCAGAGGGGAATGGGGGAAGAAATAGGAAGGAGAGTCAACAAAAACAAAATGCTAAAATTAAACTTAATACTTTGCTAATTTTGAAAAATCTTGTATAAAAATAAGTTATTAAAAAGACAAATCATTTTTGTATGGAAATGGTTCTTAGTATTCCATTATTATTCATATTCATTTAAAGTAGATATATAGATAACTACGGCTATCCATTAATGAATCAGCCACAGTTGAGTTTCCTCTCAAAGGCATTGAAGCATTGTCCTTAGAATTTGAAAGTCAAGTGTTTGGTATGGTATGTTCCTATGGCCTTTAATGTAGTATTTATAGTAAAACTTTTCTTACTTGGTCATTTTTAAATGTATGTTTTTATTGAATTTTGGTGCATTTAGTACAAAACATCTAAATTATCTTTATACTCTCTTCCCCATCCACAAACCCATAGTGTACTACAGTAGGTAGAAAGAGGCCACCTGTGGCTGCATTGTGCTTAGTTACCTGCTTGTCTGTTTACATTGAAACCTGGTCCTAGGCAATATTTGTTTGTGCCCCTGGGATTAAAACTCTAACAAGAACTCATGATGTTTACAGAGCACGTGGTAAGGAGTCTGAAAGTGGTCCCTGAGAGATGACATCATTCTACTTATAAAAGTGCTGTGAATGAATAAACAGATTTTTCTTTGCCATCATCTGAGGGTCCCTGAATTCATTAATTTCTGCACGCATGTAGGTTAAGCCCTTTAGGCTTAGGGCATTCAGTGAATGCTGGCTAGGGGTCAGTCTGCAGACTGCCAGCCTGTGAAGTGTGTCCATTTCCCTAGTTCTATGCTGGGTTTCTCTTTGCTTGAGTTTGCATGGGTCTTGTGCATGCTCACACACTGCTGTAGGTTTGTTTGAGCAAGGTTCCAGGAGCCTGTAAGAATCTGTTTCCATATGGTCATGAACCTCCTCCCTAGGTTCTTAAAATCTTTCTGGGACATTTTCCACAATGGTCCCTGAGCCTTGGAGGGCTAAAGTTTAATATAGAAGACCTGTCCAGGGATCCACACTCTGCAGACTTATTCTCTATGATTAAGCCATTTGTGGCCTTTTGTGTTCATTACACTCTGTTGCATGAGTGAGTTACATTGATGAAAGTTGAGAGATACATTAGAATTCTCTCTACCCCTGTTCCATATTCTGTGAGCCTTAGATGTAGAGGTTCCATTGCAGATGTGTCACTTAGGGCTGGGCATCTCACAGAAACTTATTCTCTATGTGTGGTCAGTTATGTAACTCTGTAATAGTCTCCATCTATTGCAAATGACACTCCTTTGATGAATGGTGACTGACATACTTGTCTGTAAATATGAGGATCCATATTTAGTATATAGTAGGAAATTACATTTATCTAGGAATGTGACAGACTTAGGGTTTTCTCTAGTATCTATAACCTCTCCAGACATGTGTATTTCATTAAGTTTACAGTGTCACACACAAGTTCCTTCCCGTTAAGTCCAATTAGGTAGCTGTTGATTACCCAAATATAAAAGTTCCACTACTACCCCAATATGGTTTGCTGTTACAGTCATTATTGTGGTTAATCAGGTTTTAAAGCTAAAGTTTGCCGTCAATTGATATTCTCCATTAGCAGCTTGTATGGTGTATTCCAAAATAGCTAGCCTTCATAGGAGGTGGCTTCCAGTTCAGTTCCAGATCCATTGCTCCAAGTTCTGTATCCAAAGTATGTACTGTATTCAGCAATAGGGTCTTAACTTCCACTTCTGGGAGGCAATCAAAGACTGTGGCAAGGGGTTGTATAATGTTAGAAGTCTCTTGGACTATCCTCACCAACATCACAAAAGGAGGTTTCTCCTATCACTGTTCTTGTTCCATAGCCTTCAGCTACATACATGTACTCATGTACAAGTGTTCTATGTATAATTTTTCCATAGACTTTTGAACACTGGTTTTTATATCAGCTAAGCATTATTTATCTCTCCTCTCTTTCTCCCTGTCTAACCCTCTTTTTCCCTCCCAATGAAACTAGACCCTTATCTATCACCCTGAGAAAGTCAACTCCAAATGGATCAAAGTCTTGATTGTGAAACCTGCAACTCTGAAAATAGTAAAGGCAATATGGGCAGCACCTTTCAAGATATAGGTGCAGGAAATAACTTTCCAAATCAGATGTCAGTTGCTCAGGAATTCAGATCAGCAATCAATAGTATGGCATCTTATCTTTAAATTAAAAAGATCCTGTACAGCAAAAGAAAAAAAAAAGTAAAGAGGAAACTGAATGAATGAGAGAAAATCTTCACCAGCGACACATCTGACAGAGGATTAATATTCGAAATATACAAAGAGCTCAAAAAATGAAAGAGTCAAGAAAACAAATGCCCCAATTAAAAGATGGGCTATGAGTCAGGCCTGGTGGTACACACCTTTGATCCTAGCACTCAGGAGGCAGAAGCAGGTAGAGCTCTGTGAGTTTGAGGACAGCCTGGTCTACATAGTGAGTTCCAGGACAGCTGGGGCTACAGGGAGACCCTGTCTCAAAAAGACCAAAAAAAGAAAAAAAAAAAAAAGTGATGGGCTGTGGATATGAATAAAGTGTTCTCAAAGGAAATAAAAACACCTTAAAAGTGTTCAGTGTCTTTATTAATTAGGAAAATGCAAATAAAAATTAATATTTCATCTTACCCCAGTCAGACTGGCTAAGATCAAGAGAACAAATAACACAAGTGCTGTATAGGATGTGGGGAAAGGAAATGCTCATTCACTGCTATGGGATTGCAGGCCTATGCAGCTACAGGGAAACCACTGTAGAGAACTCTGGGGAAAAAAAATGGATCTACCATATGATCCAGTTACACCACTGGCGTATATCCAAAGGACTCATCCTACCACAGAGATACTTCTACATCCATGTTTGGTGCTTTTCTTTTCACAATAGCTAAGAAATGGCTATTAAGCATTGTTATATGTACCTGTAATGTGACTTCATTATTAGTTTTATAATTATATAGTCATGACTTATTTAAGAGGGATATTGTTAATTAGATCTATCTTCTTGTATATTTATTTTGATATGTCATATTATATATATATATATATACATATATATATATATATATATATAAAATTAACAAATCAACCCAAATGTCATCTTTCAGATACTAGATAGGAAACACTGTTAGCACCTGCCATTTTAATATACATTGAGTAGAAATTGAACTGATTAAATGTCATGTATATAAAAATATGTCTGTGCATGTGCATCCAATTCATTCATCTACTGCTGTTATATCAACAATTCCACACTGCTCAGGTATGAATTTTTAAAATATATTAGCTACACAAATTAATTTCTGGTTGTTGCAAAAGGCTTCAGTAGTTTTCTAAGAATTTTCAGCTTCTTGAGAATAGAAGTTATTTATGTTTGGAAAATTTCCCATGTGAAGTGAGTTTGCTAATGTCTACGCCACATGGTTTTCCTGCAGGTTCTTTGGATCTGGTCTCTCATGCATATGTCTTTCCTCAGTGTGTCTGTGGTCTATATAACAGGCAGCACGGAGACTCGCAAAATTCCCCCAAAGACTCAGACTGTCACTATGAAAAGAAGACAGAGTTCCACCTTCTGCTTGTATCAATAATGTTTCACAAATTGGTACAGGAAATATTGAAGTGATGCTTCTCAGAAAGAAATCAATGCCACAGCCAGAGAGAGATTATGAAATTATATTTTGCCTTAATCTTAATCCACCTGAAATATTTAATTATAAGCAGTGTTTCAAATCTGCAGATACTTCCAAGGGACAACTGTTTACTATGGATGGCAAAATACAAGTTCTGGAATGAGTTCTATAATTTCTCAACTGAAGTTCCTCCAGAAGCTCAGTGCCAAGGTAAAGAAACATCGCACTGGATGTAGTATTTCCACTCAAGTTGTGCCTCTCATTTGAATCCTTATTATGCACACAGCCTTGTTTTCCACTCAAGCCTTTATATGGTACCACCTCTTTCTATTCACAGTACCAAACTAAGGAACTTTACTGCA
This sequence comes from Rhizomys pruinosus, assembly GCA_009823505.1. NCBI lineage: Eukaryota > Metazoa > Chordata > Mammalia > Rodentia > Spalacidae > Rhizomys > Rhizomys pruinosus. Next base: position 374,831 of record VZQC01012951.1, read on the forward strand.
GGGCCCAGCTCACCATGAATTCCTCAGTTTCACTTTCTGATCTTCAAGGAGCCAGTTCTCTGAATAATTAGCTCTAGCAGACAGAATAAAAGGAACATTAAAAGTATCAACCCATATTAATTGTTTCCAAGCTTTCATTCCCCTAATAACAGTCATTATTTTACATGATCGTTTTCAGAATTTATGAGACTCTAAATGTAGAAGTCTTTATATGTAGAAGTGTTTATGATATAGATAGATAGATAGATAGATAGATAGATAGATAGATAGATAAATAGATAGATGATAGATAGATAGATAGATGATAGATAGATGATAGATAGATAGATAGATAGATAGATAGATAGATAGATAGATAGATAGAGAGAAGTTATAGATATTGTGTTTTTAATATTCACATATAATAAATTATCCTAAATGTATAAACAGAATGAAATGGATTGAAGACCTATTTCTTTTTTTTTCCCCTTTTCTTCTTCTTCTGACAGAGACAAGCAAGTACTGTATCTTGAAGCTACAGTCTTCTGTAGATAGATCTCTGACTTAAATGTCATGGGTAAACATAAGTACATTGTTCTCTCACCTAAAACTTTGCACCTGAATTGACACACTGGGAATGAAGTCACTGATTCCACTCAGAATCAAAGTTAAAGGAAAAGAGGTTGACAGGGTTCCATCTGGTATTTCTGGAGTTGAATCCAACCCCATCCCTCTGAATGCAAAGTCTCTGGAGACCATGAAGACTTTAAAAACCTGGAAATATTGCTGAGTTCATACCTTCCTACTTCCTGGAATAAATGCATGGGAGGTTAAGAATCCCCTTCTGGGAGCATCAGGGCTTAACATTGGGATTTTCATCCTCAGAGAGCTCTGTGAAGTCCTATGATACTATGGCAACACAGAGATTGTCCTCAGATGTTCTTTTAAAATGTATCACATGTGTGCTGCCTTCCATGAGGTGTTCTTCCCCCCTGAACCAGGGCTCACAGCTCTGTGGTACTGCAAGCCTTGGGATTGTCCCTGGCCAGCCGGTTAGCAATCTGAGCTTGAACCCCAGCAGGGAGGGTTAGGGAGGTAGGAAGTAAGACCAGGAGGAATAGAAAGAAAGAAAGAGAGATGGACTCAGATGAGAGACTGGAGTAATTCCACAAGGGAAAAACTCAGTTTATTGTGCAACTCAGGGTTTTTATACAGAAACTTGGAGGGTGTTAGGACATGGTTGGGACAGGTGGGATTTCAGGCCATATGCTCCAGATCACTACAGGAATGTGACAATGCTTTACCCAAGGCATCAAAGACAATTGGGGCCAGGTATGTATCACAGGCAAGCAGCAGGAGTCCAGGCTTGGAGGCTGCTCGCTGACTCTCTAAGTGCTTCTGACAAAAGAATACCTACGAGCAATGGCCACTTAAAGCCTATGAATCAGATGGTGGATGAGCAGTCCATGATGCCAAGAGGTCTATCAGGAGTGCTAAAAATCTTATAGAATGTTATGCCCTATTTTTTATTGTTTTATTTTTCAAAAAGTTATTCTTTTTTATTTCTCTGTGTGTGAGTGTATTGTCTGCATGTATGTAAATGCACCCATTTCATGCAATGCCCATGGAGGTCAGAAGAGGGTATCGGATTCTCTGGAACTGGAATTACAGATGGTTGTGAGCTGCCATGTGGGTCCTGGGAATAGGACTCAGGTCCTCTGCAAGAGCAGCCAGTGCTCTTAACCACTGAGCTATCTCTCCAGTCCCTATACCCCATTTTTCTAAGGTACAGTAACTATGGGGACCATAGCAAATTCCTACAGTACATGAGTTGTATGTGAAAAGATTCACATTTACTTGATTTGGTAGTTTCTGAGGAAATAGAGACACAAGGACAGATTCACAGTTAACCTTGCTACAGATTGGTTGAACACTGCCCTCTATAAAGTGAAACAGCAATGTATCTGATCTGATCAAAGAATTGTGAAGAGGCCAATTTTGACTGAAGAGTGGAGACACTTTGGTATCACAGCTGCACTGTCACACTCCCACCTCCCTGTTCCCTGCTGCACTGGGAACACCCCCAGAGGCATCATTTCCGCCCATGTTCTAGCCATTCTGATGCCTCCCAGGAGGATCTCCAAAGGATGAATTTCACAGATGAAAGCAAGACAGGGAACACTGTGGGTGTTGTGTTACCACTGGGATTAGTCATAAGAAAAACTTGGAGAGTTAACCTTCTAAAACTTAAATCTTCTGAAAATGCTTATTCAATACAAGAATCACATATTAAAAGAGAATCATATAACAAGTTGTGAGAATCTTATAACAAATTTTAGAATTCAGCATGACAAAGGCAACCTGACAAAGAAGCAGAAACCAACCTCAACAGATGCAGAAATCCTTACTAGCTAAAAAGGTCAAGCAACCTTACCACAGAAATGAAGGTTGTGTGAGGGGCTTTTGAGAAGCCTGAAATTTATAGGGACCCAGAAAATCCCAGAAGTTGGGTTGTGCCTTCTTGGGTGGTTTTGTGCTCCTTCCTAAAATCTGAAGAGACAGTTCTTAGAGGAGAACCAGGTGTCTTCTACAAGGGTGTTGATAAGGAACTAGATGTCTAGTCTGGAGGCCATGTGTTCTGAGCTAGACTACTATCTCCCTCCTGGAGGCAGTGTGGACAGGTGGTCAGTTTCTTAAGCCATTTATCAGGTTGATTTTCCTTCAGTAGCTAAAACACAGAAAGAAGAGCTATTTCAAGTATCTTTAAAATAACATAATGAGTAATACGATTATTTTTACAGCAGTAATGCAAAGAATTTTCAAAGTATTTATACTAAATATATTCAGTAGGTATATGGTAGTTATTTTGAAACTGTAAACTATATTACTTCTAAAAACATTAGAAACCAGGGTTTTTAGCTTAAAGAGAGAGGCAAAAGGCAAAAATAAAATATGAATTAGAAATACACTGTCTTAAATTTAAGTTGGAAACATCAATTTAAACTCACAATTCATGTCTGTCTTTACAGAGCCCAAGGTGTGCCAATAACTTTCTAGGAACAGTTCTGAAATATTACTGCAGATCTGAAATCAGATTGCAGTCAAAGGATATGCTTACTTTCTGAAATATTACTGCAGATCTGAAATCAGATTGCAGTCAAAGGATATGCTTACTTTCTGCCTCTCCCCATGTGGTTTAGCTCTCCCTATTGCCAGTATAATTTATGCTTATTTGCCAACAGGGGCCAGGGGTGCAATTACTATAGTCTTAAAGCATGTTTGTATTTGCCTTCCCTAATAATGGTAGAATCTTAAAACTGTTAATGCCATCTAACTTTAACTACAATTGAGACAATTAGATTACTAACATTTTAGGTTTTCTCATCTTCTCCATAGTCAGGGCCAGTTCTCTGGTCTTCCCCACTCCTTCCTGCATTTCTGTATTCAAATCTACAACTACTTTTCTCCCTCTTGAATTACTTCTGACCTTAGTGATTTTCATTCACCTGAAAACATCTTCACTTCCTCTTAGTGTCTGATGTCTTCATAATGCAAATAAGAATGAATTTCTTGGTTGGTCATCACAGGCTTCAGTCCTTAGACAATGATACCATTCCTCTGTCTTCTATCTTCGCATAAGTCTTACTGAAGAGTCAACTTTGGATTTATTTTGGCTCATTGGAAAGCAATTACCTATCTATAAAATTTTCTCTTTACCCTTACTTTTCAGTATTTTTGTTATGATATAACATTTTTATTTTTAAAGTTCTTCTGATATAAGGTCTCTATATGAAGCCCAGTCTGTCCATGAACTCAGTTATAGTCCTCTTGCCTCAGCCTCTCAACAACTGGGATTGCAAAAACTACCATTACTGAGAAAATCTTGAGTAGACTGTTTTCTTTATAGTTCTACTAATTGGCAGTAATGAGACGTGTTGATTTTGTGGCCAAATAGTTGTAACCAGTTTAGCAAATTTGTTAATACAACATTGCTATTTTCTTGTATAGTTCTTGATGATTGTTTTGAACCTATAAACTATGTAATTTATTATAAAGCTACTAAGAACCAGAAATTTTAAAGAGGCAAAATGCAAAAATAAAACACGAATTAGAAGTACTTTTTCTTTTTTTGAGACAGGGTCTCCCTATAGCCCCAGCTCTCCTGGAACTCACTCTGTAGACAAGGCTGGCCTTAAACTCACAGAGATCTGCCTGCCTTTGCCTCCCAAGTGCTGGTATTAAAGGAGTGTGCCACCACACCTGATTTAAAGATGGTTCTTAGTCCCCATGTAGGTGCTGGGAATTGAACCCAGGTCCTCTGCAAGAGCAGTTGGTGCTCTAAATGACTGAGCCATCTCTCCAGCCCAAAATACTTTTTCTTAATCTTAATTTGGAAATGCCAATTTAAACTCACACTTAATGTTTCTCTTTACTGAGCCCAAGTTGAACCAGCACTTTTTTAAAAGCTTGGTACTTATGTCACTTGTAAGTCGACCTACAGTAAAATTGCAGTGACAGATAAAACACAGGTTATTTCAAATATCTCTTTCTGATATTTTAGTTACAGAATTTTCTCCTTAGCATTCATGTTACTTACTATCTAGTAACGAACTGCATATCCCAGCTCTATGTTGTTGTTGTTGTTGTCGTCGTCATCATTTTGCCTGTTCACCCATTGGTACAACTTGCCAGATGTGGCTGAGGAATTGTTGTTCCCACCTGGACCAGGATGACTGAGGTTGTGTTAGGGAGCAGCTAAATTCTCACCTCGTCCAGTGCTCCTCTAAAGCTTGTGTAAACCCTACTTGAACTTCCCAGAAATAGAGTTGTGCGTAGGCAGTGCCCTTCCCTAAGCAATTGCTGACCTTTAATTCTTATGTCAAACTACAGCAAGCTGCTGAAAAGATCTCTCTTATTTTCTTTTTGTTTTTAATTTAATTTTTATTGATGCTTTGTGCATTTCGTACATCATTTTCCAATTCAGATCAGGCATTTTTCCCTTTCCCTTCCCCCCCAACCCCACCCCATCCCAGATCATGTATTCTGCCATAACTGTCTTGCATCTTTCTCTGTTTTTGTTTTCCTTTTTTAGCTATAAGTGATAATCCATGAGTACAAGCATCCTTCGTGCAAAGCCAATCTACAGGCTGTTGTGCCCAAACCCCCACAGCTCCACCATCCAGTGGGGGGGTGACATGTTGTTTGTTCAATCAAGTTGATCAAATGAGTGTCCAGACTACATCGCTGTAGTTTCACCATTCACCCCAATCGGAGCCTTTACATTCTACCACGCCCCCTCTTCCGCAGGTTGTTCCCTAGGCTTAGAAAAGGGGCACAGGTGGATGAGAAGTAAACAGTCCACTCTCTCTGGAGCTGATGACTTGGACTCTGGTCAATTCTGGCTGTTTCCTTTCATTGGCTGACAGTTTGTCCAGGAGTTTAATCGACTAATAGACATAAGAACTGTGAAAAGGATTATACTCTGTTCAGATCTCTCTTATTTTCAAAGGACTAAAGCCTTTGTTTCATAGTCTGCTCTTCAATGCCACCTCATTTCCTTAAAAGAAACATTGCTCGACCTGTCCATGTATCCATCTTTGGCAATCTTTTTAATGACTCCATCTCTGCATGGAGAGAGCATCTTTTTCTCAGGGTCCAGTGAACTGAAGGGGAAAGAACTTCTAGCAGTGGCTAGATCTTGGCTACTCTCTCTGCCATGCCCTGCCTTCCCACCCCTGATTGTAGTTCTTGGTTAGATGTGATTATGCTTTTAAATAATTGTGGTGGTTTGAATGAGAAGGTCCCCCAAAGGCTTCAAGTATTCAGATATTTTGTCCGCAGTTGGTGGCACTGTTCTGGGAGGTCTTAGAAGGTGTTACCATGCTGGATGATGTATGTCATTGGGGGCAGGCTTAGTGAGTTTAACAAACCTTGTAGTCTCCAGTCTCTCTCTCTCTCTCTCTCTCTCTCTCTCTCTCTCTCTCTCTCTCTCTCTCTCCTTCCTGTACTCATTGCGAGATGTGAACCTCAGCTTTCTGCCATTCTAGTAGAAGCCATTCTAGTAGAAGCCTGGAAGAAAGCATTGTTGCAAAAAATGTAGTTCCAGAGGAAAATAAAGACAGCAACTGGGATCTTTTATCAGAGTCTGGCCACAGTTTTCCCAAAGCCCAAATGCTTGCTTGATGCTAAGTTGAAAAGCAATGGACTAATGTCTTTGGCACCTTTGGCAGCAGATATTTCAAGACAGCTTAATGTAGAAATGGTGGCATGGCTATTAATGATGAATATTGTGCAGACCTACAATGAAAAAGAGCAGGCGGTGCAGAAAGAAGTGTAGAATGTACAGTTTGGATCTGAAAAATACATTAGGAAGATTAATGGTGGGGCCAAGGCATGTGAAGGAGAGGCTCCCTTTGATAAGGAGATTAAAGTGATTAAGGAGAGGCCTTGAGATTTACAAGTAAACAACAGAAACAGTACAAGGGCAAGGCTACACCCAACTAATCCTCCAATTTTTGAAAGGAAAATACTGAAAGGGTTTTCCACTCCAACAAGTCCAGGGCAAAGAAAAGTTGCAAATGTGGTTAAAGTTAGACAGAGTCTATCGTGAACTTGCAGCCAAACTTGGCACTTTCATTCACATGGTGCTGGCTTTAGAGGCATGAAGGATGCAAGAGTGAAGGGGTCATCAGTTCTTCCTCCTTGGTTTCAAAGAGCTGAGCTGCCGAGGCCAGGCAGAGTGCAGCAGGGGCATCCCTGAATAAAGAAGGCCCTGATAGGCCATTGTGTAAAGCTGTGAATGTGAAGCCTGGTTGGTAGCAGAGACTCCAAGAAGACATTTGAGATGCCAAAGATGCATACCAGCTTTGGCATCTCAGTGGTACCAGCATAAGGAAGAGATGTATGTTGCAAGCAAAACTGGAAGAGCCAAGCCATCTAAGCCCTTTGGAAGTAAAGTCCCAGAAATCACACATGGAGCTACTGGATTTGATGTTTTACCTGCTGGTGTTCGGTCTTGTTTTGGTCCAGTATTTCCTCACTATGCCTGTATTCCTCCCTTTTGGAATGGGAATGTGTATTCGGTTCCACTGTACATTTGGAGTATGCAATTTGTCTTTTGATTTTATAGAAGCTTATAGTTAAGAGATTGGCCTGGGTCTCAGAAGAGACTTTGGACTGTAGACTTTTGAATATAATTAAGACTGGTAAAGACTATGGGGACTTTTAAGGTTGGACTAAATGCATTTTGCATTTTAGATAGTCATGAGCCTATGGGGGCCAGGGAGTGAATGTGGTGGTTTGAAGGAGAATGTCCCCATAGGTTTCAAGTATTCAGACATTTTGTCCCCAGTTGGTGGCACTGTTCTGGGAGATCTTAAAGGTGTGACCATGGTGGAGGAAGTATGTCATTGGGAAGGCTTAGTGAGTTTAACAAGCCTTGTAGTCTACAGTCTCTCTCTCTCTCTCTCTCTCTCTCGACTTCCTGTACTCATTGTGAGATGTGAACCTCGTCTTTCTGCTCCAGCTCCAGCCACCATGCCTCCTGCCACAATGGACTCTAATTCCCTGGAACCGTCAATCATAAGCTCACATAAATTCTTCCTTTTATGTTTCCTTGGTAATGGTGGTTTATCACAGCAACAGAAAAATGACTAATACAATAATCATTTGTATTTTTCTGGAACTCTTAGTGGTTTATCAACTACCTTCTCACACCCTGGATTAGATGAGGCAATTGACTGAAACCATAGAGTGTAAGAAGTGTGAGATCAGGGAGGGACTAAGAAGTTCTTGCTGATCCTGTACCACTCCTAATTTAACATATCATACATTTGTCAGGTCATGTGATATAGTTTTCATAACTGATAAGATGGACTTTGGAAATATAGAGTTCTGCAGATTTAAGAGACATAATAAGCTATATGTGATGGGACATAGCTATCTCAGCACTTCAGTGTCTGAGGGATATCTCACTATGGCCAACCTGTAGCTATAGTGAAACTTTGTCTGGAGAAAACAAGCCAGAGCCTGAGGACTCTGGAGGCAGAGGCAAGCAGATCTCTGTGAGATCAAGCCAGCCACATCTACATAGAGAGTTCCAAGCCAGCAAGGGATACAGGGAGACAATGCTTCAAACAAACAAACAAACAAAACCAAGAAAAAGAAAGCAAACCAAAGGGATTGGAGATATGTATTAGCAGTCAAGAGTACTGGCTGATATTGCAGAGGACCAGGGCTCAGCCTACAGCACCCACCTGGTGACTAACAACCATCCATAGCTCCTGATCCTGGCGATCCAATGCCATCTTCTTGGTTTTTTGCAGGTATTGCATGAATGGATGAACTTACATAGATGCACGCAAAACATTCATAAATTCAAGAGAAAAAAAAATTAAAACAGTTTTACAAAGAAAACAGAAGAGGGAGAAACCAAAAGCAGTATATTGATATTTTATTTTTTAATCTTGATTCAAACAAACTATAAGTATAATTCTACTGTATTTAGAAACATTTAGAGATAGATTGGATATCAGATAATATTAAGGAATTATTTCAGTTTGAGTAAAATTATAGAATTCTGATTATGTTTAACAGAATTGTTGCCTCTTAGAGACACATACTGAAGTATTTATATTAAACTGAATTATTTTTATAAGATACTTTTATTGATATTTTATGTATTTCATACATCATTTTTTCAGTCCAATTTAGACACATTCCCCTTTATATGCCCCCCACCCCACCCCAGTTCATGGATTCTTCCATACATGTCTTGCATCTTTTTCTCACTCTTTTAAAGTTTTTCTCTGACAAGGTTTATTGTTTGGGGCAGAATTTAACTGTTTCATTCAGTTTTTTGACCCATTTCTTACGTTGTTGTTCCCTCCAATTTGTGTTGCTCCAAAAGATGACTATATACATGTCACACATAGACAAAAATTATGACCTCTGAAAATAAATTGCATGTTAATTCCAAAATATGTTTAAGAATTCACATTTTCCCTTTAATTTTATATTATTCTAAAATATGAATACATACCTTCCATCCATATATGGCAATTACAATGTCTGAAAATAAGTGGTAAGTTAATTCTAAAGCCTATTAAGGAATTCACATTACAACAGCACAGTTGCTTTCAGATAAAAAGAAATATAACATTAATGTTGCTTAGCTTGCCTTTCAACTAGGGATTTGGTGCTAACAACCACAAATAAGGGATACCATTCATCATTTGTTTTTCTGGGACTGTTTTACTTCACTTAGCATAATGGCTTCTAGTTCCATCCATTTACCTGCAAAGTTTATGATGTCATCTTTCTTTACCACTGCATAGAATTCCATTGTGTAGATGTACCATATTTTTATCCACTTGTCAGTTGAGGGGCATTTGGGTTGGTTCCAGCTCTTTGCTATTGTGAAGAGAGCTGCAATAAACCTAGATGAGCATGTATCTTTGCAGTAGGATCAGTCTTGTGGGTATATACCCAGGAGTGGTATGACTGGATCAGCTAGTAGGCTCATTTTGAGTCTTCTAAGGGTTCTCCACACTGCTTTCCATAGTGGTTGTACAAGCTTACATTCTCACCAGCAGTGGATGAGTGTTCCTCTTTCCCCACAACCTCTCCAGCATTTGGTCTCTTTTATTTTCTTGATCTTAGTCACTGAGATGGTGTGGTGGTTTGAATAAGAATACCCCCCATAAGTTTTAAGTATTCAGACATTTTGTCTCCAGTTGGTGGCAATGTTTTGGGAGATCTTAGAAGGCATTGCCATGCTGGAGGAAGTACATCACTGAGGGCAGGCCTAGAGAGTAGAAGACTTGGCAGCCTCCAGTTGCTCTCTCTCTGCTTCCTGTGCTCATTGGAAGATGTGAACCTCTGCTTTCTGCTCCAGCCCTTGCTACCATGCCTCCCTGCCACAATGGAACCATCAATCATAAGATCAAATAAACTCTTCCTTTTATAAGTTCCCTTGGTAATGGTGGTTTTATGACAGCAACAGAAAAGTGACTGATTCATTATTTGGTACTAGAGAGTGGACTGTTGGCAGTGAAGAACCTGACCATGTGGGTGTTTGGAGAAATGTGGAAGACTTTGGAACTTTGGCCCAGAAAAGCTGTTGACTACTCTAAGGAGAGATTAATGGGCCATTCTAGTAGAAGCCTGAAAGAAAGCAGTGCTGAGAAAAATGTATTTCCAGAGGAAAATAAGGACTTAAGCAGCAACTGGGCTATTTTGGCAAAGAGTCTGGCTGGAGTTTGCCCACAGCCCAAATGCTTTCCTAAGGCTAAGTTGGAAAGCAATGGGGGAAAAAAAAGCAGTGAACTAATTTCTTTGATGGAAGATATTTCAAGGCAGATCTACAGTGAAAAAGAGCAAAGTAGGGCAGAGAGAAATTCAGAATATTCGGCTTGCCTTGAAAAAATGCACTAGGAAGATTAATGTTGTAGCCAAGTCAGGTGAAGGAGAAGATCTCTTTAATAAGGAGATTAAAGTGATTAAGGAGAGACCTAGAGAATTACAAATAAACAATAGAAACAGTACCTTCAGGGCATGACCACACCTTGCTTAAACCTCCAACTTTTGAAAGGAAAATACTTAAGGGGTTTTCTACTCCAAGGCGTCAAGGGCAGAGGAAAGCTACAAATGTGGTTGAAGTAGGCTAGGGTCCATCCCAAACTTGCAGCCAAACTCAGAAGTTTCATTCACATGGTGCTGGATTTAGAGGCATGAAGGACTCAAGAGTAAAGGGGTCAAACTGTTCTTCCTCCATGGTTTTAGAGAGCCTCCAAGGCCAGGCAGAGTGCAGCAGGGGCGTCCCTGCATAAAGAAGGCCCTGATAAGCCATTCTGTGAAGCTGTGAAGATGAAGCATCATTGGCAGTGGAGACCCCAAGAAGACATTCAAGATGCCAGAGCTGTGAGATATTTGCCAAGGAGAACTGTATACAGGGAGTGGAACCAGCTCAAGAAAAATGTATATTGCATGCATCTAAGCCCTTTGGAAGTCCCAGAAGTCTCACATGGAGCTACTGGACTTGGTTTTTGCCATCTAAGCCCTTTGGAAGTCCCAGAAGTCTCACATGGAGCTACTGGACTTGGTGTTTGCCCTGCTGTTTTTCAGTCTTGTTTTGGTCCTATATTTCCTCACTATGCCTCTATTCCTCCCTTTTAGAATGGGAATGTGTATTTGGTTCCACCGTATGTTGGGAGTATGTAATTTGTCTTTTGATTTTACAGGAGCTTACAGTTAAGAGATTGGCCTAGGTTTCAGAAGAGACTTTGGAATATAGACTTTTGAATAGTGTTGAGACTAGTAAAGACTATGGGAACTTTTAGGATTGGATTAAAGGCATTTTGCATTTTATATGGTCATGAGCCTATGCAGGCCAGGGAGTGGAATGTGGTGGTTTGAATGACAATGTCCTCCATAGGCTTCAAGTACTCAGACATTTTGTCCCCAGTTGGTAGCACTGTTTTGGGAGATCTTAGAAGGTGTTGCCATGTTGGGAGAATTACATCACTGGGGGTGGGCTTAGAGAGTACAACAAGCCTTGCCAGCCTCCAGTTGTGCTCTCTCTCTGCTTCCTGTGCTCATTCGAAGAAGTGAACCTCAGCTTTCTGCTCCAGCCCCTGCCACCATGCCTCCATTCCACAATGGACTCTACTTCCCTGGAACCATCAATCATAAGCTCAAATAAACTCTTCCTTTTATAAGTTCCCTTGGTCATGGTGGTTTTATCACAGTAACAGAAAAGTGACTAATACAGATGGTATCTGAATTCTTAGAAATCTGTTAAAACAGTCATCAAGGAAAAAAGCTATGGAAGACTCCGCCTTTGGCTATCTGATGGTCTGAATACAGGGAGGCTGGGGCATAGGGGTTTGATGATCTGAATCTAGGGATGTTGCAGTTTAGGGGTGTGATAGTCTGAATATGAACCAAGTCCCCTAAAGATCATGTGTTGTAGATTTGGTCCCCAGAGTGGTACTATGGGCCTGTGGGGGTTAGGAACTTAAGTGAGACTCTGGATCACTCCTCTTCTTCTTCTTCCTCCTCCTCCTCATCCTTCTCCCTTCTTCCTCCCCTTCCTTCTCCTCCTTCCCCTCTTTCTCCTCCTCCTCCTTCTCACCTTCCTCCTCCTCCTCTTCCTTCTCTTCCTCCTCCTCCTCCCCCTCCTCCTCCTCTTCATCCTCCTCCTCCTGGGTTGAGAGGTACTCATTTCCTTGCTCACACCTTTGGCATCTGTACCAGGATGGATAATAGCCATGGGGAATCTCCTCACTGAGCCTGCATGCTGGTGATGGTGTACACTGCCTACCTGTTTATCCATTTGAGATGTGAATTATGCCTTTGTGTCAGCAAGCCTGTGTATTTTTTAAGCCGGTGTCTGAGTCAGTCAGTCCTACAGCCAGCTCTGGAATTTCTTGCTAGAAGGCCTAGCATGTAATTGTAGCACAGAACACATCTTTAAAGTATGCTACAAAATTTTTGTCTATGTTAGGCCTATCAAAACTGCCCCAAAGAATCTTTCTTACAGATATTTATGTACAAAGAAAGATAACAATCTGTGGGAAATTTTGATTCTGTTGTTGGAGAAAGGCTTTAAAGTATCCTATGAAGTGATACATAATAAAGGATTCATTGTGGCTTTCTCCTCTCCATTAATAGTAAAAAAATAAAATGGATGCTTTGGAGCTTATTTTTCCCTTTGTTGAATCAGGAGCTGATGAAGCTGGGGCTGTTAGGCCTCACAGGCCTGCAATTTAATTTGCCAAGTTCAAGCAGCTCAGGCAGCTCTTATTTTTTCATTAAACTCCACTTCGGTCTGATGAAATAACATATCCAGGCAGGAAAATCACAGCCCAGAAGCATGTCGAGTGTCGGAAAGCATCATGAAGCAACTTATTGACATGTAATTAAATTATCTTGATTACTATTTTGGTATTAATAGTCACTTCAACTTCTATGGAATCACCTGTCTTTCAATGTTCTCTCCATAGTGCTAAAATTAACAACTTGGATTTATCTTTAGCTCTTATGGGGTGTGCAAATCTGAGTTTCTTTCAATGATATTATATTCTAAGCCCCTAGTCACCATCAGAAAAATTATATGAGAAATTTGTATGAAAATATGTTTTGTTCAAAAGGAATCTTTTTTTAACCTGTGTTGAAACCAAGTAAATGATTTTTCCCACTTACTAGTAATGCTGCTTTCACTTATCTTCTGGTTTTCTGGTGATACTTTTACATGGATTTTATTTATTATGTGTATTAATAATATTTATGTTTCCACCCATGGAATAGGGTCATTGTCAGGCTGGGGCATAGAAACTATACAGACCCATATGTGGTCAAAATGTTGAGGGACAGCTTAATCACCACGCTCTCCCTCAAACCCTAAGGGGGCATCACAAAAGAAAGGCCCAAAGGAATTTAAGAGCTGGAGGACTGGATAAACCATGAAACATGGCCACTCAGATATGGCATTACTGTTGCAACTATGAACACACAGGAGCTATGGATACCTGAACAAGACTGGGCCCTTCAACTGTCCACCACAGATAGAGGAGGTGCCCAGGAGGGTCCTGTGTTGATAAGGGTTGTGGGAAAGGGGACTTATTTTTTTCTAGTAGTGTAACTACAGAGAGAGTAAATGAGAAGTATGCCAGGGAAAGGAAGGCAGGGACCAGGAATAATGGGCATTGAATAGAAGCCCAGAACACTGGATGGGTGGATGAAACTATCCAAAAAATAAATAAAAAATAAGGATATCAGCTCACAGGTCTTTACTCTTTTTACTGATTTAGGTAGTTAAAGATTATCAACACAAATGTTTGGAAAGAAAAGAAAACAAGAAATTTCCATAGAGTCAAAAACATGCTTCTGAATATATGCTATACAATGTAATTTATATTTAGCTTTGAAAAGGTGTTAAATAAATTCATGTATATATGTATATATATGAATATTCACATTCAGAAGTCAGAAATACTCATTAAAAATAATTAACACTTCTGAACTGTTGTGCATGAAATGATCTAGAAAAATGAAAATGCTTTTTAAAAAGTTTTCATGTATTGATTTATGTGTGTTATGCTTGCATGTATGTAAATCCACCCATCTCCTGCAGTGCCCAAGTATGACAGAAGAAGGACATCTGATCTCCTGGAACTGGAGATACAGGCAGCTGTTACCTGCCATGTGGATGCTGGGATTGGAATGTGGGTCTTCTGCAAGAACAGCCAGTGCTATTAACTACTGAGCCATCTTGAGCCCCCCCAAATGAAAATGACTTTATAATACAATTATTGATGAAAGTACAGATTGAAAGAGTCAATACCGTCTAATCAGCAAATGTCTTCAATATACACAGTCCTACATGAATGTTTACAATGTTATAATTAATATATTCTTTTTTAATTTATTATTTTATGTGTGTGAGTGTACTGTCTGCATGTAGGGTGGTGCACCTGTGTCATGCAATGCCACGGAGGTCAGAAGAGGGCATCGGAACTGGAGTTAAAGACGGTTCTTAGCTACCATGTGAGTTCTGGGAATTGAACCCAGGTCTTCTGCAAGAGCAGTCAGAGCTCTTAACTGCTGAGCCATGTCTCCTACCTCTTACATTTCTTTTTACATGAGTTCGTCAACGTGTACAGTTCAGGAAGTTACTGAAAGTGTTTCACAAGACACAGTGCACTCTTTTGCTGCTCTACGCTATCAGCTCCTTAGAAACAGGCAGTTGGAGGACAGTAATAGAAATGGTCTTTCAGGAGCTGGAGAGATGGCCTAGCAGTTAAGAGCACCGACCGCTCTGGCAGAGGACCCGGGTTCAATCCCCAGCACCCCAGCACCCACATGGCTGCCAAGAACCATCTGAAACTCCAATCCCAGGAGAACTCCAGTTCCAGGGGAATCCGATGCCCTCTTCTGACCTCCGCGGCATTGCACGACAAGGGTGCACAAACCTGCATGCAGACAGTACATTCATACACATACCGAAATGAATAAAATTAAAAAAAAAAAAGAAAAGAAATGGTCTTCTAGGTTTTAAGGACTAGATCTATTCCCTAGCCTTACATGCATGAAGAGCAAATTATAACAGTTTTTTTGTCTGGAGATGGTATTGTCTTGGGAAATGTCCTCTAAGACTTAAAACCAAAAGGAAGAATAATTTAAAGGGTTGAAAACAAAACAAAACAAAAAGATTATTTAGTATATAATATGCAGTCATATTGCAGACAGGAATAACATTACTCTTTTCCATGTGTGGCCCAAGAGCAAACTAAAGTTAAAAGAATGGTAATGATGGGCTGGAGAGATGGCCTAGCAGTTAAGAGTGCCGGCTGCTCTTGCAGAGGACCCGGTTTGATCCCCACCACCCACATGGCGGCTGAGAACCATCTTTAACTCCAGTTCCAGGGGGAATCGACACCCTCTTCTGACCTCTGCAGCATTGTATGACAAGGGGTGCACAAACCTACATGCAGACAGTACATTCATACACATAAAAATATAACAAATTAATAGAAAAGAATGGTAATGATAATGAAAGCAAATTAAATAAAAGAAACTAGACAATACATACTCTTTTAGAAGAAAAATTAAGAATAATTCAACTATCTAAAGGAATGTTTTAACATTAAATTTTGTCCTAATATGAAAAAATATTAGACTGAAATATAACTGTGGATTCAATTATTTTCATTTTATAAGAAATAAATTCTGTGGATCTGGAGAGATGGCTCAACAGTTAAGAGCTCTGACTAGGAGCTGGAGAGATGGCCTAGCAGTTAAGAGGGCCGACTGCTGTTGCAGAGGACCCGGGTTCGATCCCCAGCACCTACATGGCAGCCGAGAACCGTCTGAAACTCCAATTCCAGGAGAACTCCAGTTCCAGGGGAATCCGAAACCCTCTTCTGACCTCTGCGGCATTGCACGACATGGGTGCACAAACTTGCATGCAGACAGTACATTCATACACATACAGAAATAAATAAAATTAATAAAAAATTTTTTTCACAACTTTTTTTTTTATTGATGCTTTGTGCATTTCATACATCATTTTCCAATTCAGTTCAGGCATATCTCCCCTTCCCTTCACCCCCACCCCCACCCCAACCGAGATCATGCATTCTGCCATGACTGTCCTGCATATCTCTCTCAGTTTTTTTTTTCCATTTTTTAGCCATAAGTGACAATCCATGAGTACAAGCATCCTTCATGTATAACCAATTTGCAGGCTGTTGCGCCGAAACACCCACAGCCCCACCTTCCAGCGGGGGGTGAGGGGTTGTATGTTCAATCAGGTTAATCAAATGAGGGTCCAGACTACATTGCTGTAGTTTCACCCTTCACCCCAATTGCAGCCCCTACATTCTACCACAACAAGGAGAAATATGACGATGATGGGGTTGTTCTCCAACTGTAAATTGGAGACAACTATTATGGAGGTAATCTCTTATAAAACTGGTAAAACTGCCTTCTTTAATTGACTAATAGACATAGAACTGTGAAAAGGATCACTCTCTGTTCAGAACCAAATATAACACTAAAGTCCTTAAACTATGCGCTTAAGCAAAATATATCAATACAGGAGCTCTGACATCAGTAATGGATTATTCCACCAGGGAGATGTTGGCCAGGGGATCTAAGGTCCCACAAAAGGTAAAGGCTCCTTGCCTCTAAACTGGGATACCTGCAAGAAGAGAGGCGATAAGGCCCTGCTGCTGAAGACCTGATGTTAACATGGAAAAGATGCATTGAGACCACACATGCAAGTGTACAGATGGCCTCTGGAATTCCAGAGAGTGTTACCAAGGGCCACTAAACCAATAAAGCAAATGCGGGTCTCCTTGAGTCAAGCAAGACTCCACCGTCAGCACCAGCTACACCTCACCTGCCTGGAAATAATGTGCAGCAGAGGCAGCCATATGCCTGTATATCCCAAATCTAATTGGCTATTGGCTCTCTCCTTGGAGGAATGACCCATGGCTGATGCCACAAGCTTACATTCTCTACAGGTTAGGAGATATCATAAGCCACAGTAAGACCCCATCATATTTAACAGGAAAAAATGTAGTTCGTGGATCAACATCTCATCTAAACATATATGTCTATAACAAAGTAACCTACCATAACTATTAATGCTGCTTAAATAACTATGTATCTAATTGCTTGTGCTTCATTAGTAGGATCGAAAGGTTATTCCTGGACAGACTGTCAGCCCATGAAAGGAAACAGCAGAATTGACCAGAGTCCAAGACAACAGCTCCAGAGAGAGTGGACTGTTCTGCTTCTCATCCACTTGTGCCCCTTTTCTAAGCCCAGGGAATAATCTGCGGAAGAGGGGGCGTGGTAGAATAAAAAAAATTTTTAAAAGAGCTCTGACTGCTCTTGCAGAAGACCCAGGTTCGATTCCTAGCACCCACGTGGTGGCTAACAACTATCTATAACTCCAGTCCCAGGGGATTTTATGCCCTCTCCTGACTTCCATGGCATTACATGATGTGGCTACACTTACATGCAGGCAACACACTCATACACATAAAATAAAAATATAATAAAATTTTTAAAAAGAAATAAGTTCTGCTATCATGACTATGATATCAACCTACTGTTTCCCAACAAGTAGGAGAGCCATCTTTCATCTTTGTTCTAACGGTTCCCAGATCTCAGGGTTGATTTGCTTTCTTTTAGTTTTAAATTTCTGGTTTCATAAAGGCTAAAACTGAAGGAGATGCTGATCATTTTGGGTGGGGTATATCATGGTTTGTTCACATTCAGGAGCTCAGGAGACCCTAAGGAAGATGGATCATGGATCGGTTGTGTTCCAAGTCTATGGACACCAGTACACTGCCTCTGCAGCCCTGAGCAGGTGGTCCAAGCTGCTTCCCTCTGGGATACGTCAAGCTCTGGGGACACAGTCTTCACTTATATTGTCATTATAACAAAGTACCAGTGAATGAAGATTTCCACATGGGTCTCAAATTATTATTATGTTGTTACTTGGCAAAATGTGCAATTTGTCAAAGACTTTGAGAGGAGACACTTATGTGAAACTGTGTGAATGAGATCTGACTCCAGTGACTATAAGAGCCCATGTACACAAGGCAGACTCTTTGAGGACACAGTGACAAAGACAGGCAGATGCTGAAGCAGCACAGTCACAGCCAAGGAAGCCAGCAGCCTGCAGCCAGCAGAAACTGGAGGCAGCAAGAAGGTCACTCTTCCTGGGGTCTTCAGAAGGAGAGTGGATATGCACACAGGGAAAGTTTGGACTTCCACTCTGTGGAGGTGAACAAGACACCACTGTTGTTTTTACATATCAGCTCTGGCAGATGGTTAGAGAATCTCTAGGAAAAGAACACACACACAGACACACACACACACACGTTTCTGTGTTCTTGGCCCACCTCCATTTTCAAAATCAACAGAAGCAGGTCTAGCCCTTCCTATACTGCTTTCTCTCTGCCTGTCCTATTTATTCACATGCTCTGGGCCCCATCTGTGGTGTCCCTGCATCTCCGCACTCTGTTGATCAGTTGACTACGTTCTCCAGGACCATCTTCCATTGCAAAGTCCTGACTCTTAGCCTCTTCTCAGAGTTCGCCATGCCATGTAACTTCCTGTCCTCCAGGAAGCTCTTATTCATACACTGAAGCATGGGTATGTTCTGGTGATTACACAAACTAAAATTACACAAACATTACATTCTGAAAATGTAATGTAAAAACAAAACAAAACAAGACTCTTGTCCACACTACTAAGAAGTTAAAAGAAATAAAGGTATTAAATGTGTTAAACAAGCTGAAGCTTACCAAATTACAAATGTGTTTACAAGTTGGACACATCTCTCACTCCCAAAGCACATTTACTGAAATGCAAAAGAAGGTGTCAGCCCCATTAAAGACGTGAGAACACCCTGAGCATGTGGGAACACCAACCCAGTTAACACTACCCTGGAAAACACAGGTGCAAAATAAATGTTAGACAGCAAAAAATTACAACACGAACTCACAGTCACTTTTCAATAAACAAATTGATCCACTGTACTTGGGGCTAATGTTCTACAAATATGGTCTATTTATAAAAATAAGTTATTTCCTGACCTGAATTCACTGGCAGTTAAGCAAAGGAACTCCAGTTGTGGAAGCAGCCATTTCAGCACTGTGTATGTATCTATCTCAAGCCCAAACATAGTATCCTATGTTTCAATTTGTTGCTTACATGTTCCTCAGTATTTATAGTTAAAGAGTGTCATTTCTCATTGAGGGAGTGCTAAGTTAGTGCTAAAAACACAGGCCTACCCAGCTGGTTCGATGACTGGTACCAGGAGTGAGAAGAGTGCAGGTATAGACCAATTCTGACAGCTCAAGACACTGAATCTTTAAATATTTAAATAAGTAAAAACATATTTATTCAGAAACGATAGTTTCTGTGCTTACTAGAATACCAAACCTTCAAATTGCTCTGGCCTCCTCCCCAGTTAAAACCCCACCATCGTTTCTATCTGCAGCCATCTGTCTTCAGTTTCTTCAGACACAGTAACAATAATAGGTATAATGTGCAATTCAGCAAATATTCTAGAACTGATTGGTAGGAGGAAGGCAGTAAGAGTAAAAGGCTCTTCAGGGTAAAGCCCCCTTCTACCTCCCACTACTTGGCTCCAGGGACACTGCTTGCTATTGCACAAAGTCTAACTCGCTCAGTGTGCTGCTGTGAGAATCTATGTGTTTAACTGCCATTTCCTATTATAAACTTTTATTTTTAGGAGTTTATAATAATCTGCCCGAAACTGTAATTCGATATGTACTGCACAAAATTGCAGGAAGAGTACATTTGACCTGATTTAAATAAAAAAAAAAGAAGAGCCATTTTGTCAGACTGTCTGTCAGAGCTAAACCGGTGAGAAGCCACACCGAAGTGGCCTGCCCATGGACCCAACAGACCCTTGTGTCGTTCCAACCCCCAAATCACCCAAACAAAATTGCCTTTGCAGCTGCACGTCGCACCTATACTGCTAATCAAGCCCTCTCAACAAATCAGGCTTGATCACTCATCAAAACCTTTGCTCCCAATGCTGCTCTCTAAATGTCAGACCAGTATCTAAGACTAATTCAGATCCATCTGGACTCACAAGTGAATTGGAAAATTTATTGTTTAGATTCCAGTGCCTGCAGTAAAGGAAAGCATATTAAAAGACAATTCTAGTTTCCTTTCCATTGCTGTGATAAAACACTCTGAACAAAACCAACTTGAGGGTTTCTTAGATCATATACTTCCAAGTGACAACCTGTAATTGAGTGAATTCAGGGCAGGAACCTGGAGGCAAGAACTAAAACAGGCAAGGAGGACAAGTGCTGTTTCCAGTGCGTGCTGGCTTGCTGTTCAGGCTAGCTAGCTTACTTGCTTGTTCTTTTTATTTGGCCTTGAACTCACTATGTACACCAGGATTGTGGGACAGTAGTCCTGGATTCAGGCTACAGTCCAGGTGCAGGCTAGCATGTGCTTTGTGCCATGAGAGGACTTGTCTGTATGCACATCCCTTTCTGGGTATGCCCCGTGAGGTGGGGTGAACATGACAGTCTGGAGGTCTAGGATTGGCTGCTGGGAGATGATGTCATGCTACCTACCTCAAACCTATCTAGGCTGCCTGTTTTATACAATAAACAGATTTTCACCCTCTGACATCCTTGGAATGTGTTCTAGCAACCCCTGGCAATATCCTCTTCAGCCTATTCCACAGCAGGATCAACACAGGATGGCCTCAGTCTCACAGAGCTCCTCTTGTGACCATCTGCCTCCCAAGTATAGGAAAGCAGTCTCAATATGATCAGGATGTTTCGTATGAAATTTGCAAATTTAAATAAAAAATTCATGGGGGGAGTAGAGAGATGGTTCAGAGGCTGAGTCCTGGCTGTTCTTCCAGAAAACCTGGGTTTGATTCGCAGCACCACATATGGTCTCTCCCACCTGCATACATGTGGTGTATATACACACGCTCAACCACACACACAAACACACCTGGAAAAAACTAAATAAATATTTTATAAGAAGAATATTTTATGGTTCAAAATATGGCCTATTCCAGCAAATATACATATATATATATATATACATATATATATATATATATATATATATATATATATATATGTTAAAGAATACACATTTCAGTAATTTTTAAAAAAAAATTTTTCTGTAAATATCAGTAGGTCACAGTATTTGACCTTCGTTCTACCTAATTAATCACTTGCATTGTTTGGTGCTTTGGGATATGTGTGGTGAGGTCATAGTTCACATGCTAATCTTCCCTCTTAGGATTGCTTTTAAAGTGTCACATAGGTTTTGCTGTCATGTATTGTCTTTTTCATTTAGTTCCAGGAATGTTTTTATTTATTTCTTCCTTGACCCATTCATTATTCAATAGTGTGTTGTTTAGTCTTCATGTGTACTTGTAGATAGTTGGTCTTATTCTGGTGTTGATAACGAGCTTTATTGCACTGTAGTCTGATAGAATGCATGAAATTATTTAATGCTTTTGTATTTGTAGAGGTTTTTTCTGTGTCCCAGTATGTGGTCAATTTTGGAGAATGTTCCATGGGGTGCTGAGTAGAAAGTATATTCTCTGGAGTTTGGGTGGAATATTCTGTAGATATATATGAGGTCCATTTGATGTATTATATTGTTCAGTTCAGATGTCTCTCTATTTATTCTTTGTCCAGTTGACCTATCTAATGGGCTCAGTGGAGTATTGCAATCCCCCATTATTAGTGTGCTGAGATCTATCTGTGCCTTGAGGTCCTGTAGAATTGTGTTTATAAAGTTCAGTGCACCTGAGTTTGGTACATATATATTCATGATTGTGAAATCTTCATGGTTAATTGATCTTTTGATAAGGATGTAGTGGCCCTCTCTGTCTCTTCTGATTAGTTTTACTTTAAAGTCTGTTTTGTCTGATATTAGAATAACAACTCTTGGTTGATTTTTGGTATCATTTTCTTGGAATATTTTTTCCCATCCTTTCACTTTAAGTTGATGCCTATTCTGGAGGGTAAGATGGTGTATTAGTCACTTTTCTGTTGCTGTGATAAAACACCATGACCAAGGAACTTATAAAAGAAGAGCTTATTTGAGCTTATGATTGACAGTTCCAGGGAATTAGAGTCCATTGTGGCAGGAGGCATGGTGGCTGGATCTGGAGCAGCAAGCCGAGGGTCACATCTCGCAAAGAGCACAGGAAGCAGAGAGCAAGCAACTGGAGACCGCAAGACTAGTTAAACTCACTAAGCCTGCCCCCAATAATGTTCTTCCTCTAGCATGGCCACACCTTCTAAGACCTCCCAGAACAGTGTCACCAACTGGAGACAAATGTCTGAATACTTAAAGCGTATGGGGGACACTCATTCAAACCACCACATTCCACTCCCTGGCCCCATAGGCTCCTGACCATATAAAATGCAAAATGCATTTAGTCCACCCTTAAAAGTCCCCATAGTCTTTACCAGTTTCAATGTCATTCAAAAGTCTACAGTCCAAGTCTCTTCTAAGACTCAGGCCAATCTCCTACACTGTAAGCTCCTGTAAAATCAAAAGACAAATTACATACTCAAAATGTAAAGTGGAACTGAATACACATTCTCATTCCAATACGGAAGAATAGAGGCATAGTGAGGAAATACTGGACCAAAACAAGACCAAAAACCAGCAGGGCAAACGCCAAGTCCAGTAGCTCCACATGCAACTTCTGGGACTTGACTTCCAAAGGGCTTAGATGGCGCAGCTCTTCCAGCTTTGCTAGCAACATACATCTCTTTCCTAGGCTGGTACCACTCCCTGTATGCAGCTCTCCTTGGCAAATATCTCACAGGTCTGGCATCTCAAAAGTCTTCTTGGGGTCTCCACTGCCAACCAGGCTTCACATTCACAGCTTCACGCAATGGCCTATCAGGGCCTTCTTTATTCAGGGACGCTCCTGCTGCACTCTGCCTGGCCTCTGTGGCTCTCTGAAACCATGGAGGAAGAACTGATAACTGCTTCACTCTTGCATCCTTCGTGCCTCTAAAGTCAGCACCACGTGAATGAAATTGCCAAATTTGGCTACAAGTTTAGGATGGAGTCTCTCCTACTTTAACCATATTTGCAAATTTTCTCTGCCCTGGACTTGTTGGAGTAGAAAATGCTTTCAGTATTTTCCTTTCAAAAGTTTGAGGATTATCTGGGTGTGGTCTTGCCCTGAAGGTACTAGTTATGTTGTTTACTTGTAAATCTCGAGGCCCTTCCTTAATCACTTTAGTCTCCTTATGAAAGGGAGCCTCTCCTTCACATGCCTTGGCCCCACCTTTAATCTTCCTAGTGCAGTTATTAGATTCAAACTGTACATTCTGCATTTTTTTTCTGCCCCATCTGCTCTTCTTCACTTTAGATCTGCACAATATTCATGATTAAAAGACACGCCACCATTTCTACATTAGGCTGTCTTGAAGTATCCTCCACCAAAGACATTAGTCCATTGCTTTTCAACTTAGCATCAGGCAAGCATTTGGGCTACAGGCAAACTGCTGCCAGACTATCAAAATATCCCAGTTGCTGCCTAAGTCTTTATTTTCCTCTGGAGCTACATTTTTTGCAGCCATGCTTTCTTCCAGGCTTCTACTAGAATGGCCTGTTAAGCTCTGCTTACAGTAGTCAACAGCTATTCTAGCCCAAAGTTCCAAAGTCTTCCACATTTCTCCAAACATCCACATGGTCAGGTTCTTCACAGCCAACAGCCCACTCTCTGGTACCAAATAACTGTATTAGTCACTTTTCTGTTGCTGTGATAAAACACCATGACCAAGGAACTTATAAAAGGAAGAGTTTATTTGAGCTTATGATTGACAGTTCCAGGGAATTAGAGTCCATTGTGGCAGGAGGAATGGCCGCTGGATCTGGAGCATCAAGCCAAGGGTCACATCTCGCAAAGAGCACAGGAAGCAGAGAGCGAGCACCTGGAGACCACAAGACTAGTTAAACTCACTAAGCCTGCCCCCAATAACGTACTTCCTCTAGCATGGCCACACCTTCTAAGACCTCCAAGAACAGTGTCACCAACTGGAGACAAATGTCTGAATACTTAAAGCGTATGGGGGACACTCATTCAAACCACCACAGATGGGTTTCTTGTAGACAGCATATAGGTGAGTTCTATTTCCTAATCCAATCTCTCCAGTCTATACCTTTTGATTGGGGAGTTCAGCCCATTAATATTTAAAGTTATTATTGAGAGATGTGTGCTGCTTCCTTTTGCCTTATTTTCTGTTTGCATTCTTGGTCTAGGTTTGTATTTCTGCAGTTATACCTTTATTCATTACTCTTTCTAGGTGCTTGGGAATAGTTGCTTCTTTCCTCTGACCTTTGAATTGCTTCCAGTATTTTCTGAAGAGTTGGTTTTTCAGACATTAATTCTGTCATCCTGTTTATGTCATGAAAGATTTTTCTTTCTCCTTCAACTATAATTGACATTTTTGCTGGGAATAGTAATCTGGGTTGGCATCTATAGTCGTTTAGTACTGGGAATACTTTGGTCCATGTTCTTCTGGCTTTCACCATTGCCACTGAAAAGTTAGCTGTAATTCTGATGGGTTTTCCTTTATATGTATCTTGCTGTTTTTCTCTTATAGCTTTCAGTATCTTGTCTTTGTTTGTTGCATCTAGTGTTTTAACTATGATGTAGTGTGATGGTTAATCCTGGATGCCAACTTGACTGGACTAGGATGAACAAATACGAGAAAGAAGATCTTCAGATTGAACTACCTCAAGCCAGATGACCCACCTTAAATGTAGGCATTACCTTCTACTGGAAGCCAGTATAAAACGCCATGGCAGAGGGAGCTGGTCCCTTTTTCCCTGCAGTTTTGCCTTCTCTCTCACTGAAGAGGTTGTCTTGCTGCTGTGATCAACTCTTTGGATCCCAGCATGTACTGAGATGGGCAGATCTCCTGGAATTCATCAGGCCTTCAGCACCAAATTGGGACTACTGAGACATCCAGCCTTGTGGACTGAGGAGTTCCCTGGATTCTCAGCCTCTCCAGTGCAGCGCAGCTATTGTTGGACTCCTTGGACTCTATCCCATGATCAAATCAATAAATCTGTATATAATATATAAATATATATTCATACTATTGACTGTTTCTTTAGAGAACATTAACTAATACAGATTATGATACCAGGAGTGGTTCTAGAGAAAAAGAATTGAAAGAATGAATTTCTTTAGTTTTGAAAGTTTCTGGAGCCAGATCTCCAACCCAATGAAGCCGAGAGTTACTGAAGGCTCTCCTGGTGGCATGAAGAGGAATGATGATCCTTGGTGCAGATTGTTGAACTGCCACACTCAGAAAAGAAACTGCTGAAGGGCCACAGATAGTAGCAGATAAAAGTTTTAATCACAAATCAAAAGGCCAGTTACAAACAAACAGACAGAAGGCTAGAACAACCAAGACAGAATGATAGAGATAGGTGGACAAGTTGAGGCAGAGCACACTCCCATGGGACTGGAGGGCAGCAGCCCCAAGGTCCTATATTCTCACACTTTTATTGCCAGTTAGGAGATTTCCATTGTGGTTACAGTGACTCTTTCTCTGATTGGTGGGGTCTTAGTGATTGCAGACCAGGCAGTATTTCATTGGATCAGTCCACCTGTTCTGGACTCTCTCTCTTCTTATCTATAGAGCATTTAACCGAAAGAAGGGATATGGCTTAAGCTATCTCTTCTTTGGCAGAAACAATGGCTGTGTTTAGCAGCGTGAAGCCCCTTGGGAAGTGGATGCACTCCTTCAGGGTTGGAAAACTTCATCCTGTCCTCAGGTAGCTCTGGAAACTAATAACTCAAGAGCAAAGTAGCAGGAAATGTCCTCTTGAAGTTCTAGTCAGAACAGTAGAGGTAGTCATGGGAGCAACTGAACTCAAGGTGGGAGGGAGTGACTATGGGAACCAGACTGCTTGAACTAGAGAGTTGCTCCTGCATGGTTAACCCTTTCCTTTTGATTAACTTCTTTCTGACCTGGTCCTAACACAGACTATTTGATGTAATTATGAAGATAGATCCATTTGAGTCGCCTAACTCATCTCTTGTGAGGAGCAAGGAATTTAGCGACTCTCTATATAAAACGTTTGAGAAATTGAAGAAAAATAAGGAAAATAATGATGTTGGCTGGTTGCTCCTAGCATCTCTGAATAAAGTGATAGAGGAAAATAAGGAGGTCAGTGAGAAAATTAATCAGCTCCAGATTTGCAACAATGGTTTAAAAGTTTCTAAGTGTGCCCTGGAATAGTCTCCTTTCCAGCAGCCAAAGAGCTAAAACAGCAGAAAATCAAGCTGGAGCCTTTATTATACATATGGGTGATTTACAACGCAAATTTAATTTCCAGCCACGAAGAGTCTCAGCAGCCAAAGTGAGGGCACTGGTAGGGAAAGGGTGGAACCCTAAAACTTGGGATGGAGATGTATGGGAGAACCATGATGATGAGGACTTTGAACCCTTGGATTCTGAGGGATTTATGACAGCTGAGGAATTAATTTTCCCACCATCAGCATAGAATTCATTACCACACCCTGCAGACCCTCCCTCTCCACCCTTGCCTGAGGAAATTAATCTCACCTTCCCAAGGGGAGATAATGTCCCTCAGGGCCCAGCAATTGTTGCCTCTAGACCTATAACCAGAGTCAAGGCTAAGCAAGCCCCTAGAGGTGGAATAGAAAGTGTGGTCCATTAGGAGGTACACTACACCACTTAAGAAATTAATGGGTTTGCTAACTCATTCTGGCAGAAGCTAACTAATACATGTGGAATGGATTTTAAGGGTGTGAGATAATGGTGGAAGGAATATAAAATTGGATCAGACTGAGTTTATCGATATGGGCCCACTGAACAGAGATTTTAGGTTTAACATGGAAAGCTCCAGTGGTTAAAAAAAGGTGTTAAGAGTTTATTTGATTGGTTGCCTGATGTATTTATTAAAACATGGCCTACTAACAGTGAGTTAGAGATGCCTGGTATTCCTTGGCTTAGTATTGATGAAGGGATTGTAAGGGTCAGACAAATGGGCATGCTCGAGTAGATTCAAAGTGTAAAACCACATTCTACACAATGTGAGGGCCCACAGGACATGCCTTTCACCAAATTAATAAGGTGGAAAGTACTGAGAGAGATACCAGAACAATTGAAGAGCTTTGTTTTTGCTCTATTTCTTATGCCAGAACTTAGAGTTAGAGAAGTTGTTGCTCACTTGTATAAATTAAATGTACACATAATAGGTTTAACAGGACCTCAGGGTAGGTGTCAGGTGGCAGCACTGAATTGCCAAAGGCCAGATGAGCATAGTTATTATAGTTATTATAATGGGCAGCAAAGACAAAACAATGTCTATAACAGCATGACACAAATGGATCTTTGGAACTGGCTAATTAATCAAGGTGTTCCCAGGAACCAAATACATAAGAAGCCTACTAAGTTTTTATTTGATCTGTATAAGCAGAAAAGCTCAAGAACAAATGACAGGAAGTCAAATTTTAGCAATAGCGAATCCGGTCCAGTTAACCAGTTTCCAGACTTGAGACAGTTCACAGACCCAGAACCCCTCGAATGAAGAGGTGGCCAAGTTCCGATGAGTAAGGACCTTGTCACAATACCAAAGAGTTATGCTGTTTGCCTTCCTCCTGTTCTTCCCCAGAGGGACCTGAGGCCTTTTACTAGGGTAACTTACACTGGGGAAAAGGAAATAATCAGACTTTTCGAGGCCTATTGGATACTGGTTCTGAGTTGACACTGATCACAGGAGACCCTAAAAACATTGTGGCCCTCTGGTTAAAGTAGGACCTATGGAGGTCAGGTGATAAATGGAATTTTGGCTGAAGTCTGACTCACAGTGGGCCCAGTGGGTCCCAGAACTCATCCTGTGGTTATTTCTCCAGTCCCAGAATGTATAATTGGGATAGATATACTTAAAAATTGGCAGAATCCCCACATTGGTTCCCTCACCTGTGGAGCAAGTGCTATTATGGTTGGAAAGGCCAAATGGAAACCATTGGTGTTGCTTCTACCAGGGAAAATAGTGAACCAAAAAGAGTATCATATTCCTGGAGGGATTGCAGAAATTAGTGCCACCATCAAGGATTTGAAAGATGCAGGGGTGGTGAGCTCTACCACATCTCCCTTTAATTCTCCAATTTGGCCTGTGCAAAAGACAGATGGATCATGGAGAATGGTGACTATTGAAAACTCAACCAAGGAGTGACACCAATTGCAGCCACTGTACCAGATGTGGTGTCCTTACTTGAGCAGATTAATATGTCTCCTGGTACCTGGTATGCAGCTATTGATCTGGCAATTGCTTTCTTCTCAATATCAGTTCATAAGGACCACCAGAAGCAATTTGATTTCAGCTGGCAAGGCCAACAGTATACCTTTACTGTCCTACCTCAAGTGTATGTTAATTCTCCAGCCTTGTGCCATAACTTAATTAGATGGGATCTTGATCGCCTGACTCTTCCACAAAATATCACACTGGTCCACGATATTGATGATGTTATGCTGACTGGATCCAATGAACAGGAGGTAGCAGCCAGTCTGGACTTGTTGGTAAAGCATATGCACATGAGAGGATGGGAAATAAAGCCAACTAAAATTCAAGGGCCGTCTACTTCAGTGAAATTTCTAGGAGTTTAGTGGTGTGGAGCATGCAGAGACATTTCTTCTAAGGTAAAGAATAAGTTGTTTCACCTGGCCTCTCCCACCACCAAGAAAGAAGCACAACGTTTAGTGGGCCTTTTTTTATTCTGGAGGCAGCACATTCTTCATCTGGGTGTGATAGTAAGACCTGTATATCAAATGACTCATAAGGCAGCAAACTTTGAGTGGGGCTTGGAACAGGAAAAAGCTCTTCAACAGGTCCAGGCTGCAGTGGGCCATATGATCCAGGGGACCCAATGGTGCTTGAGGTATCAGTGGCAGATAGAGATGCCATCTGGAGTCTGTGGCAGGCACCCGTAGGAGAATCAGAGCGGAGGCCCTTGGGATTTTGGAGTAAAGCTCTACCTCCATCTACAGACAACTATTCTCCCTTTGAGAGACAGCTTAGTGGGCTGTTGGGTAATAGTGTAAACTGAATGTTTGACAATTGAGCCACAAAGTCACTATGCGACCTGAGCAGCCCATCATGAGCTGGATGTTATCTGACCCACCAAACCATAAAGTTGAATGTGCACATCAACAGTCCATTATCAAATGGAAGTGGTATATATGTGACAGGGCCTGGACAGGCCCTGAGGGCACAAGCAAGCTACATGAAGAAGTTGCCCAAATGCCTATGGTACCCACTCCTGTTACAATGCCTCCTGTGCTCAAGCATGCACCTGTGGCTTCATGGGTTTGCTCTATGATCAGTTAACTGAGGAAGAGAAGATTGGGCCTGGTTTACTGATGGTTCTTCATGCTATGCAGGCACCACCCAGAGGTGGACAGCTGCAACATTACAGCCAATTTCTGAAACAGCCCTAAAGGACACTGGTGAAGGAAAGTCTTCACAGTGGGCAGAATTTTGGGTAGTGCACATGGTTGTGCATTTTGCCTGGAAGCAAAAATGGCCAGAGGTTTGACTATATACTTGTATTAGTCACTTTTCTGTTGCTGTGATAAAACATCATGACCAAGGGAACTTACAAAAAGAAGAGTTTATTTGAGCTTACAATTGACAGTTCCAGGGAATCAGAGTCCATTGTGGTGGGAGGCGTGGTGGCCTGGGCTGAAGCAGAAAGCCAAGTTTCCCATCTCACAATGTGCACAGGACATCAAGAGAGAGAGAGACTGGAGACAAAATGCTCGTTAAACTCACTAAGCCCACCCCCAATGACGTACTTCCACCAGCACGGCCACACCTACTAAGACCTCCAAGAACAGTGCCACCAACTGGAGACAAAATATCTGAATACTTAAAGCCGATAGGGGACATTTTCACTCAAACCACCACAGTATTGATTCATGGACCATAGCCAATGGTTTGGCTGGATAGTCAGGGACTTGGAAGGAGCATGACTGGAAAATTGGTGAGAAAAACATTTGGGGAAGAAGTATGTGGATAGAGCTCTCTGAATGGTCAAAAGATGTGAAGATACTTGTGTCTCATGTAAATGCTCATCAAAAGGTGATCTCAGCAGAGGATGAGTTTAATAATCAAGCAGATCAAATCACCCATTCTGTGGACAGTCAGCCTCTTTCTCCAGCTGTCCCTGTTGTTGCTCAATGGGCCCATGAACAAAGTGGTCATGGTGGCAGAGATGGAAGTTATGCATGGGCTTGACAGCATGGACTTCCACTCACCAAGGCTGATCTGGCTACAGCTGCTGCAGTAGTGCCAGATTTGCCAACAGCAGAGACCAACATTGAGCCCCCGATATGGTGCTATTCCCCAGGGTGACCAGCCAACAACCTGGTGGCAGGTTGACTACATTGGACCACTTCCATCATGGAGGGGACAGCGTTTTGTTATGGATTTGCCTTTCCTGCACATAATGCTTCTGCCAAAACTGCCATCCAGGGACTTACAGAATGCCTTATCCTCCATCACGGTATTCCTCACAGCATTGCTTCTGACCAGGGAACTCACTTCACAGCCAAAGAACTGTGACAGTGGGCCCATGGTCATGGTATCCACTGGTCTTACCATGTTCCCCACCACCCAGAAGCAGCTGGCTTGATAGAACAATGGAATGGCCTCTTGAAGACACAGTTACAGTGCCAATTAGGAAACAATACCCTGGAGGGCTGGGGCAAGGTTCTCCAGCAGGTAGTATATCCGTTGTATCAGCACCCACTATATGGTACTGTTTCTCCTATAGCCAGTATTCATGGGTCCAGGAACCAAGGGGTGGAAGTGGGAGTGATTCCACTCACTATCACCCTTAATAACCCAGTAGGAAAATTTTTGCTTCCTTTACCCACGACCTTATGTTCTGCTGGTCTAGAAGTTTTGGTTCCAAAGGTGGGGGGGTGCTTTTGCCAGGAGATACAGCAAACGTTCCATTGAACTGGAAGCTAAGACTTCCCCCTGGCCAATTTGGGCTTCTACTGCCCTTAAGCCAACAGGCTAAGGAAGGAATAACAGTAGTAGGAGTGGTGATTGACCCAGACTACCAGGGGGAAATTGGACTTTTTCTCCACAATGGGGCAAGGAAGATTATGTCTGGAAGGCAGGAGATGCTGTAGGGTGCCTTCTGGTGCTACCATGTCCTATGATTAAGGTCAATGGGAAACTCCAACAACCCAAACCCTACTTTCTGCTTCATCCATTCTGTTACTGAGACTTTCTCCCATCTTTTCCTGCTGATTGGATGAGTGTGCAATTTCCTTTTTCACTTCATCCTGTATTTCCAGTTCCCTTTGGAGTTTTTCATTCTGTCCTTCTAGATCCTTGATTCTCCAGTTGGTTTCCTGTTTCATTTCAGCATGGGATGGGATCTTTTCAGTGTTTCCATTTCATTCCTGAGTTTGTCATTCTCTCCCTTCATTTCTTTGAATATATCTATTATTGTTCTTTTGAGATCTATGCCCTGGGTTATCTCCAGGGAGAACTCATTGTAGGAATTTGCTATAGGGCTGCTAGATTTTGTTGGGGATTTATTATTTGCTTTTCCCATGTTGTGGATTTTCCTTTGAGCTTTTGGCATGCAGATTTGATTTGTTGTTTACAGTCTGATGCAAAATTCAAGTGCTTCTTCATTTGGTTGAAAGCCTGCCCCTCTAGGGTAGAAGGTTTGCTGTCTCTTCTGATACTTTGTGCTCCAAGTCACCTTCTCTGTTCCCACCAGGATGGCAGCAAGGGGGGTGGGTGGCACTGGTTTTTACCCTCCCAATCCTGTCGCAGCCAAGGTGACCTGGCCCTGTCTGGAAGTTGGAGCAGCTCCAGAGACCCTGCACCTGAAGTGACAGGGCTCAGATGGTCTTGGCATCCTGCACCAGAAGTGACTGGGCTGGGATGTTCCTGGAACCCTGGGCTGGAAGCAACAGGATTCTGATGGTCCTAGAATCCTGTGCCTTAGGCGCCATGGTCAGGAAGGTCCTGGAACCTATCTGCCAAGAGGCCCGCCCTGTCACTCTCCCTGCGCTGGAAGCAAAGTTGCTAGGATTGTCCTGAAACCCTGCACCAGAAGTTATTGGGTTCAGATGGTCTTGGAAGCCTGGGCTGGAAGCAATGGAGCTGGGATGGTCCTGGAACCTTCCTGCCTAGAAGCCCAGCCTGTCACCCTGTGCCGTAAGCCTGGGCTGGGATGGTCTTGGAACCCTGCGCCAGAAGCACCAGGGCCAGAAAGGTCCTGGAACCCACCATGAGCTGGAAGTGACTGGGCTGGGATGGTTCTGAGACCCTGGGCTGGAAGCAGCAGAGCTCTGATGGTCAGAGCGCAGTGCAGGAAGGTCCTGGAACCCACCTGCCGTGAGGCCGGCCCTGTTACTCTCAAAAGGTGCTTTAATAACCAGGTTTATTTCACCATTTCTATTATCTTTCCCTACTTTCACCAAAATAATCCTTATGTTTATTTGAGAGGAACCCTGTGATACTCTTGACGAATCACCTGAAGCCTGATGGGTTCCATCCGATTTAGATAAATTTACTGATCATATTTATTATAATTCATGGCCCTATCGGAAGAATTAATAGAATTAATTGTTGTGATTAGCAATGGGTGTAAAATAAGTTAAAACCACCCAGTTTCACTATTTCTTTCCTATTTATTCTTTATAATTAATCTTGTTTACAAATGTTGAGCTTCTTTTGGTCAAATTCCATATTAGTTAGACTCTTAGATATGCCAATTTTGCATCGTGTTTACAGTGGCTATTTTATATAAATTCCTAATTTTCACAGAAATTAGAGGAAAAGATTTCTAATCTAAATACGTATTTCCCCATATATTATATATAATATATATGTTTCAAATGTCTCAGTTATTAAAAGCACTTGCTGCTCTTGCAGAGGACTTAGGCACTGTTTCCAGAACCAATGTCAGGTGGCTCAAAACCATTTGAAACTCCAGCTCCAGGGTATCTGACTCCCTCTGTAGCCTCTGTGAGCACCTCCACACATGTAGCATGAGGGAAAATTGAAAAGAATGAATCAGGTTCACTCTGACACCATTGCTGTAGCTTCATATGAGCGAGGTCCCAGGGGCCTGTAAGACTCTATTTCCATGTGGTCACACACCTCCTCCCTGGCTCTTGCAGTTTTTCCACCACTCTTCTGCAGTGGTCCTGAGCCCTAGGTGGGTGAAGTTTAATATAGGTATCTTGTTCAAGGACCCACACTCTGCAGATTCTTACTCTCTATGTTTTGGCCATTTGTAACCCTTTGTGTTCCTGGTCCTCTGTTGCATGAGGGAGCTTCATTGATAATAATTGAGAGATGCATTAATATACTCTTTACCTCTTATTCTACGTTCTGTGAGCCTTAGGTGTAGTGGTTGGATCAGAGATGTGCCACTTAGTCTCAGACAATTCACAATCTCTATATATGACATAGAAGTTAACAACTGTCCATAACTCTGGCTACAGGGGATCTGATACCTTCTTTGGACCCCCAAGGGCATTGTGTAACATGGGTGCCATTATATACACAAAGGCAATACATTTCTATATATAAAATAAAAAGAATAAAACACTTAGGAAAATGTTTTTCCTTACTCCATAAAAATTCTACTTTCCACTTGGTATCATTATCCTTTGAATCTGAAACATAAATTAGTAGTGATGGATTTTCTTAATTGGCATTCACACTTACAGCACATTTTTTGTACGAGATTATCAAATCTAGACCCGTGTCCCCCACCTTATCTTCCCACCCAATCAGAGCTCATGTATTCTGCCAAACATGCTTTTCATCTCTTTCTCAGTCTTTCTCAATATTCTCCATGTGGAAGTTGACTGTTTTGAGCACAAGTGCACTGTTTCAGTCAGTTCTTTGATGCAGTCATTTCTGTTGTTGTTGTTGTTTCCAATATGCATCATTCCCAACTACTTGGACAAAAGCTCAAGGGGCCATGCACAAGAAATACAACTAGGTAATTGGCACTAGCATCCACAGATGAGGGATACCATTCATTGTTTGTTTTTCTGGGACTGTGTTGCTTCACTCAACACAGTTTAGCTGCAGCCATTTTCCTGCAAAGCTCATGATGTCATCTTTTATTATTGCTGCATAGAACTCCATTGTGTAGATGTACCACATTTTCTCTATCCAATCATCAGTTGAAGGGCATTTGGGTTGGTTCCAGCTCCTTGCTATTGTGAAGAGAGCTGAAATAAACATGGCTGTGCATGTATCTCTGCAGTGGGGTGAGCCTTGTGGGTACATGCCCAGGTGTGGTATGGCTGGGTCAGGTGGCAAGTTCATTCCAAGTCTTCCAAGGTTTCTCCACACTGCTTTCCATAGTGGCTGTACGAGTTTACATTCCCACCAGCAGTGGATGAGTGTTCCTCTTTCCCCACAACCTCTCCAGCACTTGGTATCATTTGTTTTCTTGATCCTAGCCAGTCTTATTGGAGTAAGATGATATCTTAAAGTGGTTTTGATTTGCATTTCCTTAATGATTACTGATGTTGAACACTTCTTAAGATGTTTCTCAACCATCTCTAATTCCTCACTTGTGAAGCCTCTGTTCAGCTCTTTGCTCCTTCTATTCAGTGGGTCATTTGTTTTCTTTCTTCTTTGTTTTTTGAGTAGTTTATATATTCTGGAAATCAATGCTTTGTCAGATGTTTCTGCAGTGAAGGTTTCCTCCCACTCTGTGGGATTTCTCTTCACTTCCTTGTTTCTTTTGATGTACAGAAGCTTTTGAGTTTAATGAGGTCAAATTTGTCAATTGTCGACCTTAATTCTTGCACAGCCGCTGTCTGATTTAGGAAGTCTTATCCTACCCTTATGTCTTGTAGACTGCTGCCAATTTTTTCTTCTATTGCCTTCAGAGTTTGGGGTTTCACGATGAGGTCTTTGATCCATCTGGAGTTGACTTTTGTACAGGGCAAGAGGTAGGGGTTTAATTTCATTCTTCTACAAGTGGTGATCCAGTTTTGCCAACACTACTTGCTGAAGATGCTGTCTTTTCTCCATTGTGTCTTCTCGGCCACCTTGTCAAATATGAGATGGTTGAAGTTGTATGTGGTCAAGTTTGGATCTTCAGTTTTGTTCCATTCGTCAACAAGTCTGTTTTTGTGCCAGTTCTAGGCTGTTTTTATGACTATAGCCCTGTAGTATAGTTTGAAGTCTGGTATAGAGATCCCCTCTGTCTTGCTCTTTTCACTCAGGGTTGTTTTGGCTATTCAGGGTCTTTTGGTTTTTCCAAATGAATTTAAGGGCTTATTTTTCCAAGCCTGTGAAGAAACTCGTGGGATTTTTATTGGGATTGCGTTAAATCTATACAAGAGATTGGGTAGAATGGACATTTTTACTATGTTAATTTTCCCAATCCATGAGCATGGGAGGTTTTTCCATCTTCTGATGTCTTCTTCAATTTATTTCTTTAAGGGTTTAAAATTTTTGTTGTAGAGATCTTTGGTGTCTTTGGTTAGGTTTGTTCCTAGGTATTTTATTGATTTGAGACTATTGTGAGTGGGAATGTCTCCTTGAATTCCTACTCAAGTTGCTTGTTGGTGGTGTAAATAAAGGCCACTGATTTTTTTTAGGTTAATTTTGTATCCTGCCACTTTGCTGAAGCTGTTAATCATTTCTAGGAGGTTTCTTGTGGAGTTTTTAGCATCCCTTAAGTAAACAATCATATCGTCAGCAAATAGGGATAGCTTGACTTCCTCTTTTCCAATTAGTACTCCTTTAATTTCCTTTTCTTACCTTATTGCTCTAGCAAGTGTTTCAAGCACTATATTGAAGAGGAGTGGTGACAGGGGTCAGCCTTCAAAGATAACTAAATTAAATCAAACAACAATCTGCCTTGCTGAAGCACCCAGCTCCTACCTACCTGTGCTTCAGGTGGTCTTGGGAGATCTCCCTATCTGGGTCATTTTAACATTGAGAACATTCCTGTTTATTATTTTTATTTACCCATTCTGGTTTTTGGTTTGTTACTTGATTGCATATCAGCCAACTTTACATTTTACCTTGAATGTTGTCAATACCATGCAATGTAGAATCAGCTTTCTTCTATGCTCCATTAAAGGATGCTTGTGTGTTCTGAAATGTCAAGAGTGAATCATTCTCACAAATGGTTTCAGAGTCAGCTATATATGTACTAGCTTAAGACAAAACCCAGAACAATCTCTTTTTCTGGCTTTCTCTTTTCTGAAATTTTGTATATGTTCCCAGTACCTCTCATTTCTCTAAATTCTTTTCTTTGGTCCTTCAGGTCCCTAAACTGTGACAAATTGCCTTGCCTTCCCAGGGGAGGGGGATGAAGTTGATTACTTCTGTAATTCAAAAAAAAAAAAAAATAAAAGTTTAAAAAGGTAAACCCTTCCTTCCTTCCTTAAGTTTTTTGGTCAGGCCCTCGAGTCTGGCAACACTGTTTGTCACCTTCCTCTGTTCCTCTTCTTACCTCTCTGGCCATTGTTCTTGGGCTCCTTGGTGAATGTATCTTCTCCTTGCCTCTAAATAGCAGGTTGCAATGTGTTTAGAGTCTTAGACGTTTTCTTAATCTACACTCTTTCATTATAAACTACAGTTCTACAGTTTCACAAGTTATCTGTATATGAATGTACCTATAAGGTCATGACCCCCAAGTTTATATCTAGGTCAAATCAGTCAACAGGATTGGAAAACAGTCTACCAACTGTTCACCATGTCCACTTGGAAATCTAAAACCTGTATGCGATGGGGCCAAAGACATGATCAGCAGGTAAAATTGCTGGCAGCCTGAAAAACTGAGTTCAATTCCTAGGACTCAAATGATGGACAGAGATTATCCTTTCCCACAAGTTGCTCCCTGACCTCTGAACCCATCTCATGGCACATGTATGTCTGTGTGTGCAGACACACACACACACACACACACACACACACACACAAGCACACAAGCACACACAAATACACATATTTAAAATAATAAGATAACTTGATGTGGTTACATCTGAATATGTCTCTCATCCTTGCCTTCTTTTGCCTCATGCCACACCCTATGTGTTGCCCAAAAAGCCTTGGGTGTTGGGCCAAACCCTGGAGAATGCTCAGTATACAAGTAAGCAAAGGCATAAGGAAAACGGACTCTCCGTCTCCCAGCATCTATCAACTGTCAATAGCTCCTTAACTATGGGTCCATCCTAGGATTTTGTCTTGTTTGAGTGGGTACAGGTCTTGTATATGATGTCATAATCACTACAAGTTCATTTGTGCACCTGCCTGGTTGTGTCCAGCTAATGCTGTTTCCTTGAAGTCATCCACTGCCTCTGTCTCTTACTTGAGGATAGGTGTGATGAAGATTCCTCATTTGTGGCTGATCAGTCTGGAGTCTATTCTTATTCTCTTTAAGGTGTCCAGTTGTAGGTCGCTGTTCATCTCCATATACTAAAAGAAATTTCTCAGATAAGGTTATGCGATGTGCTAACCTATAGGTATAACAAGACTTTAGGAGTGGTTCTAATACTGTATCCATTTAGCAGAATAGTAGTAGTAGGTTCTTCTCTAGGATCAACCTAGCCACAGGTTCTTGGCCCTAATCAGTGTGAGGCATGGGTTCCATCTTGTAGAGTGAGCCTTAAATCTGATCATATAGAGACATTTGTGGCACTGTTGCAACCGTGAACATATCTTGTCAGGCCATTCTTTACTGGAGCTCAAAGGGTTTACAGCTGGGTAAGAATGATAATTACTTCTTTTGCCTTTTTAAGACAAGGTCTCCCTGTAGTCCCAACTGGCCTGGAACTTGCTCTATAGACCAGGGTGGTCTTAACTCACAGAGATCTGTCTGCCTTTGTCTCTAAAGTGCTGGTATCAAAAGATTGGGCCACCACCCCCAGTAAGAATGAAAATTAGTTTTATCCTCTACTACCATGCCTAACATATTCCAACACTACCAAAGCTAGACAGTAGGGATGAAGCTTCTAGGTCAGTACCAGCTGGATTTCTGCACATTCTATGAGTCAAGTATGTGGTGTCTTCAACAATAGGGTCTTATCATGAAGCTCTGGAGGTTACCCAAGAGCAATGACAATATGCTATAATGTTTGGGTGTCTGCAAGACACCAATAGGAAGCTGCTATAGTAATAGGTTTCCTTATAAATTTTAATTTTTTAATATTTTATTTATTACTTTTATTCTATGTGTAGGACTGTATTGCCTGCATGTGTGTCTGTGCATCCATGCCATGCAATGCCCTCAGAGACAGAAGAAAGCAACAGAGCCCCCTGGAACTGGAGTTACAGACTGTTGTTACCCACCACATGGGTGCTGGGAATCAAACCCAGGTCCTCTCAAGAGCAGATGGTGCTCTTATCCTCTGAGGCATCTCCAGGCCTTGCTATGACTTCTTCAAGTGCTCCCCGCTCGCCAACCCATTTACTTTTCCTGGTCCATTGTTCTCCTTTACCATTTTATACAACTGCACTTCATCTCAGCTCCCTTAAAAGCTACCCTCCATGGCTCCTTTCCAGTTTCCTTACTTCTATGGGTATTCCAAATGAAATTCTCATAAAACACACTAAAGACGCAAAGCTAGCATCTACACATGAGTGAAAACATTCAAGGTTTGCATTGCCTCACTGAGAATGGTTGTTCCATCTCCAACCATTCTTCTTTGAGTTTCATAATTTTGTTTTTCTTTATAGATAAATAATATTCCAGTTTGTGAATGTTCTACATTTTCCTTTTCCAATAACCAGTTGATAGACAACTAGCTTGTTTCTATTTCCTGGTTATCCTCTCTCCCAGGGAGACATAATGAATGTGCATAAGCAAGTATGTCTGTAGTAAGCTAGATAGTCCATTGGGTATATGTCCATGAGTGGCATAGCCGGATCATGTGGTAAATCTATTTCTAGATTTGGACAATTCTCCCCATTGATATTCAGTGTGATACTTAAAGTCTTACCTAGAGAAATAAGACAAGTGAAATAGATAAAGGGTATACAAATAGGAAAGGAAGAAGTCAAAGTATCCTCGTTGGCAAATGATATAATTCTATACATAAGACCCTGAAGACTCCATCAGAAATTATGTGCATCTAATAAACATATACAGCAAATTAGCAGGGTACAAAGTAACAAGCAAAAATCATTAGATTTGTGTATATATAAAACATACCAAGATACAAATGAGAAAATTTTTCCATTCAAAATAGTTCCCCAAAATATTTCGGAGTAAATCTAACAAAGAAATTGAAAGAATTACAGCCGGGCATGGTGGCACATGCCTTTAATCCTAGCACTTGGGAGGCAGAGGCAGGCAGATCTTTGTGAGTTCAAGGCCAGCCTAAAAAAAAAAAAGTGAAAGAATTGTATAATACAATTTCAGGTATTAAAGAAGATATCAGAAGATAGAAGCTATCTCATGGGTTAGTAGGATTACTACTGTGGATATAGATATCCCACCAAAACAATCTACAGATTTAATATAATTCTTACCAAAATTTCAATGCAATTCATCAAAAAAATTGAAAAATAATTGTAAACTTCACCTGGAAACAAAAGAAACCTGTCCAGTAAAAACAATCCCCACTGCTGTGACAAAACACTCTAAACAAAACTAACGTGGGGAGAAAAGGGTTTATTCATCTTATTTCTCACAGGTTACAGCTCATCACTTAGGGAGCACAAGGTAGGAACTCAGGGCAGGAATCTGAAACACAGGCCATGGAGGAAAGCTGCTTACTGGCTTGCTTCCCTGGACCATGCTCAGCCTGCTTTCTTATATAATACAGAACAACCTGCCCAGGACTGGCACCGCCACAGTGGGCTGGGCCCTTTCACATCACTCAACAATCAAGAATGTACCTGTGATGGTTTGAATAAGAATGTCCCCCATAAGCTTGAAGTATTCAGACATTTTTCCCCAGTTGGTGGTGCTGTTCTGGGAGATCTTAGAAGGTGCGATCATGCTGGAGGAAGTATATCACTGGAGGCAGGCTTGGAGAGTTCACCAAGTCTTGGCAGTCTCCAGTTGCTCTCTCTCTCTGCTTCCTGTATTCACTGGAAGATGTGAACCTTGGCTTTCTGCTCCAGCACCTGCCACCATGCCTCCCTGCCATGATGGACTCTAATTCCCTGGAACAGTTGATTGTACACTCAAATAAACTCTTCCTTTTATAAGTTCCCTTGGGTTGGTCATGGTGGTCTTATTGCAGCAACAGAAAAGTGACTCCATAGACATGGACACAAGACAGCCCAATGGAGGCAATTCTCCAGTTAAGGCTCCTTCAACCTAGGTGTGTCAACCGGACACTAAAGTTATCCAGCACAAAGAACTTCAGGAGTTGTCATCATTCCTGATTTTAAGTTATACCACACATATATTATACTAATACAAATAGTATGGTACTGATATAAAGAAGTCTGATACTTTGATCAATGGAATAGAGTTGAGAACCCAGCTAACTCCTTAGAGTGATCTGAGTTTTTTTTTTTTTTTTTTTTTTTAATATTTTCGAGACAAGGTCTCCCTGCAGTCCCAGCTGTCCTGGAACTCACTCCGTAGACCAGGCTGGCCTTGAACTCACAAAGATCCGCCTGCCTTTGCCTCCCAAGTGCTAAGATTAAAGGTGTGCGCCACCAAGTGACCTGATTTTTTGCAAAGAGGTCAACACACATATTGTAGAAAAGACATCTCCAACCCATAGTGCTAGTCAAAATGGATAGCTACACATAGAAGAATGAAACTTGATACTTGTCCATCACCCCAAAGTAACTCATCTTCAAATGGATCAAGGACCTCAATATAAGAGATGCAGCCTAATCAAATGGAAAAGAAAGTAAGAAATGTATTTCAACTTATAGGTACAAGAAATGACTTCCTTTTTAAAGTTTTTTTTATTATTTATTTTTGTATGTGTATGCATGTACTGTCTGCATGTAGGTTTGTGCACCTGTGTCATGAAATGCCGTGGAGGTCAGAAGAGGGTGTCAGAATTCCCCTGGAAGTGGAGTTAAAGACAGTTCTCAGCCACCATGTGGGTGCTGGGGATCAAACCCTGGTCCTCTGCAAGAGCAGTCGGTGCTCTTAACCACTAGGACATCTCTCCAGCCTCAAGAAATGTCTTTCTGAACATGGTCCCAGTAGCACTAAGGCCAAGAGCTAATAAATGCAACCACATGAAACTAAAACACTTTTGAATAGCAAGGGATGTTATTATTTGAGTAAAGGGGCAGTCTACAGAATGGGAAGAATTCTTTACTGGATATACACCTGACAGAAGGTTAGTATCTAAGATATACAACTCTAAAAACTTAATTGCTGAGGGAACTAAAAAGAGAGCTCCTGAAAGATGAAACCCAGGGGCTGGAAAGATGGTACAGTTGTTAAGAGCACTGGCTGCTCTTTCAGAGAACCTAGGATCGATTGCCAGCACCCATATGTTGATTAATCAATCATGCATAAGCCCAGCTCCAGGGGACTTGACAGGCTCTTGGGACCTCCACAGGCTTGTGGACATGAGTGTACTTACATACATGTAGGAAATACACTCATACAAGTAAAATTTTTAAAAAATACATAAATTTTTAAAGATGAAATCCAAACGTTGGGTATAGTGGCACATGCTTTCAGGAGGCAGGAGCAGGAGGATATCTTTAGGACCTAAGCCAGGCATGTTTACATAGTGAATTTTAGGCCAGTTGGAGTGACAGAGAGACCCTGCCTCAAAAAGACCAGAAGGAAAAATGAACAATGAAATTCAAATGGCTGAGAAATAATTTTTTAAATGTTCAAAATCCTTAACTATCAGGGAAATTCACATCAAAGCTACTTTGAAATTTTATGTTTCCTCAGTAAGAATGGATAAGATAAAACAAATGACGATTCCTGCCATGCTTATTCATGTTTCATGGTGGGAGTACAAACTGGCACTGTGCTTATGGAAATTGAGGTGGAGGTTCCTCACAAAACTGCTTCTTTTGTAACATCTGGTGTACATCGTGTGCAGGATGGAAATTCTCAATATAAATCTACTTCACGTTTTTTCAAAATACATCACTCTACCTTACCATTAAGTGACTGTAGAACCATGTAATAATCTGTAGCTGTCTATCTTTATAGAATTGCCTATTAGTACCTGAACTATGCCTCGGTATACTCATGCACTTCACCACATTCTCAGAAATGAGCTGCATTGATTGGGTAGGAATGGGAGGCACTTGTGGAGTGCTCACTTGGAAAAGCATGCTTCAACAATTCTGCTAATTAGTGTTCTCTCGGTAACGCAATTTCAATCAGCAAAGCATTTTCAAATGCACTTAAAATTTCCTAACCCATGGATAAAATGTAAATCATCTATAAAAAGAATCAGGAGAAGTTTCTAGTCAGTATTTAAAAATAGATCTCTAAGGATGAGTATATATGCAACAGCCACCCCTGTCTATCAAAACCAGAGCCTGGATGAGGGAAGAGGGGGGACTGGAGAAGGGTTGGAGGCTTATTTTCATTGTATTGACAATAGTTTGGGCAAAATATTTGACTGTAAAGAGACAGTAGTATTTTGTGGACCAATTCCACAGATTGATTATAAATTTACTGGGCAGTTAAATTATGTGAAGAAATTTATAGCCATAAAATGGGAACAATCTCAGGAGTCCCAAATTCAAAGGAGTTATTGTAGCAGATAAAATAGCTTTACCAGAGGAGTCAGTCCTTCTGCTGGCACTTTCTGGTACATCCTACTCACTGTAAAGCTGCATTTTCTTTCTCAGCCATTAAGTTGGTGATACTCTGGCCTGTTGGAACATACAAATCCTTTCCCATAGTTAGTTTTAAGATTTGGATTGCAAGGTTTTTTGACAAAAAATTTGGCCTTCATCTGAAATAACGTTTATTTAAGGTGTTTAATTTTGTGAGATAGATATCAAAAAAAGCAGTTTATTTATATAAATGATAAGGGATGAAAATAAAAGGCAGCGAAGGCTTGTCATCAGTTCACCCATTAGCTGTTTGGGTTACTGATGAAGTGTTGATTAATTGGGAAACAACTCCTTATTTTAACAAATTAACATCAATCCTATAAGGTGAACAGAGATTAGCTAACGAGGTGTAACAAATGACAGCAAAATTTGAGAACATTTGATATAATCCAAAGTAATTGTAAAGCATCTTTTAATTACAATTATTCTAATTTGTTGGAAAGAAATTATAGTCACCATTACTCAGGAATGCACTTACGGTTTTTATCCAAGCCTATATCAAACGAATAGTTGTCCAATACATATTTACTTTACTAAGTCCTAAAAACACAATTATCTTGTTAGACAACTGAAGCCTTGCACAATAAAAATAACTTCGTTTGATACTACCGTGCAATGGTAATATGAAAAACTAATGAATTATGTACACGTGTGACTCTCCACCGCTCCACTTGCCGAGTCACATTACAGTTCAGTATTATTCTGATGCATTCTATATAGAATAGATATAGTGTTCTTTTAATTGCTCATCCCTCTCAATGTAAACTATTATCACTTAGTTATTGGTACTCATACAGCATCCACATATGAGAGATTCACATATATGCCGTTTGTTTTTCTGGGACTGTGTTATTCACTTATCATAATGGGAATAAATTCTAGCTTCCACATCCATTTACCTGCAAGTCATGATGTTTGTCGTTTCTTAGCCATCTGGCATAGAATTTCGCATTGTGTGACAGTTAGGTACAATTTTCTTTACTATCCACATCGTACAGTTGAGGGGCATTTGGGTTGGTGTCCAGTTTTTTGCTATTGTGCAC
Organism: Rhizomys pruinosus; assembly: GCA_009823505.1. NCBI lineage: Eukaryota > Metazoa > Chordata > Mammalia > Rodentia > Spalacidae > Rhizomys > Rhizomys pruinosus. Next base: position 418,714 of record VZQC01012951.1, read on the forward strand.
AGAGTGGCAATAAATATAGCTGTGCATGTTATCTTGCTGCAGTAGATGAGTCTTGTGGGGTATATCCCAGGAGTGGTATGACTGGGTCATATGTGCAGGCCTCATTTTGAGTCGCTTCTAAGGGTTCTCCACCATGTTCTTCCATAGTGGCCGCACAGTTTGCTATTCCCACAGCAATGGATGAGTTGGTTCCTGCTTTCCCCCACATCTAATACACACTTGACACCATTTGTTTTCTTGATCCTAGCCAGTCTATCTGGAGTAAAATGGTATCTTAAAGAGTGGTTTTAATTTGCATTTCTTTATTATATCGATGTTGAACCACTTCTTTTTTTATTTATTATTTTTTTTATGCGTATGGGGTACTGTCTGTTTGCATGATGTTAGTGGCATCCAATTCGAAAATGCCATGGAGGTTAGAAGAGGGATTCGCGATTCCCAGAACTAGAGTTAAAGATGGTTTTAGCCTCCATGTGGGTGCTGGAATCGAACCTGGGTCCTTTGCAAGACAGTCGGCGCTCTTAAACCACTGAGCCATCTCTCCCAGCTCCCTGAACACTTCTTAAGTTGTTTCTCAGACCATCTCTAATTTCTCATTTGTGAAGTCTCTGTTCAGATCTTTGCTCCATCTTCTGAGTGATTCATGTTTTTCTTTCTTCTTTGTTTTTTGAGTAGTTTATCTCTGGAAATCAATAGCTATGTCAGATGTTTCTGCTGTGAAGGTTTCCTCATTCTGTGGGTTTTCTCTTTCACTTCCTTTATGTTTTTTTTGTGTACAGAAGCTTTTGAGTTGACTCCTCTGGGATTGAAAGGAAGAAATGCCTCATATTGCTGCAGAAATCAGGCCCCCTCTGGATCCTACTAGTAAAAACAACTTTTTTAATGATTCTTCTAACGGAGCTTATCCTCTAGGTGCTCAAAGGTTTTAATACAGAGACTTTCTTAACTCCCCCCGATAGAATAAGGAGAAATATGATGATGATGGTCGTTCTCCAGCTGTAGATTGGAGCCAGCTGTTCTAGAGGTATTCTCTTGTAAAATCGGTAAAACTGCCTTCTTTAATTGACTAATGGACATAGAAACTCTGAAAAGGTTTATTCTCTATCCAGAACCAAATAATACTAAAGTCTCTTAAGCTATGCATCTAAGCCAAATATATTAACACAGGAGCTCTGACATCAACAATGGATTATTCTACCAAGGAGATGTTGGCCAGGGGATCCAAGCCCCTACAAATGGTAAAGCTCTTGCCTCCAAACTGGGATCATCTGCAGGAAGAGAGGCGATAAGGCCCTGCTGTTGAAGACCTGATGTAAACATGGGAAAGATAATGGAGACCACTTGCAAGCAAACGGATGGTCTCTGGAATGCCAGAGAGTGTTACCAAAGCGCCACTAAACCAATAAAGCAAATATAGATCTCCTTGAGTCAAGCAAGACTCTCTCTGTAACCAGCTACACCTCATCTGCCTGGAAATACTTGCAGCGCGGCAGCCATCTGTATGTATATCTCAAATTTAATTGGCTATCAGCTCTCTCCTTGGAGGAATAACCATGGCTGATGCCACAAGCTTGCATCTTCTAATGGTTAGGAGATGTTATAACCACAGTAAACCCTTCATATTTTACAGAAGAAATGTAATATCATGGATTAACATACCACCAGACAACTGTGTCTATACCTAAGTAACCTACATAACAATAAGTGATGTTAAATACCTATTTATCTAATTGCAATGGTTCATTGTAGGATCGGAAAGATGAAGACAGTTACGGCAGAATACATGATCCGGGGATGGGGTGGGGGGTGGGGGGAGAAGGGAAGGGAAAGGGATATGTGCTCTGACTGAATTGGAAAATGATGTATCGAAATGCACAAAAATCAAAATAAAAATTAAATAAAAAAAAGATGCAAGACAGGACTTAACATGTATGACAGAATCCATGAGCTCTGGTGGGGATGGGGGGGCATGAGGGGTGAGCATGATGGGGGAATGAGTCTAAATTTAATTAAGAATTGTTGTATGAAATGCACTCAAATAAAACCTAATTTGAAAAAAAAGAAAGGCTATATTATAGACTGTTTAAAATACCTATATCTCTAATTACATGTGCTTCATTAGTAAGATTGAAAGGTTATGCCTGGACAAGCTGGCAGCCATGAAAGAAAACAGCCAGAATTGAATAGAGACAAGAAAACAGCTCCAAGAGAAAGTAGACTGTTTTGCTTCTCATCCCCGTGCCCCTTTTCTAAGCCAGGGAACAATTGCGGAAGAGGGGTGCCTGGTAGAATGTAGGCTGCGATTGGGGTGAATGGTGAAACTACAACAATATAGACTGGACACTCATCTTGAGACAACTTAATTGAACATACAAGCACCCCCTGGCTGGATGGTGGACATCATGATGCTGTGTGGGTTTGGGCACAAACTGTCGCAAATTGGTTTTACATAAAGGATGGTTATATTCATAAATTATCACTTATGTTTAAAAATGAAACAAACAAAACAAAAAAAAACAGAAAGATGCTGAAAAGTTATGGCAGAATGTCATGATCTGGGATGGGTAGGATGGGGTGGCGGGTTGAACAAGGGAAGGGGTTATATGCTTGAACTGAATTGGAAATGATGTAGGAAATACACAAGCATCAATAAAAAGAAAAAAAAATACCATCTTATTTTTAAGAAGAATATTTGGCCTTCATTCTGAATAAATAGTTTATTTCAGGATTATTAGAAACTTTGATATTACTAGTGATAATGTTGATCAAAGTGTCATGTTTGTTTTCTAAGTTATCTCTTTTCTGATGCTTTTAAGATTTTTTTTTTTTTTTGCTTGTTTAAAAACTTGATTCTGGGGCTGGAAAGATGGCCTAGCGGTTAAGAGCGCCGACCGCTCTTGCAGAGGACCCAGGTTCAATCCCCAATGCCCACATGGTGGCCGAGAGCTGTCTGGAGCTCCAATTCCAGGAGAACTCGAGTTCCAGGGGAATCCGAAGCCCTCTTTTGACCTCCGCGGCATTGTGTGACACAGGTGCACAAACTTACATGCAGACAGTACATTCATACACATACAGAAATAAATAAAATTAAAAAAAAATAAAAACTTGATTCTAGCCAGGCATGGTGGTGCACGCCTTTAATCCTAGCACTTGGGATACAGAGGCAGGCGGATCTTTGTGAGTTCAAGGCCAGCCATGTCTACAGAGTGAGTTCCAGGACAGCCAGAGCTACAGAAAGACCCTGTCTCAAAAAGAATCCCCCCCCCCAAAAAAAAACTTGATTCTATAAAGTTAAGGGAGGAAAATGTGAACTCCTAATCATAAAAAAAAAAGACTGAGAGAAAGATGTAGGACTTTTATGGCAGAATGCATGATCTGGGGTGGGATGGGGGAAGGGAAAGGGGAATATGCCTAAATTAAACTGAAAAATGTCTGAAATACCCAAAACATAAGAGCAAGAAAACCTTGATTCTAGTGCATACTGTATAGTTATTGTGTTTGGTTTATCTTTTTTGGAACTTCATATGCTCCTTCAATTCTGGAAAATTACCAGCCATTAAAAATTTATTTATTTATTTAAAAAAAATAGCTTTACCAATCATGACATTTTCTTTTGGTATCAAAGATCTACAGAACAAAGAGAAGGAAGGAATTGAGGGAAGAGGAGAGGAGGGAGGAAAACAAAAGAACATTTTGCATGCAGAATGTTAATAGTTTTATACACAGCAGGTGCACGTATCATCAGGAGATGATGTGAACTCACTCGTAGTCATTCTAGTATTACATTACACAGCCCACTAAATCCTGATTATGCCAGTGTTTTCCTGTACAAATATTTATCAAGCAGTCTCAACCATGAGGATTTTCTAGTATTTTTATCTGTCTTTGGGGAAATAAAGTTTTCTGTCCCAAGTGATCTGACCCATTTCCAATGTTTTCTCATGTTCATTAGAAATACAAAGCATCCTTGCAGATCTGTAAAGCTAAGAAATCTATATATCATGGTAAATCTTTACACCAATGCCTTTCTATGAATTCCATTGTCAGGAGCTTGCTCTTCTAGATAAATGTAGCAGCCTAAATATCCCCATTGTAACCTTGGAGTGAATCACAAAGATCTGAAGGAACTCACTGAAGTGTTCATGTATATAAAAGAGGCAAACGATCTAATGACAAACAAAACAAAAAATCATAATTAAAGTGAAATAGCATGACAAGAGTATGAAATTTATTTTCATAGAGTAGGGTTTTGGGGGTGATGAGGATGTTGAGACAGGGTTTCCCTGTAGCCCCAACTACCTGGAACTCACTCTATAGACCAGGCTGGCCTTGAATTCACAGAGATCCACCTGCTTCTGCCTCCCTAGTGCTGGGACTAAAGGCATGGGCCACCATGCCCAGCTATAGAGTAGTTTTGACTCTAATTTGTAAAGGATAAGTATAAAGAATAATATCTTAATATAGGTAGAGACATTGAAGTAGATATAACACACATTCAGACTTATTCATACAAATCTATTATGTATACATATGTCTATGAGTAACTTTTGAGTTATAGTAATCCTTAAAAATACATTCACTGAACTTCATAAGTTGAACAAATATTTACAATCCCCAGGGAAATGCTATGATAGTAAAACAAGTAGGAGAACATTGTAAACTTTGGACTGTGCCCACAGATGACCTCTATCAGTGCTTTTGGACTGAATGAATCTAGGATGATAGGAAATATACTAATGTTCAATGGGAGGAACCTGTTCTTTAATTTTCACAATATTATTTCAGAAGGATATTCCTTGGCTTAAATGTACATCAAAACTTAATGCTTTTAAATATATGTGTGCACATCTTTACCTGACAGAAGTGAAGCTAAGGCGACACTAGAGTTTCTTCTAGTTAATTTCTTTTGTCGTTTCCTTCTTTCTCTATGTACTCAACAAATGTACATGTCATTACTCTGTTTAAAGTGGACACAATTTTTTTCATACCTTCATACCTTTGCCTTCTGTCCTTAAGGTTGGGGGATAGCAATGCTCAGCAAGCCAGGGACTCCCAGAACAGCATGGACGGAACCGAAAGCTCTACACTAAAAACCAACAGAGGAGCACCATGGTCTTGTTTATCATATTAAATCTGGGCATCTTTTATACATTGCTTTTTTATATACAGTTGCTTTCACTTGGAAACAGACATGATAAATAATAGCTGATCTGGCTATACCACAAAGTGTAAGGCTCAAATTGCAGGGATTGTAAGGTAATATTATCCAAATACTATCAGATAATCCAAGGTCTCTGCAACTTAGAGGACCAAGGAGTCCTGGATAAAAATCATATTTAATTCAGCAAAAAAGAAGATGAAGAATACATTGGAGGTTCAATGGATTTTCCACATGGATTAAGTAATCCAAACATTAGATCTGTGAAGTTCTGTGAGTGGCTGTCTAGGTTTTAGAACATCAAATTAGAAAACAAGATATTTGGGACATAAGCTTACAACATTCTTTCCATTTCTGAAAGAAAGGGAAAGACTAACATAATTCCAAATAATGGAGGGGTAGGCTTTATTGTATTAATTTATGTAAACATATAGTAGTAGCAGCAAAATTATTCAACATTATGATCAATTATATTAAAATGGCAGCACTGACCTTAGAGAGATGACTCAATAGTTAACAGCAATGGCTGCTCTGAGGACCCAGGTTCAGTTCCCAGTACCCACATGGCAGCTAATAACTATCCTTAACTCCAGTTCTAGAGGATCTGATCCCCTCTTCTGGCCTCAAATGGCACTGTACGCAGAGTACACTTACATCTATGCAGGCAATACACTCATATGCATAAAATAAATTAAATTAAATTAGAAATAAATTACCAGGCACTTCATTGAGGATTAAGAAGATCCCATTTATATGTACTTACATTCTTATGTTTCCTAAAGAGGCATAAATAAATTATAAGCCAATTGGAACATCAACTTAACATTTGTACAGAAGTAATATGGCATCAAATAACTCATTACCATACTTCTGTTAAATTATAATTTGTACTTCTAAAAATGATAGCTCATGGGATAAATTTGTCAGCATCCAATGTTGTATTCGCATATTGGCATAGTTTTTTAAATGAGCTAGGTGAATAATATGTTGCTCTCCCCCAACCACATGGAAACAAAATCCCTAGAAAGAGAGCTCAATGTATTAATGTTTTATGTGAGGCACATAAATATTCAGTTAAGAATTAAAAGACAGAATATTCAGTAGATGCCACTTTCTCTTCTGCTTTGAAAGCCTTATTATAGGCTGTTATTTTTATTTCTAATCAAATGATAATCCAAGTCATTTTTATGAAACCCAACTCAATTGAGTGTGTTGTCAATAAGGGATTTGATGTAGAGAATGTGTTTAGTTTTGTAGCTAACAGACTGAAGAGTTAACTTTACTCTTCTTGGAAGATACTCTGAACCTGGGAACTGACATTCTGCTTCATGATGGAATGAAAATATTAAAAGTAAAAGTCCCCCAGCAGATCCTCCATCCAAAAGCCCATCACAGCGCCAGCACCAACATAACTGCTGATGGGGACAGGGTGTTGAAAGTTTAAACTTGATATTCAATAAACTGGAGATAACACCAGAGCAGTGGTATAACTTCATAGATAACTAAAAATGCTAGATACATTTTAAAGATATCCTATGCATATCCTCTCACTACTCACTAGTCTCCTTTGCAACAGGTAGAGATTATCACAAAGTTCCACAATTAATCAAATGCAAAGAATAAGTGTCTATGAGGTTCCCAGCTCCTAGTGACACATCTACAATGCAACCTCCAAGCCTAAGGCTCAGGGAGCATAGTAGAACAGGGGATGGAAGAATATTAATGCATCACTCAACTCTCACCAGTGAAGATTCCTTATGCAACAGATGGTGATGAACCCAGAAAGCCCACAACTGGATGAAATGCAAATAAGAGATAGCAGAGTGATTATCCTTGAACAGGACACACCACTATATCCAATCTCTGCCACCCGAGGCTCAGGGAGCAGTGCCGAAGATGGGGCAGAAAGATTGTAAGAGACAGCTGGGAAGTTACCCATATGAACTATTGTAAGAGACAGCTGGGAAGTTACCCATATGAACTATTGTAGGAGACAGCTGGGAAGTTACCCATATGAACTATTGTAGGAGACAGCTGGGAAGTTACCCACATGAACTCACAGCAATAGTGACAGCACGTACAAGACCCACTCAAGGGAACACACCCTTCAAGTTGTTGGTCAGTTAGCACAAGAAACTCCACAACTGAAAACTAAAACTAAATAACACAAACTATTGCCATTGTCTTTGGTTGCCGACTGGAACGTGAAGTGAAGACCAGGCATATTTCAACACAGGACTTAGAGAAACGGAGCAGAAACTTACCTGGAAGCCTCCTCCCCGAAGACAAGCTCTACAGAATGTCCTATGCAAGCTGCCAAGAGAGAAAAGCCATCAATAATCCTGTGCAGCTATAAAGCCCATGGCACTCTAGTGTCATTTTTAACTGTGGGTAACTGACAGCTAACTGAACTCAAGGCATATTTTATAGGAACAAATTCATGTCCGGTACTTTAAACTTAGCAAAAAAGCTGTGACTTGAGAAGTCATAGACCCTAGAGGAACGTCTACTACTGCCACATTCCTAAACTGATATCATTTCTTATTGCATTCTAAATACTTATCACTATATCCACACACAAATGTAGCTCTTGTCACTCATTTTTTTTGCAATAGATGGAGACTTCTGCAGGGTCCCACAACTGATAAAAATGCACACCTAGTTGACACTTCTCAATACAACCCCTACACTTGGGCCTTGGGTAACTTGTGGAAGAGAGTTGTACAGACGATTATAAGGGGCAGAAGGCCGAGACACCTGCTGCTATCTAATGTCTTCTAGACATGATGGGAAAGCTACATGAACATCAACAGTATGGATGCCTAAACAAGAACTTCACGATTGCAACAGCAAGTAGACATGCCAATGGGAATGGGGAAATTTTGCAAGATCCCACCTGGGGATGAGGATCTATAGGCAATCAATGGCTGCTGAGGGAAGGAGAGTCATTTTCTCCAGACCTAAGCTCTCTGTTAGGGTATATAATGCAAAGCAGCCAGTCCTAAACACAAGCATACACAAGAAATGCTGCATGGACTCAGCACTGCAGGTGTGTGTGTGTGTGTGTGTGTGTGTGTGTGTGTGTGCAAAGGGAGTGCTAGAAATTATCTAAATACAGTATGTCTGAAAGTCCTCAAAACATGAACAAGTAAAATTTGTCTTCCATTTCTGGAAAGCTGCTACTGTTCAGATATACTAATACAGCTGTTGAAACGGATGTTGCTTCTGGTTCAACACCTCTGATCTCAGTTCCTGTGGAAGAGATTCAGTACATGTTTATTGCCATGGTGGAATTATTAACAGTTCAAATTTTCTCTTAAGAGTGCCTTATTTAAGAAGCAGATATTTTCAGCATGGCGTCTGGGAAATCAGGCCTGGTTGTTTCTTCCCACGGTCCAGTCTAGAGTAGGTATGTGTCCCGTATCAATCTTGACCCCCCAAACTCATGTTCTGACTCTTCACAGAATCTGTGTTTGCACTTTTTTATTCACAAGAGTGTCTTTTCTTTACATCATTACACTGCTAAATCCAGTCTAACCTTAGATTCCACTTCTATCCTCGTATCTTATAAATCTATCTGATGCTAATCATTATAGGAAAGTCAGTCTATGAACAACTTTGCAATCACTTGATTTACTTTTTTCTTGTGTGTCTTGGACAATCATTCTTATTATTTGGCAATGTCTAAAGCCTCCATTACTTGGTAGAATATCGCCTCAGAACCTCCTCATTGGAGATACCTGGCCATTGACTTCTCTGGTAGTATATAGCCATGCCATAAGATTTTGTGCCAGTGACAGAACTCATTACAGTAATTTCAAGAAGGAAGCAATATGATATATACAAACTCTTTGGAAGAGATGTTTGACCAGCCTCTAAGGTAAGGAGAAAAGGCTCAGCAAACTAACTCACCAGGAGAAATGGGCCCTTTGCTGCTGCTGTGACTTGGGGGGCCGGCCAGCTCTGGGGCTGCTGAGTGGAAATACACACTACTAATTGCATTCAATGATTAAAATCCCATAAGCAAAAAGAAAAATCCCATAACAGGATTCTTTATCACATTGAAAACACATTTGTCTCCATCACTAGTAAAGCTGGCAGTAAGCACTAAATATCCTGCCACCCACAAATAAGAAATGCCACTACTACAAGAAAAGAAAACAAAGTGAAACAAGAACAACATCAACAACAAACAACACTGTGTAACCCTGTTCTACCACTGGAAACACCAAAGAAGTCAGGTGTGTTGTCTTCCTTCTGAATTTTCAGCCTCACAGACTGCATCTAGCCTTGGAACAATCTTCCAGTAGTCCCTTGCTGCCTAGAACTCTGCTGTGATTTCACTCTTCATATTCTTCAGTTGAGGAAGAGCTCCTAACACACAGAAAACACCCTGAGTACCAACAGCATCTTAGAAATGGGTTTTCGGGGCTGGAGAGATGGCCTAGCGGTTAGGAGCGCCGACGCTCTCGCAGAGGACCCGGGTTCGATCCCCAGCACCCACATGGCGGCCGAGAACCGTCTGAAACTCCAGTTCCAGGAGAATCCGACACCCTCTTCTGACCTCCACGGCATTGCACGACACGGGTGCACAAACTTGCATACAGACAGTACATTCATACACATACAGAAATAAAATTAATAAAAAAAAATTAAAAAAAAAAAGAAATGGGTTTTCTTATGTGTCATGTTGTGCTCATGTAAGTGGAACAAATCTTGGTGTTCACAAAGTAAACAGAATGCTTACTATCGAGATAGTAAGGTCAATAGATATTTATTCAATTGAATTAATAAATAAGGTGAAAATAGTCACAAATGAGATACCCACTTAAAAAACAATTTTTTCATCAATGAAAATGGCAAACACAGCAGATGTAGCTTAAGCCGTGCTGCAGGAATGAAGAAGTCTGTTCTGCTTTGCAAAGAGGATGAAAAGAATCCAATTTTAGGAAGCTGGATTTCAGCTAAGTTTTAGAAACAGCCTTATAAAGCATTCAGGTGATGCTGCCCAGTGCAGTCAGCTTCTCCTTTCCCTGGCCTATGTATGGAAATGTGGCCAGGCAGCCTTTGTTTCTGTATATTCCATAAGAAATTAAGAAAGAGGAATTGGTAAAGGAAAATGGGATTTTTTTTACAGTTTTGTTGAAATACGGAGAGAAGTCTATATTCTTCCCACGATGTATATAAAACTATGAAACAAAAGCCAGAATATATGTGAATGTATCTGACATTTGTGGAGAGAAGTGATCTGGCCCCAGGACACCCCAACTCTGCCCTTCTCTGGTAAAGACCATTTACTGGAGTTAAGGTCACAGAGAATGGAGTACCATTAAATTATCTGAAAGAAATGAGATTCAGTGTTTGAATGTGGGACAATCAAGTGTGTCCGATGGCACGCACGGGTGCTGTTCTCAGCCCTTGTGCTGAGCTTGGGTGAGGAATCTGGAAGCTCAACAGCCGCCAAAGCCACCAAGGCTTGATCCTTATCTCACGGATTTAAGGATTCAATTTATGAACCAGAGAGAGTGAGTTTTAGAAGTATTATATTATAGTGCCCTAAAGAGAGGCAAAGAGGACAGCACTCCTGTGCTGCAGGAGGGGAAGAGACCACTGAGCCTCACTGACTCACAGTTGAGCTGAGCAGTCCATTTCCTGTTCCAGTGGTTAAGGTGGGAACTGGACTGACCAGCTCATCTCCCCCTCCTCTCCTCCATCAGGTAAAGCCCATTAGTTCCAAGGTAGTGAGGCTCAATGGTATGGTGTCTCATTCCTGAGACCCTACATCAATTCTTTTGAAAGATGTGAAGGGAATTTTTTCCTCTGTTCTTTGGGGATCTGGTTCAGGATCACATTCTTGCATGTGTGCTGACATGGAAATTCTACAAGTAAAAAAGAGATGCTATTTTGAGGGTGGAAGGCAGGGACAGACTATCTCCCCTCCCACCAAGCTTTTCAGCATGAGATCACTGTTTTAACGATAGGATGGGAGATCTCCCGAGACCAGCTGAAGCAAGCCCAGGTAGGTAGGTAGGAGCTGGGTGCTTCAGCAAGGCTGGTTGTTGATGGACTTAATCTAGTTAATCTGTTAATCCAGTTGTTTTTGGCTTAATTGGCTTTTGTGGCTGTGGGGGCGGAGTTATCCTCCCAGCTGGTATAAAAGGCAGGGTTGTGTGAGTCTTGAGATCTGAGATCTCCTGAGACCAGCTGAAGCACAGGTACCAGGGCATGGGCTAAAGAGCACACACCCCCCAACAAGTGGGATTACAAAGGCATCTGAAGGAGGCAAGCAAACCAAGCCTTCAACACAGTGAAGAGGCATTTAGGACTCACATTGGAATACAGGCAAGGAGAAGCCCATATGCCAGGAATGCAAAGAAGAGACAACACGGGAAAGGGGCAGGATAATCTCACACCAAACTCTACCAACCCTATGGAAGATTCCTACAGTGGGATGCCCCTGGGGATGGCCCAGGACACAGAGATCAGAAACACAATCGGGAACATACTTAAAGAACTACAAGTTTATAAAGAGCAAATCAAAGAACTAAGAAAAGAGAATGAAGTACTCAAAAAGGACCTAGAGAGAGAAAATGACAAACTCTGGAAGGAAGTAGAAACACTGAAAAGATCCCATGCTGAGAAAGATAAGAAAACCAACCAGCAAAGCAAAGATCTAGATAGAGGAAGAGATTGAGAAGTTCCAAAAAGAAGGAGAAATACTAAAGAAATCAGAAGAGGAAATGAAAAAGGAAATTAAACACTCATCCAATCAAGAGGAAAGGAATGGAAAAAGCCTCAGAAGCAGAACGGAAGAAGCAGAACAAAGAATATCAGACCTGGAAGATAACACAGAAAAAATAAAAACTTCAAGTAAAGATTATGAAAAATTTAAAAATACACAAAAGTGGAACAACCAGGAACTGTGGGACACTATGAAAAGATCAAACCTCGGCATCATAGGAATAGAGGAAGGAGAAGAATCCCAAGAGAATGGTATTAATCAGATCTTCAACAGAATAATAGATGAACACTTCCCCAAACTAAATAAAGACAAACCAATACAAATACAAAAAGCACATAGAACTCCAAACAGACAAGGTCAGGAAAGAAATTCTCTATGCTACATCATAGTTAAAATGCTAGACACCCAAAACAAAGACAAAATCCTTAAAGCCACAAGAGAAAAACAACAAGTGACCTATAAGGGGAAACCTATCAGAATTACAAGTGACCTATAAGGGGAAACCTATCAGAATTACAACTGAATTCTCAATGCAAACTATGAAAGCAGGAAGAACCTAGAGCAAAGCATTCCAATGTTAAAGGACAATAGATGCCAACCCAAGTTACTATACCCAGAAAAAATGTCAATTATAATTGAAGGGGAGAGAAAAACCTTCCAAGACATAAACAAGTTGAAAAAATACATGTCCGGAAAACCAACCCTTCAGAGGATACTTGAAGCAATTCAAAGGACAGAAGAAAGGAGCAACCATCCCCAGACACCTAGAAAGAGAAATCAATAAAAGCATAACTGCAGAAGTAGAAACATAAACCCAAACTGCAAATGGATAATAAGGCAAAAGGAAAAACACAAACCTATCAGTCATAACCTTAAATATTAATGGACTAAATTCCCCAATCAAAAGACATAACCTGGGAGATTGGATTAGGAAACCGAATCCATCAATATGCTGTCTACAAGAAACACATCTTACCTTCAAGGACAGGCACCCACCTAAAAGTGAAAGGAGGGAAAAAATAATCCAAGCAAATGATACCAAAAAGAAAGCAGGTGTTGCTATTTTAATATCAGCAAAATAGACTTCAAAGTAAAAGAAATCAGAAGAGACAAAGAAGGCCATTACATTTTTATCAAAGGAAAAATTAACCAAGAAGATTTCACAATTATGAATATATATGCCTCAAACTCTGGTGCACCAAACATTATAAAGACAATTCTCCAGGACCATAAGTCACACACTACCCCAGTACACTCATAGTAGGGAACTTCAGTACCCTACTGAGTCCTTTGGATAGGTCAACAAGACAAAGAATAAACAGAGAGGCATCTGAAATGAACAATATGATACGCCAAATGGACCTCATAGACCTCTACCGAATATTACACCCTAATACCAGAGAATAAACTTTCTACTCAGCAAACCACAAAACATTCTCCAAAATCTACCACATACTGGGACACAGAAGAAACCACCACAAATACAAAAAGATTGAAATAATTTCATGCATTCTACCAGACCACAGTGGAATAAAACTCAACACCAACACCAGGATAAGCCCTACTGCCTACAAGAATACATGGAGACTAAACAACACACTACTGACTAATGAATGGGTCAAGGAAGAGATAAAGAAAGAAAAGCATTCCTGGAACTGAATTACAATGATAATACAACACAACAAAACCTATGAGATACCTTAAAAGCAGTCCTAAGAGGGAAATTTATAGCCCTGGGTGCCTACATTAGAAAAACAGAGCACAAGTGAACAATCTAACCCTACAGCTAAAAGCACTTGAGAGGCAACAACAGATGAACCCTAAATGCAACATACAGGAAGAAATAACAAAAATCAGAGTAGATATCAATGAAATAGAAACAAAGAAAACAATAAAAAAAATCAATGAATACGAACATTGGTTCTTTGAAAGAATAAACAAGATAGATAGACCTCTAGCCAAGTTAACCAAAAGAAAGAAGGAACAACTCCAAATCAATACAATCCACAATGAAAAGGGAAACATCACAACAGACAAGGAAAAGGTCCAGAAAATCATACAGGAATGCGTCAAAAACCTATACTCTACAAAGTTTGAAAACCTAGAAGAAATGGATGAATACCTGAAATCCTGGGAATCACCAAAGCTCAACCAAGAAGAGATCGACAGCTTAAACAGACCCATAATTTACAAAGAAATTGAAGAAGTAATAAGAAACCTCCCAACTAGAAAAAGCCAAGGCCCAGACCGTTTCACGGCAGAATTCTATAAAACATTTCAAAAAGACTTATAACCATTATTACTGAAACTGAAGGACACAATCAGAGGGAATTCTCCCAATTTCCTTCTATGAAGCCAGCATCACTCTATTACCAAAACCAGGCAAAGATACAACCAAAAAGGAGAACTATAGACCCATCTCCCTAATGAACACAGATGCCAAAATTCTAAACAGGATACTGGCAAATTGCATACTGACCCACATCAAGAAGATCATCCATCATGACCAAGTTGGATTCATACCAGAGATGCAGGGATGGTTCAACATATGAAAATCAATAAACATCATCAAACACATAAATGGAATGAAAGAAAAAAAACACACCATCATCTCAATTGATGAAGAAAAAGCCTTTGACAAAATCCAGCATCCCTTCATGCTTAAAGTCCTAGAAGGAATTGGATTGGAGGGATCATTCCTCAATGTAATCAAAGCCATATACAGGAAACCCACAGCCAATATCATCGTAAATGGGGAAACAACAGAAATATTCCCTTTAAAGGTAGGAACTCGGCAAGGCTGCCCCCTCTCACCAATCCTCTTCAATATAATGCTTGAAAGACTTGCTAAAGCAATAAAGCAAGAAAAGGAAATTAAAGGAGTACTAAATGGATAAGAGGAAGTCAAGCAATTCCTATTTGCTGATGATATGATTGTTTGCTTAAGGGATGCTAAAAACTCCACCAGAAAACTCCTAGAAACTATTAACAGATTCAACAAAGTGGAAGGATACAAAATTAACCTAAAAAAATCAATGGCCTTTCTTTACACCAAGAACAAGCAACTGGAGAAAGAATTCAAAGACACCTTCCCACTCACAATAGCCTCAAAAACAATAAAATACCTAGGAACAAACCTAACCAAAGACACCAAAGATCTCTACAACAAAAATTTTAAACCTTTAAAGAAAGAAATTGAACAAGACATCAGAAGATGGAAAAACCTCCCATGTTCCTGGATTGGGAAAATTAACATAGTAAAAATGTCCATTCTACCGAAACTCTTGTATAGATTTAACACAATCCCAATCAAAATCCCCAAGAGTTTCTTCACAGGCTCAGGAAAAAAAGTACTTAAATTCATTTGGAAAAACAAAAGACCCCTAATAGCCAAAACAACCCTGAGTGAAAAGAACTACACAGGGGGGATCTCCATACCAGACTTCAAACTATACTACAGGGCTATAGTCATAAAAACAGCCTGGTACTGGCACAAAAGCAGACCCGTTGACCAATGGAACAAAAAAGAAGATCCAAACCTGACTACATACAAGTTCAGCCATCTCATATTTGACAAGGGGGCCAAGAAGACACAATGGAGAAATGACAGCATCTTCAGAAAGTGGTGTTGGCAAAACTGGATAACCACTTGTAGAAGAATGAAATTAAACCCCTACCACTCACCCTGTACAAAAGTCAACTCCAGATGGATCAAAGTCCCCAATATGAAACCCCAAACTCTGAAGGTGATAGAAGAAAATGTTGGCAGCAGACTACAAGAGATAGGCGTAGGAAAAGACTTCCTAAATCAGATAGCAGTTTCGCAAAAACTAATGTCGACAATTGACAAATGGGACTTCATTAAACTCAAAAGATTCTGTACATCAAAAGAAACGATCAAGGAAGTGAAGAGAAATCCCACAGAGTGGGAGGAAACCACTGCAGAAACATCTGACAAAGCATTGATTTCCAGTATATATAAACTACTCAAAAGACAAAGAAGAAAGAAAAACAAATGACCCACTCAATAGATGGAGCAAAGAGCTGAACAGAGACTTCACAAATGAGGAATTAGAGATGGCTGAGAAACATTTTAAGAAGTGTTCAACATCACTACTCATTAAGGAAATGGAAGTCAAAACCACTTTAAGATATCATCTTACTCCAATAAGACTGGCTAGGATCAAGAAAACAAATGATACCAAGTGCTGGAGAGGTTGTGGGGAAAGGGGAACACTCATCCACTGCTGGTGGGAATGTAAACTCATGCAGCCACTATGGAAAGCAGTATGGAGAACCCTTGGAAGACTTGTAATTAACTTGCCATCTGACCCAGCCATACCACTCCTAGGCATGTACCCTCAAGACTCACCCCACTGCAGAGATACATGCACAGCCATGTTTATTGCAGCTCTCTTCACAATAGCAAGGAGCTGGAACCAACCCAAATGCCCCTCAATTGACCAGTGGACAGAGAAAATGTGGTACATCTACACAATGGAGTTCTAGGCAGCAGTAAAGAAAGATGACATCATGAGCTTTGAAGGAAAATGGCTGGAGCTAGAGGACATCATGCTGAGTGAAGTAACACAGTCCCAGGAAAACAAATGATGAATGGTATCCCTCATCTGTGGATGCTAGTGCCAATTACTTAGTTGTAAGTATTTCTTGTGCATGGCCCCTTGAGCTTTTGTCCAAAGCAGTTGGGAGTGATGCATATTGGAAACAACAACAACAACAACAACAACAACAGAAAGGACTGAATCAAAGAACTGACTGAAACAGTGAACTTCTGCTCAGAACAGTCAACTTCTACACGGAGAATATTGAGAAAGACTGAAAAAGAGATGAAAAGCATGTTTGGCAGAATGCATGAGCTCTGGTGGGGTAGGGGTTGGGGAGAGACATGGGTCTATATTTGATAAAAAAATATAAATAAATTTAAAAAAAGGATAGGGTGGATGGGTCCTCATTCTGACATTAGCAAGGACATGGAACATTATAGAAACATTCTCCAAAAAATACTGTATCAAAATGATCTGTTTGGAATTAACCTAAGATTATTAATAGAAAGAATAGAGTCAAATTTATAAAACCGACATGTCACCCATCGCCATCTAACAGACACTTAGAATCTGCTTTTGATAAATGGATTCTTCACCTGGACCCGAAAATAATTTATTACAGAATAAAAACCTGGTATACACACCCTTGTTTGGTGTCTGTCTCTTTTACTTTGGGCCACACTTCTGTTTAGATGGCATAACAGCCACTAAGTGTTGTCTGCTTACCTAAACTGTCTCATCCCCCTTTAAGGCTGGCATCATTGCCCTAAACCCATAGTCTTGTTGGGTTCTAAGGAGCTTCTGAGGGCAGCCTCCCCACCTGAAGAAGGTGATCATCCAAGAAGGCCAAGAAGCCTTTGGAGCAGGACTAGTCATCTCTGGAGAGCCAGCTTGTTCCTTTAATTAGTAATACTTTATTCAGATGCCTTGTAAAATAAAAACTAGCAACCATTTTTGGCCAAGAGAGCTTAACTCTGCAGGCTTCTTATCGCCTGCTCCAATTGTTCTCTATTTAAACCTAAATCTCAGATCTGCTCCTGGAGATAAACTTCCTTTATTTGTCCCACTTTTCAATGTATTGATTAAATTTGAAATTCTGTGCTGTTTAACTAATACAAGTCTCCTCAGTTAGCATATCAGGACAGGAGGCTGAGCCCAGACTCTTGTGTGTGCTTGAGTCCAGCTTTTGCCCTGAAACTCTGGTTACAATTAGTTCAGGAGTCTCAGAAACTTGAGATTGTTCATGAAAATTATGAATATGCAAAACAAGGCTATATGAATGCGGAAGTCCATCTGTTTGTTACTGTTTGTTGTTATTGGCATTTCCCTCTACAAAAAATTAAGTACTTCCAGGTAAAAGAAAAAAAATTTTCTCCTGTGATAGAAACAGCATGCCAGATGGATATGATAAAAAATGGAAGAAGGGGGAAAATGAGTGGCGGAAATAGAAACA
The DNA here is from genome assembly GCA_009823505.1 of Rhizomys pruinosus. NCBI lineage: Eukaryota > Metazoa > Chordata > Mammalia > Rodentia > Spalacidae > Rhizomys > Rhizomys pruinosus. Next base: position 436,632 of record VZQC01012951.1, read on the forward strand.
AAGTATAAGAAAGAAAGAAGTAAAAAATAGCAATCAGAAAGAAAAAATGAGAAATGAAGGAGATGGGAGAATGGACGGTTGGGTAAGGTAGTATTGGCTTCTAACATTTATAAATCACTTTTTGATCAAATGTTTTTACTTTTATTCTACAATGTAAGACATAATTTACAATGGGGGTGGGGAATTTACCATGAAAGTCAATTTCAGGAACTTCAAGTTTCTCTTCTTCTTAATCCCACCTCTGTGCCTGAGAAGCAGTCTTTGCAGCCAGTGCTGAAGACCACAGCTGGCCACAGCATTGGCTCTCATCACAGCCTCCTTAACACCTCAGTGTCTTCCAGCCCTTGTGGTTTATAGAGACTGCTTTGAGGGAATGATGTGGTACACTATTTACTACACAGGAGCTTTGAAAGCTTCTCCAGGTGAGTGAGGAGTCCTGAACTTTAATAACACCCTGAAGAGGAAGCTCAGCTGCCGCATAATACACTTCATGCTTACTTAGGGAAAAAAAAATCAATCTTGAAGAAAATCCTGTGTGGTTAGGCCATCGTCATTTCCAACAACCAGTATAAAGAATACCAGAAAGAATTATAAATATGGTACTGAAAAATCATGAGATTTCTCTAGAGATGAAGGATTTACAGCAATTTCTTTTGGAATAAAATAAACAGAGTGGTGATGCTGTTTCCTGGGGACAGAGGGAGTTGGATAAAATGCTGTGTGTCTGCAGACCCGTAGGGGAACTGGCTAATACTTGCTTAATTCAACAGAAAAAAAGTGCAGATAAATTATCCATGAGCCGACAGAAATATGTGCGTGCCAGGCCTCTACTGCTACTCGTGGCCTTCATTAGTGAGGCAAATCAGCACTTTTTTTCAGATGGAAGGCAAATTTAGAGTTATGCAAATAAATACTGCCTTGCAGATGTCTGTAAATACTTATTCAAAATCGACCCACTTGATTCTAAGCCCAATCCTCAGTGATGGTGCTTTGCTCTGCAAGCTTTCTTGTGTGACGTGCTCCACAGCCTGGCAGGAAACGTGCATACAATGAACTGGAGTGTCTGTGCCTCCCTCTTGCTGTCACACCTGTAGCATGGGGTTTTCCTGCATTGCTATTCTCAGATCCTCAGCTTTCTGTCTGTAGCTCAGGTAAGCGCCTGCATTTTCTGCATACTAACAGTCTGTTTGAGGTATAAACATTATGCCAGCTGACATTCAAATGTAGTAAGTACGGATTTGTGTCTGGAGGGCAGCCATCGGCGTTTCTAGGTTGCTTCGTCTCTTTATAATGAGCAGTAGAGACACATGGCATTTACATGAAAGGAAAGACTTTATTAAAAGTGAATTACAGGGGACCTTGTAGGTGTGCCAGACCTGGCCTGTGGCCTGCTCCAAGAGAGAAGAAGGAAAGGGTAGGAGAGTCTATGTGACCTTTGGTAGAGTGGTACTGGAGGAGGTTCCTATAACCTTTTATGGGTCATTACATAGTACCCACCTCACCCAAGCTCTAATAATGCTGGCTTTTTCCAGCATGTTCCATGTGGGGATCAGTCTTTCTAGTCCTGCCACCTTTCATAAATGAGCGTCTGGAAACTCCACCTCTCCACTCTTCTGCTTCAATTCCTTACTGAGAGTTGCGCTGTACAAAGGTGAGGATTCACATTCTGTAGCTGATTTCTACTAGAAACCCCAGCTAAAAGGGACAATGTTACCCCTCCCTGTTCTGTCCATGGCTTAGAAGGGAGCCTCAATTTCAGTCTCAAGTCTTTCTGAGCCAGGAACTAGCTGATAGTCTTGAGCGTCATTGTTTTACTTGCAACTAGATGGCCAGCATGTACTGGAGATATTGCTGCCTCAGCTGTATTGCTCAGGGAAGAGACTGATAAACTGACCATGGGACAGGAACTGAATTTTACCGTGCCTCCATCCTTCAAGACGCTCCTGGGGGTGGGGGGCATCCCCCAAATGCTGGAGGTCAAATGCTCTTAGCACTCATTATCAGGCTCTTCTCTTAGATTCACCCAGAGTCAAGTTCTCACCCTCCGCAATACTGAACCCAGCCTCTCCCTGCCTGACCATGAAGTACAACCTGCTTACAACCTGCATCCAGCTGATTGATCATCTACAGTATGGACAACCTGATATGTGGGATCAGCTCCTGGGAAACAAGGACAAAATCTACACAACATTGTACACTGATGGAAGCAGCTACATGTAAGATGGGGTCAGGTGTGCTGGAGCAGCTGTAGTAACTCTTGTGATGTGATCTGGGTCCAGGCCCTACAAAGAGGCACGTCAGCACAGAGGGCAGAATTAGTAGCCCCGGCTGAAGCCCTGAGATTGGGAAATGGGCATGCCATCAATATTTACACTGACAACTGGTATGCCTTTGTCACTGCCTCTATCCATGGCACCTTATATCAGGAATGGGGTCTATTAACCTCAGCAGGAAAGAAAATTTAAAAATAAGCAGGAAATCTCAGCCATCCTGGCAACCATCTGGCTGCCCCAAAGTCTGTCCTGAGCATTAGAAAGGAGATTCGGATGAGGCCCGAGGCAACAGATAAGCTGATTCTACCACGAAGAATGTAGCCTAAAAGTCAGAGGGCCCACTGCAGGTACTGCGCCCTCCCCCACCTCAGTCCTCGCCCTCCTAGCCCAGCCTGATCTGTTGGAACATCCTGAATATACCAGAAAGGAGGAAACATGGGCTCTACAGCCAGGAGCCTCTAAAACAAAGGATGGCGATTCTCCCTGACGACTGTCCCATGTTTCCCAAGGCTCTGGGGCCTTCTCTTATCTCCCAAATTCACAAAAGCAACCATTTGAGATCAACCAAGCTGAAGGTCAAGCAAATTACTCAGTGCTGTGTTGTCTGTGCCCAAGGGAACCCAAGAGGACAGCGGCCATGGGTGCTCATGAAAGGGGACTCAGCCCTAGTGAGCATTGGGAATTGGACTTCACTGAGGTGACTGCAGCAAGGTATGGCTACCAGTAATTGTCAGATTTATAGATACCTTCTCCAGATGGGTAGAAGCCTTCCCCACCATGTCAGAGACAGGTAATGTAGTTAAGAAATTGCTTATGGAAATTCTCCCCCGTTTGGGCCTTCCTTTGTCTTTGGGGTCCAATAATGGGCAGGCCTTACAGCCAAAGTATCACAAGTAGCCAGGGCTCTGCAGATAAAACGGAAGCTAACAGTACTTATAGACCTCAGAGTTCAGGATATGTAGAAAGGATCAATAAGACTATTAAAGAAAACTTTAACCAAATTTCAGGCAGAGACTGGCAAGGGGTGGACTGATTGCTCCCATCGTCCTTTTTCAGATCAAGTGCTCCCCCTACAGAAATAAGTTGACACCTTTTGAAATAATGTTTGGCCATCCACCTCCATTAACTCCTGCTAAAGGAGGGGTGCAAGCAATTGAAATGCCTATTTCTTCCTCAAGTCCCTACAGGTATTCCAGCAAATGGCTCAAGATATTCATAATTGCCTTTCATCCCCAATGCCTGAGCCGCCCCTGACTGAACCAGCTCACAAGTTTCAGCCTGGAGATTTGGTTTGGGTCTGCCATCTGCCCAGCAGAACATTGGAACCTTCCTGGAAAGGACCATTTCCTGTTGTCCTGACCACACCTACAGCCGTGAATGTAGCTGGAATGGCTGCCAGGATTCATCACTCCCATCTGAAAGCAACACCCCGGAAAGTATAGTTTACCCGAACACCAGGGTCAGACTGGCTCCAAAGATGGGAATCTTGATAGGTAACACCTATGCTTGGTCCACTGACCACAAACACCATACTATGAACAGTAAAGGGGCCAGGAGTTATTTCCTGACCTGACCTGGGACCTGGTGGACCTGTACCTTTAGGATTACAAAATGTGTAATGGCCGAACACATGGACTTGGAGTCCTGAACTGGGAGTCTCTGTGTCCTGGTCTACATTTTACCCCAAGTGTACAGGAAAAGGAGGGAAGGACTACCTCACAATAGAAGTGATATGCCTCCCTATTTGTAAAAAGAGAATGGCAGCCTCAGCCATCTTAATTCCCCTCCCTGTAGCAGCAGGAATGGCAGGTTCCACGGTGCTGGGGCCCTCAGCCCTGATCATAGGTGACCAAAGTTTTAAGATTTTAAGTTCCAGGGTGACCAAGATTTACAACACCTCAGACTCTGTAGTGCAACTTGAAGAACAGATCGACTTCCTGGCAGAGATGTTCTTATAAAAGGATCAGGGACTTGATTTAGTATTTTTAAAGGATGAAGAGCTGTGCCTAGCATTAGGAGAGAAGTGCTGTCTTTGTGCTAATAACTCAGGGGTCAAGGGGAAACCCTAAATTTGGTCCAGCAACATTTAGATGCCTGAGCAAAAGAATTAACAAAGACTTCTAGCTGGTACCAGTCCTTCTCGCCAGGGTCCCCATGGCTCACCACCTTCCTGACTGCTGCAGGAGGCCACTTCCCCTTCTGCTCCTTAGATACCTGCATGTTAAACTGGTTGTTGACTTACATTAAAAGGAGACTTGAAACCATCAACATACCTGTACCCCAGGCAGAACACAAATCAATTATTTAATCCATACAACCAGTGGGGAATGTGGAAGCTAAATTCATTCAATTTTTAATTAATTTCTTACCAGGCTGTCATTTCAAAAGGTCCTAGGAGTCAGACTTAGCCTGAGGCCACATGCCATAGGATGTCTGGATCATAGCTAAAGAAAATATATGATTGGTTGCTAGCTAAAAGCCCATGATAATGCCTCATGTAGCAAGAAATTCCTAGAGTCGAGATAATTGTGGTTTATGCCTTTAAAATCCCTGCATCTTGTTACCTGCCCTGCAGCAGTATGATCGGCAGACCACTGTCACAGCACTCACTTGAAAATAAAACCTTTTTTCTTTTAAATTTTGAAATTTTGTCTGGTGGTCTCTTTGGGTGGTCTGGACTCTGTAATAGTTGGATGGGAAAAGACACAAGTAGAGTTATTTGGTTTATAATATAAGGACAAAAAGCACAAGTTAGAATCAAAAGCCTGAATCCTGGAGCAACTGGGGCTCTTGGCAGCCATAGCTAGGTCTTCATGGATCCAAAGGGAGAGTTTAGCTAATGCTGTTGATAAATGTTGGAGCTTAGATCTGAGTATACCTTAATAATCTTCTTTAGTTATATACAATTTTGCTCATCTGCTTTGTGAGTTATGAATCAAAAAGGAATGTATTTTATTAAGCTTTGCACCAATGCCTCCTTCCCAAGCTGCTGAAATATCTTGGGCCCTGCTATTTTGCACGATAGTTTGTGCAAGAGTCAAAGCTTTCTTGCTTTTGTTGTACTTTCTTAGTTTTTTGGTTTTCCTTGATGTTGTTGTTGTTGTTGTTGGTTGTGGTGTTTTTGTTTTGTTTTGTTTTGTCTTTTTAGGACAGGGTCTCCCTGTAGCCCCAGCTGGCCTGGAACTCACTCTATAGACCAGGTTGGCCTCGAACTCATAGAGATCCTCCTGCCTCTGCCTCCCGGCTTCTTCCTTGTTTTTGTAGCAACTGCAGTGGTCAACCAACTCTGTTATAGCACCAAGAACAATTTTCCAAGTGTCCATTCTAAATTCCTATAGGCTCATTCCATTGCCACTGAGTAGTAAGGCAGATTCTGAATGGTCACTAGGAAAATGGTAACAGTCCTATTGCCCCTGGACACAGCAAAGATTAGATCATAGGATTTATCGTGTAGTCCTCACCAAAATGTTAATCACAGTGTGGTCTTTCCTTATTGTACAAATAATACACCGATGTTGCCCAGAGAAACCTTTAGTATTCCTGTAAATGGGCCAGTAACATGAAAACGAAATGAACAAAAACTGGACTTTTTCCCAAGGAACTATCTGGGACCCAGGTAATAGTAGTATATATCATCCAATAACATCCCAGGTGAGTGTAATGAGCATCCCAGGGGATTCTAATGTGCATCCCAAGTGATTCTAATGAGCACCCCAGGGGATTCTACAAGCATCCCAGGTGATTCTAATGAGCATTCCAAGGGAGTCTAACGAGCATCCCAGAGGATTCTACATGCAACCCAGGTGATTCTAATGAGCTTCCCCATATATTATTGTACATCACAGGTGATTCTAATATAAATATTCATCCCAGGATATCCTAAGGTGAATCCCAGGTGACTCTAATATGAATGAATCCCAGGTGATTCCAGTGCATTTGAGGCGATTCTAATGTGCATCACAAGTGATAAAAATGCCTGTTATGTTTGAGTTTTTTTTTCCAAGATGGGGGCTCCCTAGGCAAATGGGTGCCTTCTGAGCAGCTAAGGGCAAAGTTGGGGAGGGGAACTTAGGGGCCCCCAAGAGCATTGGGAAGCGTCGGAGGTGGTCTGAGGGCATTTGAATCCTTAAGGACATTATTTGGTGCTATAGACACCTACTGAGGGCATCAGGAGACAACAGGGAAAGTCCCAGTATCGGCTGAGACTTTCTCCTTGGTGCCTGGACCTGGAGAATTGGCTGGTAGATTAAGGGCGGTGTAAGGTGGTTCTGTGAGTACATCTCACCAGGTGGGTGATTGGGGTTCACCTCCCCACGTGGATATGGGGGACTCCAGCTGCATTGCAGGTGAAGCTTTGTGACATTTCAACTCACAGGAGCAAGAGTGCCTTGAGCCCTCAGGGTGTGGGGTTCACAAGCCTGGGGATTAGGGCCGGCTTGGGTGTTGCATAGCTTAGTCCATTGGCAAACTGTTTGTTGGTGGGGTAAGGGGTGTTGGTCTGTGCAGTATTAGGATAGAGTTGAGATTTTGTAGCCTAAAGGATCTACACCTGTAAATCAATTAAGAAATCAACAAACACCTGAAGAATATAACCAAAACCAGTGTCAGCTCAATAAACATGTAAGCTTCACATTAGAACCACTCCCAAAAGAAGCTACCCAAATGCCTAAAGCTCAACGAAAGACTCAGATGGATCTCCACCAAATACTAATACCCTTATTCACAAACACACTAATGAAGACCCCTTGAAAATAACTCAGGATACAGATCTCAAAAGAACAATTATGAATTTGATTAGAGAATTAAAGAGTTGAGGGAAATTATGGAGCTTATAAACAAGGAAGTCCGGGAATCTAAGTGAAGACAGGGAAAAATTGAAAGGGGACAATGATAAATTGTGGAATGAAATTACAAGTGATATAGAAACACTGAAGAAAATTCAAGTTGAAATGAAAAAGAAGTGCAACATTCCACAAACAACTTGGAAACACAAACAACTTGGAAAGAATGGTAGAAACTCTTTTTTTTTTTTTTGGTGTTTTTGAGACAAGGTCTCCCTATAGCCCCAGCTGGCCTGGAACTCGCTCTGTAGACTAGGCTGGACTTGAACTCTCAGAGATCTGCCTCCTGAGTGCTGGGATTAAAGGTGTGCAACACCACACCCACCAAAACTCTGAATAATAGAACGGATGAAGTAGAAAATAGAATATCAAGATTGGAAGAGAATATGGAAGAATTGGATAAACCAAGCAAAGATTATGAAACATTTTTAAAAAATACAAGAATGGAATAATCAGGGAACAGTTGACTCTTAGGTTCATTCCTGGAAATGATACAGTGCACCCCAGTTGATTCTAAGTTCATCCAGCGTGGACTTAGTGTACATCTCAGGTGAGTCTAATGTGCATCCCAGGAGATTCTAATGTGCTTTCCAGGTGATTCTATTCTGCATTCAAGTGACACTAATGTACATCCCAGGCTATTGAAATATATATCTAACATGACACTAATATGTAATTCCAGTTGACTATAAGAGCCCCCACGTGATTCTAATGTGGATCACAAATGATTCTGATGTGCATCTTGGGTGATTCTAATGTGCCTCACATGTGATTCTAATGTCCATCCTAGGTGACAATAATGTGCATCCCACATGATTCTAATATACATCCCAGGTGACTCTAACATGCATCCCAAGTGATTCTAATGCATATTCCTGTGGACTTTAAAATGCATCCCAGGTGAATCTAATCTATTAACCCAAGTGATGTTAATGTGCATCCCAGTTGCTTCTAATGTACATTCAAAGTGATAAAATGCCCATCAAAGGGTGTTCTACTGTGCGTCCAAGGTGATCCAAAAAAAAGAATACAGGTGATTCTTTTTTTTTAATGAACAAATAAATCTTTATATTAAAAGATTTATAAAAGAAAGACATGCATTTGGGAGGCAGATATGATGGAAAGGTCTTGGGAGGGGTTAGGTAGTGAGAAGTGAGGGCACTGGTATGATGACGACACAGGTGATTCTTAAGTGTACTCCCAGTTATTCTAATTTTCATCTCAGATGATTCAAATACGCCTTTCAAGTGATTATAATGTGCATAACACATGACTGTAATGTGCATCTCTGGTGATTCTAATGTGCATAGCAGGTGATTCTAATGTGGCCAGATGAAGTTAATGTACAACCCAGGGGATTCTAATGTACGGCTCAGATGATTCTAATATGCATCTCTGTCAATGTTGTGCACACCCCAGAAGACTCTAATGTATGTTGCACATGAGTCTAACGTGCATGCATATGAGTCTATTGTGCATCCATGTGATTATAATCTGCATCCCAGGTGATTCTAGAATGTGCATTCCTGCTGAATCTACAATATATCCCAATTGATTCTAAAGTGTATCCAAGGTGATATTAGTGTACATCACAGGTGACTTTAATGTGCACTGCATGTGATTCTAATGCACATCCCAAAAGATTCCAATGTGCATTCCAGGAAATATTCATAAACATCACATATGTCACATGATTCTAATGTGTGTACCCAGTGACTCTAATGTGTATCTCACATTATTCTAATATGCATCCCAGTGATTCTCATGTTCTTCTCTGGTGACTCTAAAGTGCATCCCAGGTGATTCTAATGCATCCTCCAGGTGAGGTTAATTCATATCCCGAGTGACTCTGTTGTGGCTCACTGGTAACACTGATGAACTTGAAGGGTGACCCGGATGTGCCTCCCAAGTGACCAGAATGCATCTCCTGGGGGAACTAGATGGGATTCTCAGGTGACATTGATGCAACCCCTGGGTCAACCTGATATGCCTGACAGGGCACACTGCGTGCCACCACGATGACCAGTTTGCACTTCCTGGCAACCTGGATGCACCTCCTGAGTGCCTTGAGTGTGAGTCCCATGTTACCTTGATGCACTTGCCCTTTGTGCTGGGTGACCGAAAGCTGCCTCCTAGGCTATCCTGATGTGCCTCTTGGGTGACTTTTGAGCGCCTGTTGGGTGACCCTGATGCAGCCCCCAGGTGACTGTGAATTGCATCCCAGGTGACATGGTACGCCTCCTGGGTGACCCTGATGCAGCCCCCAGGTGACTGTGAATTACATCCCAGGTGACATGGTACGCCTCCTGGGTGACCCTGATGCAACCCCCAGGTGACTGTGAATTGCATCCCAGGTGACATGGTACGCCTCCTGGGTGACTCTTATGAACCTTCATTGATGACTGGAAGCTCCTCCCTGTTGACCCGAATGCTCATTCTGGGTAATTTGGAAGTGCAAACACATGCAAACACATCACCTGGCTGTGCTTTCCAGGTGATCCAAGTGCAGTGACTCTGAAGTGCCTTCACCGCCCTGGTGACTGATGTGGCTCACCAGTGACTCTGATGTGCCTAATTGGTCATCTGGATGCACCTCCCAGGTAACCTGAATTCCCTTCTTGGGGACATTGATGTGCCTCCAGGGTCACCCTGATGAACACCCTCTGCTGGTTTGTGGAATCCCTAGGACTCAAGGATCCCTGTTTCCCTCTTTACATGGTATTTGTATCCTTCTATTCTTTTGGAATTCTGACATTTTATTTCTTTGAATTGATTCTCACACTTATTTCCCTGATGCCATCTGGTTGCAGCTCTTTTCTGATGGGGGCTTTAAATTTCTGTTTAATAACCACTGTTAGAACATATGCCTGTTTCAGAGAAGACTCTTGAGTTCTTTTATTATCTGCTGAGTAGTACACAGCATAGTTAGACACTCAAGTTTTAAGCAGATAATAAAAGAACTCAAGAGTCTTCTCTGAAACAGGTCATCAGTGCGGGGCGTGGTGGCGCACAACTTTAATCCTAGCACTTGGGAGGCAGAGACAGGAGGATCTTGGTGAGTTCAAGGACACTGAAGCTACAGGGAGACCCTGTCTCGAAAACACACACACAAAAAAAAAGAAGAAACAGGTCATCATCAACTTCAGCAACAGCAATTTTCAGTGGGCATGAAAGGCAGAGGACAGAGCTGACAAGAGGATGAACAGGAGAAAGATGGCAGGTACTAGAAGCAGGGTTTATTGATTTGTTTGGTCTTTGGTCTTTTTCAGACAGGGTCTCCCTGCAGTCCCAGCTGGCCTTAAACTCACTACATAGACCAGGCTGGCCTCAATCTCACAGAGATCTACCTGAGTGCTGGGATTAAAGGTGTATGCCACCATGCCCACCTATTAAGAGGGTGACAGGAATAGAAGGGTCTCAGAATTGTTGTAGTGAGAGGCCTAGAAACAATCACACATTGTAGGAATATGTGAAAAATAAGACTTAGTCAAAATAAGGCAAGTCATGGGGAAGTTCTGTCTTCAGATATTTGAAAATGTTTCAAATTAAAGGAATGCTTTCAATTAAAAAAAAAAACAAAGAACATATGCCAATGAGTTCCTTCTACTACATACAAGACTCAGCCCATTCTGAACACATTCGAAGGTCTTTAAGGGAGGCCCTGAATGAAGCTTAGTTTAGAACGATAAGTGGGCACACACCTTATGTATCTTTGGAGTATATGAATTTCCTCCCTGTGGGGCAAAGAGGTTCCATGCCTGTTGGTCACTGGCCTCTCAGCCTGTATAAAGCCATTTTGCTCAGAAAGGACTCGGAGCAAAGGTAAACCTGGTAGGTCAAAAGAGACCTGGGAGTTGGCCTCAAGAGGCAAAAAATTCATTTATTTGCAGGAGATTACAGTCTTATATAGTAGTTTATGGCAGGCATGAAGTGAGGATGGAGGTGGAAGGTGCAGGAAGAATTTACAGTCCAAAAGCCTTGTTTATGGTAACCAGTAGAGGCTCCAGTTAGTTGTCTTCCTGAAACCAAGATGTGCTCTTTAGATAATGGGTTCAGGAATGTGACACCTTCTCCCAAGGGGGTAGGAGTCGATTGTCCATCCCAGAGCAGGGGCAAGCTTGACCCACCCCCACCCTTTTGCAGGTAATTGGGGCAAAAAGCCTGCACCCCTTTACTCAGCTAGATGGAGTAACAGGCCCCACATCTCCCTACATCTTCAGATTTCATACTCATCAATTTAATCAACTTGGATTGAAATCCTTAGAGAAACATTGCATCTGTACTGAAAATGCACAGATCTTTTGTTGTTGATGCTCACTAGGTAATAAACAATAAGCTTGGAGAGCATTTGTGCTTTGTTAGGTATTCCAAGCAATTTATAAGTGATGCAAGGTCTATGGCTAGATGTGCTTCTATTATGTATGACAATTACAGTTTTACATGAGGGCCTCAAGCATACTTGTATGCAAATACTTGTTGTAGATCCCTGAAAAAGATCCCTTATGGATAACAAGGAGATGACACGCATTAGAAAACCTAAACTATTGATTGACAGATGAATGAAGCATGGAGGTGATGGATCCCATCTAGGTCCCAAGTTTCTTTCACCTTGGAGTTATCACCAATGTATGACGTAATCCATCATAAACAGATAGAAGTTCTTATTTATTCACTTGCTCTTTAACATAAAAGAAAAAGATTATCATGGATGCTTCTTGCATTTTCTGGTTCAGAATTGGATGACAGTGTATTATTTACTGAGATTAAGGAATCCAGAAGGAATTAACCTCAAGGAAAGAACATCAAGAGGAGTGGCTAGGCCATGTTGATTAACTACAGTCCTGCAAGATGAGACGCCCTCAGGTAACTCTTTGAGGGAAGCAGATTTCTAAGCTGGTATTGAAATTTTGGGAACAATGAAGGTCTTTGGTGTATGAGTTATATCTTCTTTCCAGCTAGATTAATCTGTCAGGTTATTAAGAGGATCAATACAAATCCCATCCCAATAGAAAGTTATGTGATAGTATATGGAACACTTCAGATGACTGGCTTGGGAGAGAAATGGAGATGCAGGAAGAGATGGAGAGAGAGAGAGAGAGAGAGAGAGAGAGAGAGAGAGAGAGAGAGAGAGAGACGGAGAGAGGGAAGGAGGGAGAGAGAGAGAGAGAGAGAGAGAGAGAGAGAGAGAGAGAGAGAGAGAGATTCTTCCAAGTAATGCTCCACATTGCCACTTTGTGGAAACAAAGCTCTAGTGACATGTTATTGCAGTAGCTTTTATAGACCTTTGAAAGGATCATAATGGGTTTAGATGTTCGTACTTCCATGAATGGTTCTACAAAGTGTTTCTGGGTTTTTCTTTTATTTTTTTCTTTAATTTTCAATTCACCCATGAACTTTCATCCAAAATGCAATGAGGAAAGATGTTTCTGAACATGAAGCCTAGAACTTGCATCTTTTATACTGAATCAGGGCACAGGATATGGGCCTTGGTCAAAGCTGCACTACTCTTTACCTAGGGACCTCACAAATCTGAACAAATACTCTTGCCTTCAAAAGAAGAGCAAATGTTGGGCCTGGAGACACTTGGTGCCTAGAGCCTGGCTTTCTGCTACAGGAAATGTGAACATACCAATGTGAGCACACATTACATGACACACATTAGAAGGCTCAAAGGCACATGTGAATCCCGTGAATTGTCCCTGTCACATTTAGAAGCAAATTAGCATTGGGTTTACTTAAGTTCATATGCTTAAGCCTCTGTTTGTACCTTGAACCATCAAAACCCCTCACTGTGACACAGAAGTAGTTTCTTTGGGAAACTACGCTATAATGAGTAGTGTTATTCCTGGACATGTTTTTGTTGTACCTTAGAAGAGGATGTTGCTACTGACCTCTAGTGGATAGAGACCAGGGTGCTGTGACTCTGATAACTATTCTGAAGTTCCAATGTTCTTCCCTTTTGCAATGATGGAGGGGGGGAGGAGGGAAGAATTCTCTGTTTCTTTGGTTTTTGATGACAGCACAGTGTTGAGATGGGAATTGGGTACCATCCAGGGGCAAAGTTATATATTACTTTGCCTCAGAGGTAAAGTCTCTATAAAGTTATAAATTTAAGAAATAGTCACTTTGGAGAAGCTTACTAAGACAGGCCCATTCAAACTGCTAAAGGACTTAGCAAAATGCTGATATTTCTTTTTACTTAAAAAATAGTAAATGAATTGTTTGGATTTTGATGTTAACTTTATGCATTCTTTGTTTTTATTTTATATTTTTGAGACTTTCATACATGAATATTGTCCTTGCATTTTCTCCATCTCCCCAACTCCTCCTGTGCCCTACCCACTCCCTCTCAGTTTCTTGATGCCAGCAACATTAAATATCTTTCCTTCCTATGCATTGTGTTTCAAGCATCTTGGTGTAGCTCTAATGTCTAGCACATTATGGACAGGAAAATTCTATCCTCAGGGAATTTCTGGTTTATCCCCTGATGTATCCTTGGGTGCTCAGTAGATAACTGTGTTATTAGTGAGGGCTGGAAGAACCCGCTTCCTCTTCTGTGAGTCTTACTTATTCCTCTATGGATCTAACCACGCCCTTGTTATCACTCAGTGCTGGAGTTTCCATGGTGAGATGAGCTTCCCTTCCCCAGACAGATGGCCAACCATGGGCAACACTGCCCCCTCTGCTGAGTAATTCCCTTCCCTTCACTTCCTCCACTTTGTTTTTATTACACAGCTCTGTAATTTAACTATCCCACATTTATCAGCATATATAACCCCAAGCTTCTTATGCCTCACATGGTATCCTCAGCACAGGCAGGTCGCAGCATACACTGTGGTATGCACCTCAAGATTGCCCATAGCCTCACCATATTATGAACCCCAGCTGAGGTCAGTAGTTAAAACTTAATTCAAAGTGTGGGAATAAAAGAAAAGTTTGATCTAACTGAACTGGGACAGGAGTTTTGAGAACAGGTCAGCATGTACCTGGTTGCTGAGAAACTAACTCATTCTGCAATTCTTCTGTACTTTACGCTTGGCTTGCTTTTAGAGAATAGGAGTTGTTAGAGGGGCTTACCACCCTAAGCTTGGGAATTTAAACTTTCCATCCCTGGATATGCTTTTTTATTCCTATAGAAACACCTCCCAACTGTGACTCAACACTACACACCCTCAACTGAGGGTCGGTTATTTACTCATTAGCTGACTAAGGACTTTCTATTGGCCTCATTTTGTGTCTGAGTGGTCTTCTCTGGTGAAATCACCCCATTACAACACAACGGAAGAGATTCTTGGCAAGGATGGTTTGAATGAATGCATGAATGACTGAACAATTAAATCTTCCCTGTGGGTATCTCTCTGCCACACGCAGATTACAGGGAAAAGGGAAGACCCAAGACACCCACCAGTGGCTGTCCTAAACAGTGGGGCCAAAGGCTGACCACCTTGTCACTGCCCTCTTATCTAATCTAACAACTGCACCAAGCAGTGCCCTAATGGCACTCTTGGATCCTCCAGACTGTCACCTGCTTGGCGCTCTACAGTCTAATGCCAGGCTGCTGCCTGATGGGCATTCTACAGCCTAATTCCCAGACTGTCCCCTCTGATGGGCATTCTACAGTCTAATTCCTGCCAGGGCGCTCACCACACTGCCCAACTGGTGACCTGATGAGTCTCCATCCAGCCCACACCAGCTCCCCAAGTTGGTGGTCTGCTTGACCCCTATCCAACTCACTGGACCCCACCAGCTTCTCGAGTTGGTGGCCTGATTGATCACTGTCCAACTCACTGGTAACAGCTACACAAACATCAAGGGCTAAGATTTACACGCACAAATAACGGCCGGGACTCCTTGTCAGATGGTAAGAAGGACTCGTCTTTTTATTCACAGCATTCTGTTTTTATACCCAGAGTGACATCATATCTCAGGGCCTGGTTTCAAACCTCATGTTCCATAACATCAGGACTAGCATCAGGAGCACAAGGTGAGGGCCTTTGATCTCAAGGAATTACATGCTTGCTTATGCAGATGCAAATCCTGCCTTAGACCAGGTTTCAGTGTAAACAGAGAAGCAGGTGATTCGGCACAAAAGAAGCCACGGGTGGCTTCCTTTTTTCCCTCTACTTCCCACGTGAAAGGATGGTGAGGAGTGCACAAGAAAGTGTCATTTACTAACTAATGGGCAGAGGACACCATTCCACATAAAATTTCTGAGTCACCTATTCCTGAGTGTTATACCCAGGGTGAGGTGCAGAGGAACACCACATAGTGATAGTTGAAGTAAGAATCCTTGACCAGTTGGGAAGTAACATAAATGATAGAATGCATGAAACCTGGTGAGAGGCTATAGGAGGATCTCTGGCAGTGAGGTCTAAAATTGATTACGATCTATTACATTAAATGTGCAAAAACTCAATAAAATTGCGCATATATATATGTACATTTTTTTTTTTTTTTTTTTAAAATATTTTTTCATTATAATATATATATATATCTTATATATATATATCTATATATATATACTTTTTTTAAAGAATCCTTTAGCAGCCAGAAATGCAGAGCAGGTCACACCCAAAAGAACTCTCAACCCCAAGGTGAAGCAGGATCGTATTTATAAGGCCCCAAACTGCAGCTACATCATGGCAGGGTCAGAACCAATAACCATAGGGCAAGGCAGTTGACAAAAAGTTTCAGTTTAAAAAAAAATTCTAAGTTTCAGTTATGAAAAGCAAGTTTCTCAGAATTTCAGAAACAATGGGCTTCCTGGAGCTGCAGGTGCAGGCTTTATGGGGCAGCTCTGTCTATCTGGGTGCAGTAAGTGGGAGCAGGAGGAGACACTGGGCAGCAATACGGGGAAAAGCAAAAGTCAGCTGGATTAAAGTGGAGTCAGGTTGGCATTTGGGGCAATTCAATGAGCAGCATGAATGAGTTCTTGTGTGGTGTGGCAAATGCTTACTAGCAACTGCTGTGGACTTAAGCCGGGCTTCGTGAAAACAGAAATCAACAATGCAGATTTGTAAGAGCAAGAGAAGTAGGGGATAGAAGAGCAGAAACATGGAAGCTATGAGTTACAGCAGTGGTTAAGTTCCTTGGTCCCTACAGAGCGGGCTACCTTCTTATGAGGGGGAGGTGTTGACATTTCAGTTTTAAGGGAGACACTCAGCACTCAGGGAGAAGGGCCCATGGTGGTCACACTTCCTTCCACAATAGAATTCAAGTGCAACTCCACATAGGGTCAGCTGGTCTGGAGGAAAATATGGAAGGTTCTGAGTAAAGGGAGAGAAATAAGTGAGGACAAGGACTCTATCCAATTAGAGGTACAAACATGTATATGTTCATTGCTTCTATTTCTGATCCTGTTGTGAACAGTTGGTATGGCAATCCCTCAGAGTTAGCGTGATCGGGAAGGAGTCAGAATGAAGACTGCTGGTGATGATATTGCCTTCAGTATGATTATATATGGCAGGAGTAAGTAAGAATGGAGATGTTTGACACTATTACTGGTACAGGAAAAAAGGGGCTGCCTTGGCTATCCCCCAGAGTACTCATATAACAATGTCAGCTAATGGGTAAAACAGACTTGGGAGAGGGTAAGTATTCTTATTGAACAAATCAACAATCATGATTAGTCGAGGTGTTCAAGTCAGCAGTACCATACACTGCTGTGAGCACAAGGAAAGGATGGTGCTTCTCTAACATTTTGGTTGTTAGCCTTGGACTTTAATAGCTGGTCAGAATCTCCAGCCTTGGAAGGTGCATGTCTGGGCACAATGGGCAATATCCCATCATGTGCTGAGAGTGCTTCTGCTTCCTTTTGAGCCCAGCTAGCTCATCTAGGAGTGGCCTAAACCAAAGCATGCACATTTATCACTTCCTGTGATGATGGATTGCAGGATTTGGCAAATTTAGTGCTAATGTTTATTATAATATTCTAAGCTATCTCAAAGTTTTTTGTAGAATCTGCTACTCAACAGTTTAAAGTGTCTGAAAAGTCAAGACCATCTGGTCCTCAATGCCCAAGGATTTTGTGGCATAGGACATTTAATTTCAAAAACCTTCATTGACAGTTGGAAAACAACGACTTTACATACCACTGTCCTAGTTCACTTTAACTGTCCACTCAACACAGGGACACAGGCTAGAGTCTCTAGTGAAGGACTGCCTAGATCCGATTAGCCCGTGAACACTTCTGTGGGGAATTCTTTTGCTTATTAATTGATGTAAAAAGTCCTATCCCACTGTGGGCAGTGCCATTTCTCAGACAGGTGTTCCTGGGCTGCATAAGAGAACTAGATAAGCATGAGCTTGTGGGTAAGGCAAAAAACAGTGTCTCTCCATGGTTTCTGCTTTAAGTTCCTGCTTGAGTTTCTACTTGGGCTCCCTTTAATGATGGACTGTGACCTGGAAGTATAAGCTGAATAAATGATTGCCTTCCCTATGTTGTTTTCAGTTCAAGGTTTTATCACAGCAGCAGAAATCAAATTGGAACACTCACCCATAGAGATGCCACCTTAAACATATGCACAGACCTCATCCCACAGAATCACCTTTCCACATAGCAGGGCTGTGGGAGCTGCATGGCCCAGGACGCCCTCATACCCTCCTTCATGATGTGAGAGCACACTCTCAAGTAGTACAGGATGGCTAGAACTTGCTGTGTACACAAGAATTATTTTGTACTTTGTAGGAAGCTTTCTTTTGTACTGAACAGGTATCACACAACCCTGCTAAGGGAAGGGGAACACAGAACCAGCCTGCAGCCGCTGGAGGGAGCTGGCCTCTTGGTGCAGAGACCAGATGGCTACTTCCTGTAACCCAGCCTGGATGGTACTTCCAACTCAGGCCCTTAGCCTGGAACAACAAGACATGTTTTCCACTCCTGGCTGTAACTTCCCACCTGCCCAGAGACTGCTGAACCCTGGACAGGAATTTCAGGCTGATGGCTATTGGCCTATCTTCAGCCTATGTCCACTCACAATACCAGCTATCCAGATTGGTGGTCCACGCTGGGACCTCTTTCCAACCCACTGGCCACCTGAATGAAATGCAGGCCTGCTTTGGCCTGTATGTGTGCAAAAATTTAAAAAATGATGGCCAGAAATTCCATAATGATGTTAATGGGGAATTCAATTTATTACTTGCTATAGCCTGCTTTTATAAACCAAATGACATCAGTTCCCAGAGCCAATCATAGGCCCCCACAACTCTGCGCCACTGCACACCATTGCCCCACCCAGTATCATGCACCCAGGCCACATTGTTTGCTCCTCCTTGGGGGTGGGATCAGAGAAATCCCCTGACTCCCATCCGCATGGTGCCCTGAGGGGTGCTAGCTGAGAACTAGCCCCCAATTCAAACTGGATCTTCCTACAGTACTTCTGATTCTACTTCCCACTCTACCAACTGAGTTCTATCTTCAGCTCCTTTATGATTCTTTTAGTTGGAGGGGCTTCTGGGCGCTCGAGTAGATAATCTCAAAAGAGTATTTACTTGCTTTAAGCATAGCTTCCCCAAATTATACCCTCTCACTGTTTCTTGGGTGCAAACATCATCTTGGTCCAAATGAACCCAACTCCTAGACCTCGCCAGTCTTGCACAGCTGGATGAGATTTGTATGTGCCAATCAATTTGATTACTACCTCATCCTTATATCAAATAGGATCATCTGAAGTTTTGGATGGCTCTCTGATTTTTTTTATATTTTCTGGAGGACATAGTATACTATCAAATGATTTACATATTTTAGTTTCACAGAATTCCAACTAAGGGACATATTTCTTACAAATGTGAGGTGCCCCATAATCCTAGAGCTCACCTGAGTACTTTGCACCTAGAGGAGAGCTCACCATATTCCTCATAGAAAGAATGCACCATCTACTACCTACTATGTATGAAGTGGTTGTTCTTACCAGTTACTTTTCACATATTATATTAATTAGTCCCTGTGGCAATTTAGTAGTATTGTCTTTACTGCATGGTAGACATCAGGAAACTGAAATATAGAGGATTTCATTCATTTCTCTGTGGTCTCCCAGTGGTATTCTTAAAGTGTGTGTCTTTTTGACTGGAAAGTATGGGAGAGTAATGTTGGATGGATGGATGGATGGATGGATGGATGGATGGATGGATGGATGGAAAAATACCAATTACCAGACTTCAGCTATGACACCAGGATCTGACAGAGTGATTCTAAATTCTGCTTCAGAGTGGAACCACTGTGGATGTTTATCAAGGTATGTGATGTGGAAAAATCTGATGGACTGGACTTGAGTGGAAGAAGGACAGTCAGGCTTTTTAAATTATCTTCATGATGAGTTCAATAGAAAATTAGGGCCTATATCATGTACCTAACCACTCCTGCCTTCATTTCACCTTCACAGCCACCAGTCAAGGATTTTTCCCTCTATAGTTATGCTTGGGGGTCTTTTAGATTGACCCTCAGAATGGGAGCTACTCCAGCTGCCACACCCACTGTCCCTTTTCAGCATGGAAGAAGCTAGAGCAGTCAGTGTCCAGATTACCTTCTGGCAATTGGGGTGACCATTTTCAGAGGGTAACATAACCAAACAAGAGCTAGAAATTGATTAGGCAGTTTAGGGATGAGACTCCCCCCCAAAAAAAAAAATTAACCAGACTCTTCCTCAGCTAAGAAATCAAGGCTTCCTGGACTAGTCAGTAAACACATATCCTTCTGGTAGCCCTGAAAGAGCAGGAAAAGAAGAAAGAATAGAGAGAGAGAAGGGAAAAAAGAGAAGTACATACCAAGCTCTGTAGATTGATTTTTTTATTTCACCAGAATAAGAAATGGAAATCTGCCCTTTTTTATTCTTGTTGCTTTGTTTTGTTTTGTCATTTTGTAGTTTCTGTTTTCCCATAAAGAGAAAAAAAATTGAAAAAAAGAAAATTAGGAAAAGGGTATGTATATTTGTATCTAGTTGCTTACTGAATGCTATAAAGTTACAAACATAGCTTGGATATTTGAAGAGGCCAATATTTCATAGTTAAGAATCCCCACCAACAGATCTTTCAATTCCAAATTTGGGAGCCACTATATTGCAGAGCATGCTGTTGGTAAACTGTCTTCTGCCATAATATGAATTTAATCAGTACTGGAAGTAGCAATAGTATTGAACTTTGGTGTTGAGTTAGGGTTGGCAAGGGATTTGTCCCCCCTCGAGATTAAAAGGAGCTAGCCAGATGGATGGAGAGAAGAAATTGCTACAGAGAGACTAATATTTTAGTCTTCTTCAAACTGACTCTCTTTAAATGTCTGTTGAACATTTATTTGTTTGTAGTGAAAGTGACCAATTTTGTTTTAAGAAAAAGTGCCCCCTCAAAAAAAAAAAAACCCAAGAGACCCCTGAGGACCAGATCCTCAACTAATCTCAACAAAACAAAACCTTGGTTAATCTGGGCTATCTGTATGGCCTTAAGCATCCAGAAGGAAAGTACAACCAGATATAAATAATAAGATCAGAGAAACTGTAATGCAGACACAAAACTTGAGATCTTAGTAAAAAGACAAAAAGAAAATAAAAAATAAAGCATCATTGTTTGGCCTGTCTACAATTCTTACAGGCAGGCACATATGCTCTATAGATGCTACTGCTTTTGACACTCCTCAAAGACATGAGATACAGCATTTTTTACTTTTTAGCCTTCCAATGTGGACTGAGGACTTCTGAGATATCCAGCTTGTGAACTAAGCAGCTAATGGAAATTCAGCCTCCTCAGAAGATGGACTGACATTGTTGGATTACGTCGGCAGTATCATGGCAGCCAATGCAGGGGGATCAAGACAGGACGTGAACATACTGGACTTCATTTGGGGGCACAATATTTAAAGCAGAAGCACGTCAGTAAGGGTTTCCTTCTGCATAAGATTATTTTTGTAGTGTGATGTCTTAAACATAGTCTACCATCAAATATTTTAGGACTATCTTTAATGTTTAGATAGTTTATTAGCAGCATGCAATAATTACATCATAGGTCCTCAAGCAGAGGCAAACTATTGCAAGGATCATCTTTGCTGCCAGTTATCATAGGCTGTTTAAAGTTAGAAAGCTGAATAGAAACACTGAATATTGTAGAAATACACGTTGCTCAGTAATACTTGAGTTGTTGAAATATTAGATTATCCTTTTGGTTGTTATAGAAAATCCTTAACTGTAATTGATCGTTGTTGCTGTAATAGTATATTGCCTGTATTTCTACCTCTAGTAATAGGCTTTATGTGCTAGATTTCAATATCCTTGAGCCTGGGCAAGTGCAGAAGTCTTTTTAAAAAAGACATAGGGTAGAAGAGAGGAGCAACAATCCTCAAACACCTAGGAAAAGAAACTAATAAAAACATAACCGTAGGAGTAAAATCAGAGGCTAGAAGTCTAAATGGATAATAAAGTAAAAGAAAGCAACATTCATCTTTCAATTATAACCTTAAATATTAATGGGCTAAACTCCCCAATCAAAAGGCTGGGAGAATGGATTAGGAAACAAAACCCATCTATATGCTGTCTACAAGAAACCCATCTCAATTTCAAGGATAGGCACCAACTTAAGGTGAAGGGATGGAAGAAAGTATTCCAAGCAAATGGTATCAAAAAGAAAGTGGGTGTTGCTATTCTAATATCAGACAAAAGAGACTTCAAAGCAAAAGAAATCAGAAGAGACAAAGAAGGCCATTACATCTTTATTAAAGGAACAATTGACGATGAAGATCTGACAATCATGAAGATATATGCACCAAATGCTGGTGCACCAAACTATATAAAGATAATTCTTCATGATCTCAAGGCACAGATTAACCCCAGCACACTAATAGTAGGGCACTTCAGTACCCCATTAAGTCCCTTAGACAGATCAACAGGACAAAAGATAAAGAGAGAGATATCTGAACTGAATGATACAATACACCAAATGGACCTCACAGATATCTATCGAATATTTCTTCCAAACACCAGAAAATACACTTTCTACTCAGCACCACACAGAACATTCTCCAAAATAGACCATATACTGGGACACAGGAAAAAAACTCAACAAATTCAAAAAGATTGAAATAATCTCATGCATTCTATCAGACCACAGTGCAATAAAACTCAATATCAACACCAGGATAAACCCTACAACCTACAAGAACACAATGGAGACTAAACAACACCCTCCTGAATAATGAATGGGTCAAGGAAGAAGTAAAGAAAGAAATAAAAACTTTCCTGGAACTGAATGACAATGATAATACAACACAGCAAAACCTATGGGACACTTTAAAAGCAGTCCTAAGAGGGAAGTTTATAGCTCTAAGTGCGTACATTAAAAAAAACATGCCGGGCGTGGTGGTGCACGCCTTTAATCCTAGCACTTGGGAGGCAGAGACAGGCGGATCTTTGTAAGTTCAAGGCCAGCCTGGTCTACAGAGTGAGTTCCAGGACAGCTGGGGCCACAGGGAGACCCTGTCTCGAAAAGACAAAAAAAAAAACATAAAAAAACAGAGCACAAGTGAATGACTAACACTGCCAGCTAAAAATACTTGAGAGACAACAAATGAACCCTAAACGACAGCAGATACAGAAGAAATAACAAAAATCAGAGCAGAGTCAATGAAATAAAACAAAGAAAACCATACAAAAAAACATCAATGAATCCAAAGTTGGTTCTTTGAGAGAATAAACGATAGACAGACCTCAAGCCCAGTTAACCAAAAGAAGAAAGAAGAACAACTCCAAATAAATAGAATCATGATGAAAGGGGAAATATCCAGACAGACATGAAAAGATCCAGCACAATCATATGGGAATACTTCAAAAACATATACTCTACTAATTTGAAAACTAGAAGAAATAGATGAATATTGAAATCCTTGGGAACACCAAAGCTCAACCAAGAAGAGATCGACAACCTAAATAGATCAATAACACATGAAGAAATTGAAGATGTAATAAGTAGCCCCCAACCAAAAAATGCCCAGGCCCCAGATGTTTCACGGCAGAACGAAGATTCTATAAAATATATTCAAAAGGACTTATAACCATTACCACTCAAGTTGTTTAGAAGGATAACAAACGGAGGGAGTTTCTCCCAGAGCCTTCTATGAACCAGCATCACACTATTACCCAAACCAGGTAAAGATACAACCAAAAAGGAGAACATAGACCCATCTCCCTAATGAACACAGATGCCAAAATTCTAAACAGGACACTGGGCAACTCGCAATACAGACCCACACAAGAAGATCATCCATCAGGACCAAGTTGGATTCATTCCAGAGATGCAGGATGGTTCAACATATGAAAAATCAATAAATATCATCAAACATATAAAATGGACTGAAAGACAAAAACCCAACTCATCTCTCAATGTCCACAGAAAAAGCCTTTGACCAAATCCAGCATCCCTTCATGTTTAAAGTACTAGAGGGAATTGGACTGGAGTTCATTCCTCAATGTAATCAAAGCCATATACAGGAAACCACACACCAATATCATCCAAAATGTGGGGAAATGATATAAAGGATTCCCCTTAAAGGTAGGAACCTGCAAGGCTTCCCCTGTCACCACTCCTTTTCAATAATTGCTTGAAACCCCTGCTAGGGTAATAAGGCAAAAAAAGGAATTAAAGGAGTTCTAATTGGGCAAAGAGGAGTCAAGCTATCCCTTTTGTGCTGATGATATGATTGTCTACCTAAGGGATGCTAAAAAACCCACCACGAAAACTCCTAAAAATAATTAGGAGCTTAAAAAAAAAAAAAAAAAAAAAAAAAAAAAAATAAAAAATCAGTAGTCTTTCTTTACAACAACAACAAGCAACAGAAGAAGGACTAAAGGAGACCTTTCCACTCACAAGCATCCCAAAACAATAAAATACCTAGGAACAAACCTAACCAAAGACACCAAGGATCTCTACAACAAAAAATTTAAACTCCTGAAAAGGAAATGAGGAAATCAGAAGATGCACAAACCTCCCATGCTCATGGATGGGAAATAAATTGGAAAAATGTCCATTCTACCCAAATTCATGTACAGATTTAATGCATCCCAATCAAAATCCCCCTAAGTGCTTCTTCACAGGCTTGGAAAAAAATCCTCAATTTTAACTTTGGAAAAAACAAAAGACCCCGAATACTCAAAGCAACCTTGAGTGAAAAGATCAATATAGGGGGGATCACTTTACCAGACAGCAAACTATACTACAGGGCTATAGTCATAAAAACTGGATCACCACCTGTAGAAGAATGAAATTAAATCCCGACCTCGCACCCTGTACAAAAGTCAACTCCAGATGGATAAAAACCACAACATTGAAACCCAAAAACTCTGGAGTGATAGAAGAGGAAACTTGTCAGCAGACTGCAAGAACAAGCATAGGAAAAGACTTCCTAAATCAGACAGCAGCTGCACAAAATAAGATTGACAATTGACAAATGGGACCCACATTAAACCAAAAGCTCTGTACATCAAAAAGAAACAATAAAGGAAGTGAAGAGAAAACAATCTTCCCACAGAGTGGTAGGTAACCTTCACTGCAATACATCATTCCAAACAGCATTAATTTCCAGAGTACACAAGCTACTCAAAAGCAAAGAAAAAGAAAACAATGAACCACTCAAAAATGGAGCAAATAACTGAATAGAGACTTCACAGAGGAGGAATTAGAGATGGCTGAGAAACATCTTAAAAACTGTTCAACATCAATAATAATTAGGGAAATGCAAATTAAGACCACTCTAAGATATCTTCTCACTCCGATAAGACTGGCCAGGATCAAGAAAACAAACAATATCAAGTGCTGGAGAGGTTGCGGGGAAAGGGGAACATTCATCCATTGCTCGTGGGAATGTAAACTTGTACAGCCACTGGGGAAAGCAGTGTGGAGAACCCTTAGAAGATTCAAAATGAAGCTTGCCATATGATGTCATACCACTCCTGGGTATATATCCACAAGACCCACTTACTGCAGAACATACATGCACAGCTATATTTATTGCAAGCTCTGTTCACAATAGCTAAGGCGAGGAACCAACCCAAATGCCCCTCAACTGATGAGGGGATAGAGAAATGTGGTACATGTACACATGGTGTTCTATGCAGTAGTAAAGAAAAAACATCATGAGCTAGAAGACTATTATATTAAGTGAAGTAACACAGTCCCAGAAAACAATATGATGTATGGTATTCCCATATGTGGATGCTAGCGTCATAACCAGTTATAAATATTTCTCTGGAGAGGGATGCATAGAAAAGAACACAACAGAAAGACTGCATCAGTAAACTGACTGAAATGGTGAATCAGGAGGGGAGGGAGGGCCGGGAGACGGACATGGGTGTATATTCAATTAATGCATATTTAATTGACATGAGTTCAACAAGTATCCAGTTTTGCCCAGACTCTGTCTACAGGTTACATGGTGTTTTAGGACTTAGTAAAAGTAAATATGTGTATACTAAATAATGTGCCTGAGTTACTTGGAAATATAAATTGTTGTTGTCCACATTTGTTTTACTTAAAATCTGTGTAACAGTAACATTGGGACTGGCACATACAAACATTCTCTATTTTTTTCTGTTGTACAATATCACCTTGTAGCATTCTCTTTACCTGTAGGATGATTTAACTTAAAAAATTAAGTTTGCTTCTCCCAAGTTAACCACATACAGTCACCCAAAAACCAGCATGGGTGAATTTGTGAAATCTGTGCCTTGTTTCCAGCCCATAGGCTTGTGTGTAATACAATGCCTTTTTGAGACCCATGGGCAAAAAACAAAACCTAAAATAAAAAGGGGGATACAGATAGATACAAAACTTTTTGTCAAAATACTTTGCAATTCAAATCTTAAAACTAACTATGGGAAAGATATATGCAAATAGGTCAAAATGTCACCAACTTAAATGGCTGAGAAAGGAAAGATACACCTTACTACATTAGACAGTACATTCATACACATAAAAAATAAGTAAAAAAAAAAAGAAAAGATACCCTTTGCACTGTGTAAGATGCACAGGAAGTGCCAACAGAAAGGTTGGCTGTCTGGAACTTTGAAAGGAAGAAAAAGCCTCAGTTGCTACAAACAATCAAACCCCTCTGTGGATCCACATGTAAACAACTATTATAAAGAGTCCTAATGAAACTACCTTCTAGAGTGCCACAAAGTTTTAATACGAGAGACTTTCTACCTCCCCCCATAGAAACAAGGAGAAATAGATGATGATGAGTCGTTCTCTAACTGTAAATTGGAGCCAACTGTTATAAGGTACTCTCTTATAAACTGGTAAAACTGCCTTTTAATTGACTAATAGACATCGAGGAACTGTGAAAAGGATTATTCTCTATTAAGAACCAAATATAATACTAAAGTCTCCTTAAGCTATGCACTTAAGCAAAATATATTAATACAGGAGAGCTCTGATATCAGCAACGGATTGTTCTACCAAGGAGATGTTGGCCAGGGGATCCAAGCCCTCGCCCCCCAAAAAAAAATAAAGGCTTCTTGCCTGTAAACTGGGATACCTGCAAAAAGAGAGGCAATAAGGCCCTGCTGTCGAAGACCTGCTGTAAGCATGGGAAAGATGCATTGAGACTGCACTTGCAAGTGTACAGATGGTCTCTGGAATACCAGAGGTGTTACCAAAGGCCACTAAACCAAAAAGCAGATATAGGTCTCCTGTGAGTCAAGCAAGTCTCCTCCATCAGCACCAGCTACACCTCACCTGCGTTGAAATACTGTGCTGCAGTGCAGCCATATGCCTGTATATCTCAAATCTAATTGGCTATTAGCCCCTCCTTGGAGGAATAACCCACGGCTGATGCCACAAGCTTACTCCTCTAGTGGTTAGAGGAGTTATAAGCCACATAAGACCCGTCACATTTAACAGAAAAAACGTAATTCATGGGTTAACATACCGTCCAAACATCTGTATCTATACCAAGAGTAACCTACCATAACAATTAGTACTGTTTAAATACCTAATATATCTAATTGCTTGTGCTTCATTAGTAGGATCTAAAGGGTTTATTCCTGGACAAACTGTCTAGCCCATGAAAGGAAACAACCAGATATGACCAGAGTCCAAGACAACAGCTCCAGAGAAAGTAGACTGTTTTACTTCTCATCCACCTGTGCCACTTTTCTAAGCCTAGGGAACAATCTTCGGAAGAGGAGGCATGGTAGAATGTAAGGGCTCTACAGCAATATAGTCTAACACTCATTTGATTGAACATACAAGCCCCCCCCCCCGCTGGATGGTGGGACCCATGGGCTGTGTGGGTTTGGGCAAACTGCTTGCAAATTGGTTTTACATGAAGGATGCTTGTACTCATAAATTATTATTTTGTTAAAAAAGAAAAAAATAAAGAATTAATAAAAAAAGAAAATAACTAACAGGGAAAAAAAAGTAACATGTTCTACTTGCACAAACCTGATCAGATTTGAGAGATCGTTAATGCCCTTGAAGTGGTTTTTGTGGGTGTGAAACAAGTGGTTAATGATTCAATCATTTGAATTATTCCCTTATTATACTATTAAAATTAAGTCTACTTAATCTATCAAATCATGTTCATGCCCTGACTTTGTATACTTGTACCTATCAATAAACATTGTGAAAAAAAATAAAGCTGAGATAAAGCTATCTCCTTTGAGCAAATGAAGTTATAGACTCAGACTTCTGTAATGTGGCATTATGGAGCTTATTGGGTTTTTTATGAATGCACATTTTTTTCTTAACTTGTAATGGGTAAATTGAAGTACACAGAATACTGGAGGAAATCATGAAATTAAAAGAGTATTGTGTTTTTAAAATAAAAAAAGAAAAAAGTGGTGTAAAAGATAACTTTGTTTATATCAATTGAATACTTGTTCACAATATCATGTTTGAAAAGGAAAAAAAAATTATTCAATATAGTTACTTGAGTAGATTAGTTTTACTTTCCAACTGTGGAAGATAGAAGTTTAAATTATTGTAGTCTATGGAATTTTAGAGTTCTGTATGATTGAGTCCTACATTTCACTTTTCTCTTCAAAGCCAATTTTTATTGAAGCTCTGTGCATTTCATACAAAATTACAAGTCAAAACTAGACCCATGCCCTCCTCTTTGCCCCCTGCAACCCCACCAGACCTTATGCATTGAGTCCTACATTTCAAATATCTGCTCGAGTCATTCCAAAGCACTTGAAACTTCCAGCCATTTTAAAAAGCAGTAGGCTCTGCCCTCTTGTGGATAAACATGTAATAATTCATGGATTAACATACCATCCAAACATCTGTGTCTATACCAAAGTAACATGCCATAACAATCAGGGCTGTATTTAAATACCTATATATCTAATTGCTTGTCTTCATTAGTAGGATCGAAAGTTATTCCTGGACAAACTGTCAGCCCATGAAAGGAAACAGCCAGAATGACCAGAGTCCAAGACAACAGCTCCAGAGAAAGTGAACTGTTTTGCTTCCTCTCCACTGTGCCCTTTTCTAAGCCTAGGGAACAATCTGCGGAGAGGGGGCGTTGGTAGAAATAAGGGCTGCAATTGTGGTGATGGTGAAACTACAGCAATATGAGTCTGGACATTCATTTGATCAACTTGATTGAACATACAAGCCCCCCTGCTGGATGGGGGAACCCATGGGCTGTGTGGGTTTGGGCCAAAACTGCTTGCAAATTGGTTTGACATGAAGGATTCTTTTACTCATAAATTATTACTTAATGTTAAAAAATGAAAAAAAAACAAAAAAACCTGAGAGAAAGATGCAGGACAGTTATGGCAGAATGCATGATCTGGGATGGGGTGGAGTGGGGTGGGGGGAAGGGAAAGGGATATATGTCTGAACTGAATTGGAAAATGATGTATGAAATACACAAAGCATCAATAAAAAATGAAAATTAAAAAATAAAAATAAATAAATAAATAAAAAGCAGCAGGCTCTGCCCTCTTGTGGATAAACATGCAATTGCAGAAACACAAACAGCAAATCTCACAAATCAACTTTTCTCTGAGCAAGGCTATCAATGAGAAAAGAAGAGGGTGTCCTTTTCTCATCTTGGAAAGTCTCAGAATGGGAGGTGGAGGTCCTCGAATGTGACTTGACTTTATACAATCCACAGGCCATCTGCAACTGTGGGCTGTATCCAGATACCTTAGATGAACCAAAGACATGAGATTTTGATTTCATGAAATTAATATTTTAGTTTTAAGAGAAGCAATGATTTAAGAAATAACCAAAGAAAGATCTTTCAATTATCCCTGTGAAGCAGAGAATAAAAACAAGGGTGCAAAGAATGACTGCTGGGGCTGAGGGAAAAGGCTGGGAGGCTTTTCTGAGGTGTCTACCAGAATGTTGAATAGAGGCATGCTGCACAGAGCACCCTGTATTCCACTTGAAAATCCTGTGTGGTCATGACTTGGGGATGAAGACTGGAGAGGAAGTGAACAGGATCCAATCATATATAACAAAGTCAAGAGCCACATTTTTCAGCCTTTAAATTTAAAGATGACGTGAGGGTTTTGAAGTTTCAGAAGTCCTGATGTCACATGACTTTTTCCTGGAAGAAGGTAGAAACTGAAGCAAGCACAGGATGTGGAGAGAAGAGTTAAGAGACCTTGCATTGATCCAAGTAAATACAGCAGCAGGTTGATGGAAGGCTGGACTGTGTCAGAGAGCAGGAACCATCTGATTACATGTGCTGTTGTGGATGTGCCAACAGTTGGGCAGTGAAGGTGGCATGGCAGTGTGAAGAAAGCCATGTGGAGTGCCTAGGTGAGATGAAGAGGAGTATTAGGCTGACCATGTCAGTTTACTATACTGTGTAAGATATTATCCCAAACTTGAACTCCATAACAGCATACAAATGTCATCTTCATTTCACTGGATCAGAAGCCAGACACAGCTGACCATGTTCTCGGCAGAGGTTCCCTCAAGACAAAGATGGTTTGGGATAGCCTGTTGTCTCATCTACAGCTCTGAGTCCTCTCCCATGTCTATGGGGTTTTGGAAAGATTCACTTCGCTTGTGTTGTGGGTGTGGCTATAATGTGATCCCTATGTTCATGTTGGTGGTTCTCAGTAGGGGCCCCACAGTCCCTGTCATGTGTTCCCTACCAGACCCTCCAATAACATTGGATAGATTACTTTAAGACCAGTAGGACTCTCTCTCTCTCTCTCTCTCTCTCTCTCTCTCTCTCTCTCTCTCTCTCTCTCCAAGAAAAACCCAGATCCTTTTATGGGCTTATATCTAAGGCAGGTTCACCCTGGATCAGCTACTGCTGAACTCAAAATCCATCCACTTGAAACTTCATTGCACCTGCAAAAATCTCTTCATATTTGAAACATAAGCCAACTTCCCTGAAGAGTGGTGCTCCATCTTAGTCACTTGTCCTATCCACAATACACAGACAGAAGTCTACCTTGCACAAACAGGAAACAGTCTCAACTCCTATAATAATCTGATGTACTGAGGAACAGGGAACCACAGCTCTTCTGATGTAGTACAGCATGTCTCTGAGCAATCCTGTCCACAGGTCCAAGGCAATGAGACACTTGGTAACACTGTATTGAGTGTACCTGAGAGTGCTGATGCTCTTCCTGCCTGTGCAGGGAAAGGGAAACAGGTAATTACAGAGGGAGTCTCATTCCATCCTGATTATAGACGAGGCTCTCAGAGCTCACCTTCTGTGTATATAAGGATACATATTTAGAAAACAGTAAGAAATTAATTTGTGTTGGTTTCCTCTGTGTCATGAGGTTCCTGCCTCCCAGGTCACCAGCCTCATGGCCCTAGGTATGGCAGACATGCCCAGCCATGGCTTGACTGCCAGAGCCCTCAAGGAGGGAAGTGGGAGGGAGCAGAGTGGTCCCCAAGACAGTGATGAACCTGAACAGATCAGAAGATCTGGGAAGTGCATCAGTGAGCAACTCATTTATTGCAGGGATTTTAAGCATTTATATACTTTTGTTGGGCTCTTTGACCAGGAGGTAGGGAGGGCAGAGGAGAAGCCTATGTGTGTTCTGCAACACCCAAGTTTTCATGGCAGGAAAACCATAGCCCTCCTGAGATAAGCTATGGCTTGTGCCATTTGCCGCCAGAGGACAGGGCTGACATGCCTCAGGAGGGATAAGCTTTAGGAATGCTACTCTTCAAGCTACACTCCCCTGTTGGTTGGGCTGCAGGTGCCTGATGTTCAGTATGGCAAGTGGGAGTGGCTCCCATCTCCTGCCAGCCTTCCAGGTTTTGGGGAAAAGAGGCCAGCTCTCTTACACTCAGCCATAATAGATTCATCCGGCCCCAAAACTTTGTCTAAGGATGTGATGAAAGTAGGATTTTTCTAGAATCCTTATCCAGCATGTGTATTTGGCTATGTTTACATTATCACACATAAGTTCCTTCCCACTGAGTAGGCCTCAATTGCAGTTAGACAGCTGTTAAATTACCCCAAGATTAAACTTCCACTACTGTACCAATAGCAACAGCTTTCTGGGCCACACGTTATTGTTTTACAGGCTTAACAGCTTGGTTGGACCATTGATTAATTCTTCTCCCCTAGCAGCTTGCATAGCATCCTCTAGAACTATGAAAGCTAGTCTTCAGGAAGGAGGTTTCCAGGTCAGTTCTAACTCTATTGCGCCGACTCTTGTATCTGAAGTATATCCTCTCTTCAACAATAAGGTCTTTCCTTCAAATTTGGGGAGGAAATCAAAATCTGTGGCAATAATCTGTGATATTTTGGGAATTCTTGGACTTTCCTGACCAATAATAACTCAAAGGGAGTTTTCTCCAGCCTAGAACTGTGGTTTTTGTTATATAGCCTTCAGCTCTACATATGCACTGGTGTATATATTTTTTCAGTAGGACTTTGAACTAAAACCTTTTATTAAACACTATATCGTGTGCACTGTGTGCTGCTGTCTTTCCAGGGTGCTATTGGTTGTCAGCTTCGTTACTTTTATAGACTTGACTGAATTGTTTCTGCAGTGTATTTTCCTTGCAGCACAGGATGCTCAGCTACCAACTGAGATATCGTCCCATTTCAGCCCCATCATCATGATTTTATAGACTTGACTGAATTGTTTCTGCAGTGTATTCTCCCTGAAGTACAGGATGCTCAGTTACCAACTAAAATATCTTCCCATTTCAGCCCCATCATCATGATTTCATCATCAAGCTGGCAGAATTTGTGCCAGTTAGTGGGCGGGACCTGAGTGCCACCCGGTAGGTAGCCAGTTAATATCTGTGTTTTCCACTGGACACTTGAATGTCCTGGGTGCTGCCATCACTGATCTGTAACATTGTAGGTTTATTGATCCACAGTTAGCTGGTCTCTTAGATTGGAGTCCCCTTTTCTAATGGCTCTTGAGACTATGCAGCCTTGAAAATATCCATTCTTTCATGACCACTGGAAAATCTCTCTTTTATAGTAGATTATTATTTAGTCGATATTTGGTCAGAAGTTTAAGGCCTTGCAAAGGGCCTGGAGGCAGGATGGCTTGGTAAAGGAAAGCATTTTATTCAGAGTTTTAGAGCCCCAAGATCAAGAGGCTCTCTCTGGGGATGGTATCATTGCTGGTGGAGTCACAGGGCAGGGCAGGGAATCATGGAATGAGCGACGACGAGGAACTTCTTGTTCCTCTGCTCTTTGTTATAAAGCTCTCTGTATTCGGTCATAGGTGGTCCACCCTGATGAGCCGATGTAGTGCTAACCACTACCCCATCCTGATGCCTCACACTGGCACTGAAATTTGATACCTAAAGACATAGAGGATGCTCAGAACACATCTGAACCATAGCAGGCCAGATGTAATTTGAAGATCCCATCAAATCACACTCAGAATTTAAATGTCTTTGAGAAGTCTTGTGTTTTAGACCCAGAACCCACATGGTGGCTGAGAACCGTCTTTAACTCCAGTTCCAGGGGAATCTGACACCCTCTTCTGACTTCCGTGGCATTGCACGACACAGGTGCACAAACTTACATGCAGACAGTACACTCTCACACAATTGAAAAAAAAAAAAAAAACAATGCAAGGACCGAAGATTTCTCCCACCTGAGCTAAACATCTATTTTCAAATACCCTGTTCATTGTTCTTTGAAGAGAAGACAGATTGCCACGGGTGTTGCAAAGGAGGTGACTCGTGACTTGAGAGGCTGGACAGGTTATGAACAGGAGACTAAGATCTGAAAGCTTTTCCCTCCTTTACTGGAAAGTAGTAATACAGGAGGCCTGAAGATGGTATGACCCAACAGCAGATGTGAGAGCTTGACCTGCAAGCTGGGACTCTCTGACTACCTCCAACCTGTACCCCATATTCAAAGGGCTTAGAGGAGCATGGAAACTGAAATATGAACAAATGCCATCTGGTCTTCAACCAAACATAGCTTTTGCTTATTTAGTTCTTGTTTTTCTTTGTTGTTTTGTTTTTGTTTTGTTTTGTTTTTTACTTTTTGAGACAGGGTCTCCCTGTAGCCCCAGCTGGCCTGGAACTCGCTCTGTAGACCAGGCTGGCCTTGAATTCACAGAGATCCGCCTGCCTCTGCCTCCCAAGTGCTAGGATTAAAAGCGTGTGCCACCACGCCCTGCTCTTCCTTTGTTGTTTTTAAGAGACAAGATGGAGAAAAGTATTTGTGTGAAGAATTTTATAAAAACCCTTCCTGCCCTGGAACTGCCCAGTGGCGAGGATCAGGTGTGTTATTCAGGCTCAGACACTGGCACAGGTAGGTACGGCAGCCAGTATGGGGCAAATTCCCTGACCTTCTGCAGAGGCTCACAGTGTACTCTCCCCTGGAACTGTTGAGGTGCTCTTTCAGAGAGCGACTTTTCTTCCTGGTGAAATAAATGATTAAACTGAAGAATTGAAAGGGAATCCTCAGCTTTGAAAATTCTGTGGTATCTGTATAACAAGGAACAAAGGAACTGGCACTGTGGTCAAAAGAGAAACTTACTTAGCGCTTGGCTATCAGCACTGACCTGACAACTGTTGGGCCAATAGCCTTTACACTGTCTAAAGTTCACTGCACTTATTTGTTATTTATATTTGCATTGTGTGGGCAGCATTTTTTATGGAACAAGCTCTATTCCTTATGGATCAATTGCTCATAGTATCAGTGCATTTCTTCTGCCAATTTAGAATACTTATTGTACTTCTCATTTAGAATACTTATGGTACTTCTCATTTAGAATACTTATGGTACTTCTCATTTAGAATACTTATGGTACTTCTCATTTCTCCCCAACATTGCCCTCTTCTGAGCCATAAAACTTTAACTCA
Source organism: Rhizomys pruinosus (assembly GCA_009823505.1). NCBI lineage: Eukaryota > Metazoa > Chordata > Mammalia > Rodentia > Spalacidae > Rhizomys > Rhizomys pruinosus. The sequence goes on from VZQC01012951.1 coordinate 470,995, forward strand.
TTACTCTCCTAATATTTACATACACCAGTGGTTTCACAAGTCTCTTTTCTCTCTGTCTACCTACCTTTCTTCCACTCTAACCTGGAAACCTCTGGATCATTGTCTATATTCTTACAAAACCCTCACTATCACTTATATTTCCATCCCCAGGTCCTTGAGAATCTTTTGCCTTCTAAGTACTCATGGTCCTAGAGTAGACTGTACATTGTGTAACCTTGTATAATCACTGAGTCCACGTTTATTTCAACCAAATAACATGAAAGCAGGATGGATCTCAAGATTACTGGAGTTTTCTTTTTTTTTAATGTTTTTTTTAATTTATTTTATAATTTTATTTATTTCTGTATGTGTATGAATGTACTGTCTGCATGCAAGTTTGTGCACCCGTGCTGTGCAATGCCGCGGAGTTCAGAAGAGGGTGTCAGATTCCCCTGGAACTGGAGTTCTCCTGGAATTGGAGTTTCAGACGGTTCTCGGCCGCCATGTGGGTGCTGGGGATCGAACCTGGGTCCTCTGTAAGAGCAGTCGGCGCTCTTAACCGCTAGGCCATCTCTCCAGCCCCAATTACTGGAGTTTTCAAGAGGCAGGAAAGACAAAGGAGTAATGCTGTCCCTAATTGCCTCCACACATATCCCTGAATATCATATTTTCACAGTAATATAAGTATCACTGAAACAAAGCCTGAGGCATATTGTGAAACTGGTCCCAACCATTCTCCAGACTGGAGGATAGACATTGGCCATGATGGGAGTATCTTCAGCTCCATCCCCACTAATGTAATAGAAAATGATTATAGAGGTGATACCAGAGATGGATTGTGGTTCTCACTCTGAGAATCCTAGTCAGACACTGAACCTCTCTACTCCTTACTGAACAAGTAGGCTCATCCCTGGAATTATAGAAGAATAGACAAGAGTGTCATTTGTAGCTTGTGAAGAAGGTAACGGGCTTCCTCGTTGTGTTTTGTATATTTTCAGGTTTAAAAGACCCTCAGACTCTCAGAATGTCTGGATGAGATTTAATGGATATTGGAAATAGGAAATATTTTTTAGAGACAAGTCTCCCTGTGACTACATGGAGTTCCAGCTAGCCTGGAACTCCTTATGTAGACCAGGCTGACCTTGATCTCATAGACTGCTGGGATGAAATCAATGTGCTACACCACTCACATCTGGTAACCATTTCTTAATCTTTCCTGAATTTTAGCATCATTCCATATAAATTGAGGGAAGTGTCTACCTTTACTCTTTTCTTTTATACCCTTGAGTGAAGCAAGGTATATAAAATGTGTTTGGAAAATTACATCAAATGTAAAACTGGTCATGTATTTGATGAGATAGTTTAAGCCTGCATCTTTCAGTCTCATTTGCATAATTCTGAATGACATTGTTGTGGAGTCTAACATGAGGCTGATGTAGAGTCCTTGGTGTCACAAGGCAAACAATGCTGATGCACCTGGGGACACAGGGTAAGTTTTCTCATGCCCTGCAGGAGACTGGCATTTATATTGAGTAGCTGCAAGAGTCATACCTGGGGGGCAGAGCCTCCTCTCACTGGTTCCCCCTTAGGGTGTCCAGCACATGGCCAGTGGATTTGGAATGTGCACCTCCTTCTATGCATTGATGCTCACTGCAATCTCCCGTTTGGCGTCTAGGGATACTACAGCAGTTTGGCCCATCTTCTCCATCTCCACCCCACATATGTGGTGCTTGAATGAGAACCTGTCCATAGGCTCCAAGTATTTGAACCCTTGGCCACCAGTTCATGGTGCTGTTTGGGGAGCCTTCACAGGGGGTGTGGCTGTGCTGGAGGAAGTGTGTCACTGCACGTGGCCTTGAAAGTTCATAGCCCATTTCCAGTCCGTCTCTCTGTGTTTCTTGTGCCCAGTACCACGATAGACTCTCATCCCTCTGGAACCATAAGCCCAATAAATTCTTCCTTCTCTGAATTGCCTTGGTCATGGTGTTTTATCACAGCAATAGAAATTTAACTAATGTAGTGTATCTCCCTGTCTATCCATCCCAGATCACTTTCTGGCATATGGAACCTCTGTCTTTAGCTCAGTTATCTAGCTGTGGTCCCTTGAACTATATTAGTGGTGCTGGGCAAAAGAGGCACAGATACAATGTCACAGCTCTTGCCATAGATGATTTCTCCTTCAGTGGAATAGGAAACAACAGATGCTTGTTCTCCCAACACAGGACACACTCCACAGAGTCCTCAGGGACTCGATGCTTCCCTCCAGAGAGTTTGTATGAACTACTCTGATATATTAAAGTCTGCATAATTAGGTTCACAAACAGTTTGCAAAATGACCTGTCAGCCTTATCAGGACACAAAAGGCCTTCACTCCAGTAGGCATCCTCTGACCAACAATGTGAATAACTTCTTCAGCCCTAATGTGATTTGTATCTTTTTAAATTTTATTTATTTGTTTGTTTATTTATTTATTTATGTGTGAGTGTACTGTCTGCATGTAGGTTTGTGCACCTGTGTCGTGCAATGCCGCGGAGGTCAGAAGAGGGTGTCTGATTTCCCTGGAACTGGAGTCAAAGATGGTTCTCAGCCACCATGTGGGTGCTGGGGGATCAAACCCCAGGTCCTCTGCAAGAGCAGTCAGTGTTCTTAACCATCTCTCCAGCCCCGTGATTTGTATCTTAAGGACATCTCTGGAAGGCCTGGTCACCCACCATTGGGACTGCTTGGAAGATGATAAAATTCTCAGGAGATGAGTTCCAATGGAAGGATTTATTTAGGTAATCAGTGTGTGCTCCTGAGGGGACAGTTAGGACCACAGCTGCCCCTCCCCCTGCCACCAGAATGTGAGCAGCTTGGTCCACTTGTGGCTTCACCACGGACTGGAAACATTGAGGGAAACAAAGCAAGGACTGAAACCCCTGAAGCTGTGAGCCAGGGTAACCTTTTCCTCACTTTGTTTGTTTCTGGTGTTTTGTTGTAGTTTTGGAATGCTGACTCACATCAATCCTGAACACATGCCCAAAGAGTAGCTACTATGTTAAGATATTTCATACACACAAAGTTCTGGTGAAAGGGATAAGAGTTTATTATTGTCGTCTTGTTTATCATTTGTACACATCACAAGTTACACATAACGCCAACCAAGAAGCAAATGTAGAAAAATAGTAGAATTATATTGGTACTAATGACTTCGTTATGACGAAGATTGCTGTTCCACAGATGATTAAAAAGGGTGTGCAGGAAATTCATTATTGTATATATTTCACCAGAGTAAATATGAGTTAGAAATCACAGTGGCATCAAGCTGTACATTCAAGTGCTTTCTCTGAGACCATGAAAAAACACATGAAACCTCGCTTCACATTCTAAAAGTGGGAGGTCATATTTGTAAAATTAAAAACATTAAAATTAAAATAAGAAATCTCATAGCCTTACCCTATGCGAACAGTAATTGTAAGCTCCAGGTCAGCTCCCTTGTCTAAACATGGGCACCATGGGCATGTTTGTAGATGCTGTCATTGGGCCACTTATTTGAGAAAAACTATGTATTTAATCTCTCAAGCTGAAAATAAGCAGAAAGCTTAGAGCATCCGAAGACTGCATTACAGATAGGTAGTATACTGCTCTGCAGGAGTGCTCCTTGGCAGCCTAGTTTGAAACATGTACCAGTTACCTGCTCTTATGAATTCCTTATTTTGACACTGATGTATGTAGTAATTGGGGCTGCCTTCCAGGAAGAATTGAAGTCCTAAGTGTGAAACAGAGTTGACGTTACCATGTCTTCAGGATCCACTGTCTACATCCAGACCAACATAGGTCCAACCTTGTAAGTGTGGTTTGATGTTAGAAACAGGTGATCATATTGTACATATTGTTTCTCCCTGTTCTCTTACATCAGCCTGCCCTTAGCTATTTATGTAGCCATCCTTCTTCCTACCACAAGAAACAAACATTGCACCAGAATAATTTCTGGAGCCACCTATAGTTAGCATAGAGCCAAGGAGATTCAACATAAACAATGTCTACAAAAGAAATGCATTCAAGAGTGAGTTCAGGGGAAATAATGAGTAAAAGTAAATCACAGACTTTTAAGAACCACATGGAAAATGAGTATGTATGACCAGATGAGCTATGCTTTCTATAAGGAAAATATGTTCATATATGTTCCTTTTGCATATATGTGTGTAAGCATATAGGCATACATTACTAGATTCACCTTAAATATTAAACTTCCTCAGAACATAGATCTTGAAGCAAGTTATTTTCCACATGCAGTAGGTAAGTCTTATGCTAAAGGACATTTCAAACTATCTCTGTAATCTGGTGCAATAACAAGGGATCTGAGTGACATTTACAGAGTTCAGCATCTAAACACCACTACATTTACATTTTCCCTGGCTCTGTGTCAAAGTTAAGGGTTTCTTAACCCTTAACAATGGCTTATGGTGTTCCCTGAGTAGAAAAATAATAGATCACCTAACCACACTCTAAATCAACACATAAAGTGTTCAGTGCAGAGAGCCCAGGAGACAGGATGGAATGCTCCCACTGTTGGAAGCTGAAGCCTGAAGTTTTAGACAAGGTGTCACCATTCAAACAATGTTGTACATTCCTTTGAAGTCATATAGAATGTTCCCTAATTTATTCCAGTGAAACGTCCTTATAGTTACTCAATGCTAGAAAATATTCCTGTTTCTCCTAGATTTCCAAATTCCTGGTTTATTAAACTCTCTGCTCAGGTCTGTTTCTCCTGATTCCTTCTTAGTGGGACTGCTTTTCAAGAGGCATTTCCAGACATTTTCTATAAACCAGAAGATAGGTTCTTCCCAGGATATGAAACTCCACTCAAATTTCTTATCTCATGAAACTACCTCTTCCTGAAAGTTCAGAACCTCTGAACACTGCCATGTTGACCCATGTCGTTGAGCTGTTCCCACATCATTATCAGCCGCTGTGGATGAAATGAAGCCTGGAAAAGCAAACTCAAGCATTGAGAAAACTATTTTCATAGAAAAACCATATCTCATTCACATTCTGTGCCATGCAGAGCACCAGGTTCCCAAGCGTGGATTATGTGTGATTTTTGCTTCAGGAAAAGATAGGCACATGTTGGAGGCCTCCAAGGTCAGAGACACGGCTGTAATGAGAATCTCAAAGGGATGAGTTTATGAGTGCATGGGAATATGGAACTGATGACAAGATGGGGGACTCGGATTTGTCGTTTAGAAAAGTCTACCCTCCATGAACAGTTGGTGACTCAAACTCTCTTGTTATGGGTCTTGATTCTTGGATGAGGACAACAGTTCAGCCTGACTTGGGAAATGGAAAGATACTGGCAGTATGGAGGGAAGCTGAAGAGGGAAAGGCATCGAGGTTTTAGGAGCTATATTGTGGCTAGAAGGAGAAAAGATCATCCAGAAGCATAGGTTTGGAAGAATATAAGTGATCCATGGAGAATGGACCTCAACAAATGTCCCCACCTGTCTCCCTGACAATGATTTGTAAACCACATGTGCTAATGAGAAATATCTTCCTACATCATCTAATGTGTTGGATAGGTAGGTGCTCCCTGCAGGAACATATTATAATAGAATCTCAGGGTTATGATTTTTTATTCCCTTGGCTTTTTTTTTTCTAAAAATGTGTGTCTTTTATAATTAGTAATTATTCTTCATTGGGGAATCTGTAGCCAAAATATTGGATGATGGCTCAGTGTTCAAATACCACCTGTAGCTCAGCTAAGCAATGGAATTCACCTCCAACACCATTTGAATGTTGTGCACAATAATGTCACAATTCTTATGGGGTAACTAACGTTTTCTAATTTTATCAGAGGTTTGCTCCACAAGAGGGAATTCCATGCTTGATGCTGTAATTCTGGAACAAAGCTCATGGTTGGGGTATCATAGACCTTGTGTTGGAACCTGCTGTTGTTATTTTGCTAAATTCTCATGCTGTCAAAGCGTCTTATAAATATTTGTGTTGATATCTGTAAATGAGCTGCTCAGAGATGCTTCCCTTGGCAGTAGACAGAAGTCAATGCAGACTCATAGCTGCTGAAAGTGCTGAGGATAAGTGACTATGAGTGTCAACCACAAATGGGATATATTCACCAACCCTCTGCCCCACCAAAGCTCAGGAAACATCTCAGGAGAGTGAGCAAAAGAATGTACAGGTAGAGGATGGGGAAGAGTGTTGTGACATACCAACTTCTGGACATGATATGGTTACAGTCATGAACTCACAACTGTTACCTTCTTAAAGCCTACAAAACATCAGACCAGCCAATATTCTGACACAGATGTAGTGGGGTGATCTCCAGGCTCCACCCATTCCTGAGGAGCTACTGGCAATTGAGGCTGAGAACACTGGTAGTTTCCCAATGCTCCGTTGGATGGCCCCTTAGCTATGCACCCATAGGCAGCACTAAATCGACTTTGTGAATTATCAAAAAATAGAAAATACATGAAAGTAGAGTGGGACTGTCTGGGGGAGCACATGGGGCAACTGGAGGGAATAATGGAGAGGATGCACGTGATTATACTTTGGAGCGTAAATCTATGAAATCCTCAAATAATATTCTTTCAAAAAAGAAATAAATTTTACCAAACCACTCTTCACCATCTTATCTTGTTCTGTTTATTATTGGCTCAAGAACAGCAGACAACGTCTCCTGCACTACTCAAAAGGGAAGATCAGTAATGCACGGTGGGAAGGATATGTCCAAGGACCCCCACAAGTAGGAGGGATCAGATGCTCCTGGAGCCTGTCCAGGAGACGGCATGAAAGCCAGCAGGCTTGCTTCCCAAAGCCTGCATTTTCAAGTACAAACCTTCCTGTTGGAGCTAAAAATGGAAAGTTATTCAAGACACAAGAAAATCTTGCAGGAAGGTCAAAGTCCTTTATATCACTTACTCAAATCCTCTCCATCTACCTCACAATGTGCAGCAAACCCCTCTCTCTTCTCTCTCTTCTCTCTCCCTCCTCCTCCTCCTTTCTCTTTAGCCTCTTGTTTATTCTATTCCTTTCATTAGAAGTTACCTACAACAAACTTCCACCAAGATGACCTTGCACAGCCTTCATATCAGGGCTTCAACAATCAGGCCTTCAACAAGTCCCCCAGGAAGACATTCTTGAGCATGGGTACCTCGTGGTAAGGGCTGGAGTCCTGTCTCTGGGCACTCATAAGAGAATCACAGTTTATGCTGGGCCTACCAACCGAAATTCCCATTTGACTTCATTTCCTGCTAAGCCAGGAGCTAGCTACTGAACTTACCAATGGATCATTGGCACAGGGGAGGCCCTCAAGCAACTGCACTGAATGAAGAAATGAAAGAATGAAAGTACTGACCACTCAGCCAGATATGTAGAAAACTGCCTCCTCTTTCCCATCTCACTTTCAAGCCTGTCTGCCTCTTCTTCCCCCAGGCAGTGGAGACATTGCCTCCACCTCAATGCAATAACAGATGACTCCTTGAGTTCTCTGAGACATGACTTTGCACTGTACCTGTGAGGTCCTGTCCAGACTAGATGAAAGTTCCTCAGACTGTGGCAGAAGTTGTCTCCTTGATAGGATTTTCTTCCTCCATCTTCTTCCATGTTCTAAGCACTAGACCTGCTTTCAACTTGCCACTGAAACCATAATTAGACTCCAATCTGGCTTTAGGCTTGTATCTGTTTTTATTTAGCTTGGGAACAACAAATTCCAAAAATCTCAGGGTTATTAATTATTTTATTTCTAACTAGTTTGGTGAAACTTAACAAATAATAAAAACAAAACCCCAAAATAGAGCAGAGAATGGAGACATATTATATTATTACCTTGGCAGGCCTTTTGTTTATCTTTATAACCAATAATACTATATTCATGTTTTACATTATACATTATACATATATATTATGTGTATCTATATATTATATATTATATATATATATATACTTCAATATAAAGAGACATAAAAAAGCCTTTGCAAATGAGGCATGACATACAACGTTTGACAGTCCTATTTACAATACAGAGGTACACATTCTACATGATGATAATAGATTCTCAGAGGCCAGAGAGAGTTTACAAAGACAACGGGGTATCCCTATAAAAAGAAGAGGTGCCATGCAGCTGGACTGGTATTGCCATTAGTTCTCACTGTGTCCAGACAGCATATTGGAGTTAAAAATGGTGTCTGATTATTGGAAAAGATGATGGTGATGATCAGATTGATCCAGGCTTCATGAGCACTGGCTACAGGGTCTTTCAAATGATCAGGGGGTGAAAAGTGCCACTGATGGACCTGGAAACATGAAGTGTGCACATCAGATGGGCAGGGTCCTCTTACAGCCAGAAAGGAGAACTTGCTACAAGCTGGTCATCCTGGGCCGAACAGGAGTGTTGTCTGAGTCAGAAAACCCAGGGTCAGGGATGCAAGGCTAGGAAACAAATGTTCTCTCCAGGAAACAAAGCCAACACCTTTGTCACTGAGCAGCCTAAGTCTGTGACTCAGGAACTCAGGAAAACATACCCAATGGGAAGTCCATGCATGAAGATGAGAATGTAAGAAAATCCAGAAAAGACCTCAGAGAAACTCCAAGTCCATTGTGTGGGAGTCTGTCTTTACAGAATATTCAAACCCTCCTAATACCTCCCACAAATTTACTGTGCTGCAAAGCACCTGTCCAGATTCCCTTCGCATGGAGAACACTTAACTCAACATGTGTGCATCCTTGAATCTGACATAAGCCCAGACTTCTTTGGCTTTATCCCACAGGATACGTGACCTGGAAGCCTGGCCCAGGCACTCAGCCTGGTTTCTATGCTGTGTAGGAAGCTTCTCTATGGACATGGACTCTCAGCTGCAGAGGACCAGACTCCTGTGTGAGTCATCCCTACTGCCCTGGTTCACGCATTCCTTCTGTACAACTAAATGATGCTTCTATCTGCTTGAAGACTGCAAAATGTGCATCCATCTTTGGGGCCATTTTAAATACTCTGATCATTTTCAAAACTTCCATGTAAATAACTTACCAATAACAATTAATGTTGGGTCTTCAGTCTGACCTTTGTTCTCCATTCCGACCTCACTTCTGCCTCTGTTATCGTTAGTTTTAATCAATGGTGGCCTTTCCTAGCCCTTTATTTTCCTAAGGCAAGAAGACATTACTATTGAAAGAAAGCCAGCACCCTTCTCTCGGAGCTCCGCTGAGGTGTTTTGATCCAGCATGCCTCCTTTTGGATGGGTTTCTCTTTCCAGGGAGAGGAGAAACCACTCCTTAATGATTTTGATTTTTTGCAGGTGCACCCAGTGTTAACACAGCATTTCTTTGGAAATGTATCAGCAGGAGCTTCCCAGGTGAGCGAGCTCATCCCAATGCCACCTTCTGCTGGGTAGAGTCTGTAGATTCTCCCCTGATACAGACAGGGATTTAAGCAATCACAAAAATAACTTCCAGACCAGGCTGTGCATAGAAAAAGTTTTAAGGAAGTAGGTGGAGCCATTAGTTCCCTAGAGCTGTTTCCATCCACACTGAATACGGATTTACCAGAAGTATCACCTTTGCCCCTCTTTCTTTAGGTCACCCACCCAATGCAGTTATAAAATAAAATGGGGGATTTATCACACATTCCTTTGTCCCTTGTTTAGAAAACATGAAGAGAGAACTGGAGTGCAGATATTATAATTTTTTGAACAAGTGGTACATTTGAATCTACTAAGGATTCTATTTACACAAATATGTTCCACTTCTGCACAGAGGTTAACCTGAGTTCTGAAATGTTCGTGTGCACTTAATTTGAATCAAAATGATAAAGCTATGATCTAGTAACATTGGGAAAACAGTTAAGTTGGAGCTGTGTGAGCCTGGGTGGTTATAAAAGTGGCTCACCAACTCCAAGTGTTCCATTTCTTTATTTTCTCATATTTTCCTTAGAAAGTATCTTGAAGGAGAAGCCAGGTAGCTGGACATATTCAAGCAAACAATGTTGTCTTTTACAATATTTGTTCAGCTTTCTCACATGTCTAAATTGAAAGCCTCGCTACTGTCCAGTTGCCCCCCCCCCCAGCCTTGCCCCTCACTCTTTTCTTCTAATCCCCTTGGAAATCCAAGGTGTGGAAAAGCATGCCCTGCTAAGAACTCAACTGACTTTAAAGGGCTCTGGCCAGTGACCCAGGCTGCTCCCTCACTGCCACTACTTGAAATAGTTGAGCCCTGCCACCAAGAAAAACTTCTCTAGAAAGAGTTCTGAATCCAGCACGGCGATGTGAGCTGCGCGGCCAATCAGCGCGTTGGCAGTGTTGGGCAGAGCATGGAACACGTTATGTCTGATCAAAGTGCAGTCCTTGGCTTCCACCAGGGGGCCCAGCAAGTTGTTGATCATTTCTGCATACACTGGCCCTGGAAGGAGAGAGGAGGACAAAGGACACTGTGTGTTGGCAGAGCCCTTCAAAGACTCATTTCCCACTTCGTCCTAGTGTGTGTGACATAACTAAGAAACGGAATCAAAGTTCTCTTTGGTCCGACTCAAACAGCAGGGTGAGCTGGGGAACCCTGCAGAATGACCTGATGTCCAGAAGCCACAGCAAAAGGAGAAGGAAGGCTCTCTCTCAGTAAGGAAGCAGGTGGAGGAAGACAGGGGAAGGGTCCTCAGAGATTCAGGAAACCATTGGGGCTGGAGCCACAGCTAAACCCGTTCTGACAACAGATACTTCCCGGCACCATGTACTATAGATACCAAGTAACATTTGACTGGTCCCCTCGTTTCAAGACACAATGAGGCAGAGACCCAGGGTGTGTGGTTGGGTTGTTTGTCTTTATAACTGAAAGTCTCAGTTAACTCTATTTCTACCTGAGAAGTGACTCAACTGCAGATTTGCTTAACATAGTGGAGGGTGTTGAGACCTGGAGTCACAGCAAGTCACTGAGTAATGAGCAACGTGTGCTCCAGAGTCCATATCCATACCTCCTGCACCTGCATTCTTCCTGCAGCTTCATGACAAATTGCCTTACTGACCCAGCAGGGAGAAAATCACCCTATCTGTGACTGTCACAAGCCTCCACGTGTCCACTGCAGCCAACAATTCTTGAGTCAAACAGCCAGTATGGGACTCACACAGAGAGGGACAGCTCTGCTGAGTGGTCCTGTCAGTCCGTCACTCCTCACTCCCACGTGAACACCACCACTTTCTGGTCCCCTTATCAGCAGGGGAGACTATTTGGGCTCTGTTTTCCTGAGCTGAGAAGGGTGCTGGGCTGCACCATATGCCAAGCTCACGTGTTTCCTCTTCCTGGGATTCCAGGCATGTGCAGCTAGGCCTGACTCTGTAGGAGAGTGTGGGGAACTAAACTCTGGTTTTCATACTTGTACAGCAAGCTCTTGACCCCCTGAACTATCTTCCAAGCCCTGAAAAATTCTAATTGGAAACTGACACATGCATACAAAGAAAAGAGAAGAGAAAAACTGGGAAGGCCCAGTAAACAGTTAATTAATTAATTAATTAATATAATTTATTTGTTTTATTTTCAATTTTTATTTATTTATTTATTTATTTAGTGTATGAATGTACTGTCTGCATGTAGGTTTGTGCACCCATGTCATGCAATGCCACGGAGGTCAGAAGAGGGTGTCGGAATTCCCCTGGAACTGGAGTTAAAGATGGTTCTCAGCCACCATGTGGGTGCTGGGGATCAAACCCTGGGTCCTCTGCAAGAGCAGTCGGAGCTCTTAACCACTAGGCCATCCCTCCAACCCTGTTTTATTTTTATAGTATTTCCCTAGCCTAGATTCGCTGTATAGATCAGGCTGGCCTCAATCTCCTAAAGATACACCTGCCTCTGCCTCCCAAGTGCTGGGATTAAAGGTGTTTGCCACCACACGCAGTGCTATTTTATAATTTAATAAAACATATGTATGTATGCGTGTGTGTGTGTGTGTGTGTGTGTGTGTGTGCTCTGTGCAGCCAACTGAGGAGGCCAGAAAGGCATCAGACCTCTGGAGCTGGTCTGCACATGCTGTGAGCTGCCAGGGGTGGGTCCTGGAGGTGTACAAAGCACCCCTAACTCTGAGTCATCCTTCTAGCCCTCCCTGCTCCCCAGCTTAATGATTCTTTTATTTTTCCATTGACAAAATATTTTTATTAACTCTGAGAATTTGGGGGTTGTATTTTATTCAGTCCTTTTAAAAAATATTTATATTTTAGCAAAAGGCAGACTTGGTTAAGTTTAAGAGTGTGGCTCCTGGTAATTTGAACACACTCAGTAGATGGCCATATACTCAACAGTACACGGGCAGTGTAAATCGGGCTAAATGGGTTTTTTTTTAAATGGAGATATGGCTGGGTGTGGTGGTATATGCCTTTAATCCCAGCATTTAGGAGGCAGAGGCAGGAAGATCTCTGTGAGTTCAAGGGTAGCCTGGTCTACAGAGTTCCAGGCCAGCTGGGGCAACAGAGAGACCCTGTCTCAAAAGGACAAAAAAAAAAAAAAAAAGGAGATACAGTATTGAGTGGGAGGGAAGAGAGGATAGAGGGAAGTAAGTACCAACAAAATATATTGCCTGAAATTCCCAAAGAATTAATATAAAAGATGTATTTTTTACTCTTTTTTGAAAAGATATTTTGTATCATATGCTGTAGGTTGCTTTTCAGGACATATACTAAGGAGTAAAAATCAGTGTTACTTTCTGTATTAAAATTGTTAAGTAATTTTTCATCCAAGTTCCTGTTCATTTTCTTTGTTTTCAGCAGAAATTTTAATGTTTATCTGTGAGTACCTTAGTCTTTGGACCTTGGACCCTTTCATAATTAGAATATAACAAAAATTAGCACTAACTTTTAAAAATCAACAGCTGGGGTTGGAGAGAAGAGGTTAAGAGCACCAGCTGCTCTTGCAGAGGACCAGGGTTCAATTCCCAGCACCCACATGGCAACTAACAATCATCTGTAAGTCCATTTCCAGGGGATCTGACACCCTCTTCTGACTCCAAGGGCATTGCACGACATGGGTGTATTTACATACGTGCAGACAATACACTCATACACATAAAATAAAAATAATAATAAAATATTTAAACCAAAAGGTCTAACATTGGCATAAAGTAGTCATTCCAAGGAAAGGTCTAACATTGCATAAAGTAGTCAATCCAAGGAAAGGTCTAACATTGGCATAAAATAGTCAATCCAAGGAAAGGTCTAACATTGGCATAAAGTAGTCAATCCAAGGAAAGGTCTAACATTGTATAAAGTAGTCAGTCCAAGGAAAGGTCTAACATTGGCATAACGTAGTCATGCAAGGAAAGGACTATCAGGCCATGCCCTGACTGTGGCTACCCAGGGCTTAGTTGGTCCTTCCATGGAGCCTGCACACAATCCACCCTCTGCCCCATCTGACACACTCCGCCCTCAGTAGTCTTGCTCATCTGATCTAACTAGACAATGCACCACTGACAGCGAGCCTGCAGCAGTATGTACAATGCACCTCTGTGAGCAAGCCAGCAGCAGTGTGTACAATGTACTACTGAAAGCGAGCCTGCAGCAATGTGTACAATGTACCTCTGAGAGCAGGCCTGCAGCAGTGTGTACAATGCATCTCTGAGAGCTATCCTGCAGCAGTGTGTACAATGCACCTCTGAGAGTGAACCTGTAGCAGTGTGTACAATGTACCTCTGAGAGCAATCCTGCAGCACTGTGTACAATGCACCTCTCAGAGCTATCCTGCAGCAGTATGTACAATGCACCTCTGAGAGCTATCCTGCATCAGTGTGTAAAATGCACCTCTGAGAGCCAACATGCAGCAGTGTGTACAATACACCTCTGAGAGCTATCCTGCAGCAGTGTGTACAATGCACCTCTAAGAGCAGGCCTGCAGCAGTGTGTACAATGCACCTCTGAGAGCTATCCTGCAGCAGTGTGTACAATGCACCTCTAAGAGCAGGCCTGCAGCAGTGTGTACAATGCACTTCTGAGAGCAGGCCTGCAGCAGTGTGTACAATGCACCTCTGAGAGCTATCCTGAAGCAGTGTGTACAATGCACCTGAGAGCGAGCCTGCAGCAGTGTGTACAATGCATCTCTGAGAGCTATCCTGCAGCTATGTGTACAATGCACCTCTCAGAGCGAGCCTGCAGCAGTGTGTACAATGCACCTCTGAGAGCGAGACTGCAGCAGTGTGTACAATGTACCACTGAGAGCGAGCCTACAGCTGTGTGTACAATGCACCTCTGAGTGCGAGCCTGCAGCAGTGTGTACAATGCACCTCTGAGAGTGAGCCTGCAGTAGTGTGTACAATGTACCACTGAGAGTGAGCCTGCAGCAGTGTGTACAATGCACCTCTAAGAGCAGGCCTGCAGCAGTGCATACAATGCACCTCTGAGAGCGAGCCTGCAGCAGTGTGTACAATGCACCTCTGAGAATGAGCCTGCAGCAGTGTGTACAATGTACCACTGAGAGAGAGCCTACAGCAGTGTGTACAATGCACCTCTGAGAGCAAGCCTGCAGCAATGTGTACAACCCCACGTTCTGCACTCACGCTCCTGTTACATGGATTGCAAATAAAGGAATCTGACAAACCAATAACTATCCAAGACATTAACATCCATGCACACAACCAACCAGACGTTTTATCCTAGAATAAATGAAGCAATATGTTACCCCTGAGCTCAGCTGTTCTGAATATTATATTCGATTTCAAAACTTTATTTTCACTTTGGAAATCAGAAAGTCCCTTGAAAAATTCAGTGCAGCTTACCTGTTTGTCTGTCTTTAAGGGCAGTTTTGCACATTTCGATCCTGGCTGAGTGAAATGGCACATAGCGGTCTTGGGGAGAAGCGACCAGAACAACGTTTTTAAAATATTGCAGCCCTGGAACAAGATGTTATGTGAGCGTTTTCTGCCCAGGTCACTTAAAAATGAAACATTCTCTGATTTGTACACATATTGAAGGCTTCCCCAGAGAGGAGCAAGCCAAGGACCCTCCAGACACACTGCCGGTCCTTGTGGAGGGGCCCGTGTTCTGAGGTTTCACCACACACAGCTCAGGAGGAGGCACAGGAGGTGTCAGGTGGGGTGAGAACTCACTACATTGGACTTTGGGAGTTTTGTGCTGTCCTTGGGAGTCAGGAAAGCAAAGGAGGCCCACAGCAAACTACTCTGAATACTGAAGAAGATGCTAAATGAGCACAGAGCTGGGAGGAAGGCACAGTGCTGTGGGCTAAAATACATAGCATCTTGGGGCTGGAGAGTTGGCTCAGTGGTTAAGACCACTGGCTGCTCTCAAAGAAGACCAGAGTTCATTTCCCAGCACCCATATGGAGGCTAACAACTATCCACACTCCAGTTCCAGAGGATCTGACATGAGTTCCTACATGGGTGCACTTACATACATGCGGACAATACACTCATACACATAAAATAAAAAGAATAGGGGCTGGAGAGATGGCCTAGCGGTTAAGAGCTCCGACCGCTCTTACAGAGGACCCGGGTTCGATCCCCAGCACCACATGGCGGCCGAAAACCGTCTGAAACTCCAATTCCGGGAGAACTCCAGTTCCAGGGGAATCTGAGACCCTCTTCTGACCTCCGCGGCATTGCACGACACGGGTGCACAAACCTGCATGCAGACAGTACATTCATACACATACAGAAATAAATAAAATTAAATAAAAAAAATTTAAAAAAAATAAAAAATAAAAAATAAATAAATAAAATAAATAAAATATGTTTAAAGCCATAGCATCTGTGAAGAGGAAATTTGAGTTTTCTTCTTCTCCTTCCCAAGTTCCCTTATTCCTAGCCCCACCCTGTCACCTGCACTAGGAAAACAGCCTTCAATTCTCCCTCCTGTCTCCATCCAGCCCTCCTCTCCTTCCTCATTCTCTGTAGGGAGACTGAATATTAGCATAGCACAGTGCACCTGCCTTCAGAGCTCAGCATGGAAGTTTGGGACAGTGCACACTACACTCAACTCCTACCACAGACAAAGGCCTTCTTTCTTACCAGTGGATGTAGCTGGGAGGGAGGGTAGCTGATGGCTCTCAGCTGAGCATCCCTTCAGAAAGTGGGTCCTCGGGCTGGAGAGATGGCCTAGCGGTTAAGAGCACCCACTGCTCTTGCAGAGGACCCGGGTTCGATCCCCAGCACCCACATTGCGGCTGAGAACCGTCTGTAACTCCAGTTCCAGGAGAACTCCAGCTCCAGGGGAATCCAAGACCCTCTTCTGACCTCTGCAGAATTGCACAACACAGGTGCCCAAACTTACATGCAGACAGTACATTCATCCACATACAAAAATAAATAAATAAATAAATAAATAAATAAATAAATAAATAAATAAATATAAAAAAAAAAAAGAAAGTGGGTCCTCATTCCCACATCCAGGATCAAAGTTCAGTACCATACACTGGAGCACAGCCCAGACAATGGCTGGACAATATGCTTCAGGAAGGGTAAGAGAAACTGTAGTCATTCACTCTTTTTTTTATTTTATTTATTTCTGTATGTGTATGAATGTACTGTCTGCATGTAGGTTTGTGCACCCATGTCGTGCAATGCTGCGGAGGTCAGAAGAGAGTGCGGGATTCCCCTGGAACTGGAGTTCTCCTGGAATTGGAGTTTCAGATGGTTCTCGGCTGCCATGTGGGTGCTGGGGATCGAACCCGGGTCCTCTGTAAGAGTGGTCGGCACTCTTAACCACTAGGCCATCTCTCCAGCCCATAACTCACTCTTAACCTTCCTCTCCATGTCTGAAATCCAGTGAGATTTCTGCAATGTTCTAACTGCAATTCGGTTTCACCCTTTGACCAATCCTTCCCTACTTTCTCCCTGTAACTGAGCATTCATCTTGGCACAAGAGGAGCAAGGCTAAAATGGAGTGGTTTGAGGTTGTACATGAGCTGGATTTGGGGCTATCAGCAGGCGTTTACAGAGTGATGGGCCCTGGGCAGGCTGGACTGCTCAGCAGCATTGAGTAGGCCATGCAGTGGCTCTGCCCACTTCCTGGACATAGAGACAGCAGATCTATGATTGCTGCTTTCCTCTGCCATCTGCCCAGGATTTAGGCAGGGTTCTTTTTTTTTAATATATATTTTGTACAGGATTATCAAATCTAGACCCGTATCCCCCACCCTACCCTCCCACCCCACCAGAGCTCATGTATTCCACCAAACATTCTTTTCATCTCTTTTTCAGTCTTTCTCGATATTCTCCATGTTGATTGTTTTGGGCAGAAGTTCACTGTTTCAGTCAGTTCTTTGATTCATTCATTTATGTTGTTGTTGTTATTGTTGTTGTTGTTTCCAATATGCATCACTCCCAACTGCTTGGACAAAAGCTCAAGGGGCCGTGCACAAGAAATATTTACAATTAGGTAATTGGCACTAGCATCCACAGATGAAGGATACCATTTTATCATTTGTTTTTCTGGGACTGTGTTACTTCACTCAGCATGATGTCCTCTAGCTCCAGCCATTTTCCTGCAAAGCTCATGATGTCATCTTTCTTTACTGCTGCTTAGAACTCCATTGTGTAGATGTACCACATTTTCTCTATCCACTAGTCAGTTGAGGGGCATTTGGGTTGGTTCCAGCTCCTTGCTATTGTGAAGAGAGCTGAAATAAACATGGCCGTGCATGTATCTCTGTGGTGGGGTGAGTCTTGAAGGTACATGCCTAGGAGTGGTATGGCTGGGTCAGGTGGTAAGTTCATTCCAAGTCTTCCAAGGGTTCTCCACACTGCTTTCCATAGTGGCTGTATGAGTTTACATTCCCACCAGCAGTGGATGAGTGTTACCTTTTCCCCATAACCTCTCCAGCACTTGGTATCATTTGTTTTCTTGATCCTAGCCAGTCTTATTGGAGTTAGATGATATCTTAAAGTGGTTTTGATTTCCATTTCCTTAATGATTAGTGATGTTGAACACTTCTTAAGGTATTTCTCAGACATCTCTAATTCCTCACTTGTGAAATTTCTGTTCAGCTCTTTGTTCCATCTATTGAGTGGGTCATTTGTTTTCTTTCTTCTTTGTTTTTTGAGTAGTTTATATATTCTGGAAATCAATGCTTCATCAGATGTTTTGGGGGTGAAGATTTCCTCCCACTCCGTGGGATTTCTCTTCACTTCCTTGATTGTTTCTTTTGATGTACAGAAGCTTTTGAGTTTAATGAGGTCCCATTTGTCAATTGTTGACTTTAATTCTTGCACAGCTGCTGTCTAATTTAGGAAGTCTTTCCCTATGCCCATGTCTTGTAGTCTGCTGCCAACTTTTTCTTCTATCACCTTCAGAATTTGGGATTTCACGCTGAGGTCTTCAATCCACCTGGAGTTGACTTTTGTACAGGGTGAGAGGTAGGGGTTTAATTTCATTTTTCTACAAGTGGTGATCCAGTTTTGCCAACACCACTTGCTGAAGATGCTGTCTTTTCTCCATTGTGGCTTCTTGGCCCCCTTGTCAAATGTGAGATGATGCCTGAAACTGTATGTGCTCAAGTTTGGATCTTCGGCTTTGTTCCATTGGTCAACAGGTCTGTTTTTGTGCCAGTACCAGGATGTTTTTATGACTATAACCCTGTAGTATAGTTTGAAGTCTGGTATAGAGATCCCCCCTGTATTGCTCTTTTCACTCAGGGTTGTTTTGGCTATTTGGGGTCTTTTGTTTTTCCAAATGAATTTAAGGACTTTTTTTCCAAGCCTGTGAAGAAACTCTTGGGGATTTTAATTGGGAAGGCAGGGTTCTTACACCTCTCTGTACATCATCATCACAGAGTTGGGGAATGGAAAAAACAAAGCTTATGCAAGAAGATAGACAACACTGCATTTGCTCCTTTAGAGGACAGACCTGCAGTGAGGATGGCACACAGAGCCGGGCCTTCCAATGTAGTATGACTGATAGGAAGTGGAACCACAATCTTGGGGTATTTTACTCTCATGGCTCATGGGAGACAGGCCAAGAGAAGCTGAGCTCTGAGTTTGCGTTTTCCTCTTAACTGGTTGAAGAAGTTCTGCAGGATGTCCTTACCATACATTATGGGGTTGAGCAAACACAGCATGGAAGCCAACTGCTATCTCAGAGTCCCAACCTCAGCTGCTGAGGAAGCCACCCACCTGTTTTTTGGCTTAGTTGATAGAGGAAACACTTTCGCAAGTCAGCATTATCCCTGAAGGTCAGCTGTAAAAGGGAACCAGATTTCTTCAATTTCTGCATAAGCCACAAGCCTAGAAAGAAAAATAAACAAAAAGATAAAAAAGTACAATAACAGAAAGCCAAAAAAGCATTTTCATTTAGCTTAAAATAAAGAAAACAGGAATTTTAGTAAATAATTGGAATGTTACAGTTGAAATTTCTTTCTTATTTTGGCGTATGTTTATCTGTGTGTTGTTCATGTTCATGTATGATTCACTCACACATTTCTGTTGTGGTGGGCATGTAGAGGACAGGGGTGCCTGCTCCAACACTCTCCATCTTATTCCTGAGACAGAGCTCATGACTGGCAGCCAGCAAGCCCAAGGGCCTTCTTGTTTCTGTTCCTCTCTCCCAATAGCGCTGAAGGCACGAACACATATGGACACATCTAGCTTTCGTGTGTGTTCCAGTGACCTGAACTTGAGTCCTTAAACTTGTTCAATAAGACTCTTATCCCCCATCCCTAAATTTGTCTTGCTATATGGTAGGAGAAACAGAATAGTCAGGCAAAATGATATAATAGGCTTCTCAATCTATAGAACTGTGTGTACTCTGATATTCATCCATTCAGTCTCATTTTGTAAAGGACACCAAAGAAAGGTGACCTGATACAAAAATATGTAAGATGCTCTGGAAAGTTCCACACTGGATACTGGAAAGCCAGATTACACACTTCTTTTTTGAAATATATATATATATAAAATTTTTTTTTATGTGTATGAGTGTACTGTCGGCATGTAGAATTTTGGTGCATCCGTGTTGAAATGCTTGCGGAGGTCAGAAGGGCATTAAATCCCTGGAATGAGTTTAAAGACAGTTCTTAGCCGCCATGTGGGTGCTAGGATTGAACCCGGGTCCTTTGCAAAGTAGTCAGCCTCTTAACCACTAAGCCATCTCTCCACCGGATTAATTCTACCTTGCACAGTTGCTTATGCAGAACTCGAAAGAGTATAGTATGCACAACCCAAGTGGAAGTGGAAGGCATGAGGACAATAAAAAACTATATATATATATATATATATAATAGATAATAATATTGTGAGTACTGTACAATATACATGGATATAGGTGATAGCTATACATATATATATACATGGTGATAGCTGTATATATATATATATATATATATATATATATATATATGGTGATAGCTATAGATATATACACAGTGATATATATATGGTCATAGCTATACATATATATGGTGATAGCTATACATATATATCATATATTACAGTGGCTGACATGTAAATGCCTATGTGTGCAGAAAAAAGTGGAATGGACAGTATGAAATCACTCTGGATATGCTAGGGTGGATGACTTTGGCTTAAAATCTCTTTTAAAAAGTCTATGGTGGGGGCTAGAGAGATGGTTCGGTGGTTAAGAGCACTGGGTGCTCTTGCAGATGACCTGGATTCAGTTCCCAGAACACACATGGCAGCTAGCAACTGTCCATAACTCCAGTTCCAGGGAATCAGATGCCCTCTTTTGCCCTCTGCAGGCATTGTATGACACCAGTGCACTTACATTCATATAGGCAATGCACTCATAGACATAAAATAAAAACAATAAATAAAATATTTTTGAAACATTTTGTAAAGTTTCAAGTTTATAATTCTGAAGAGAAATCAGCTTAATCAGTTTTTCTCTGTCCCAAGACAGCTTCAAGGTTTGTGCAAAATAAAAGCTTACTTGCTATATATCAGAACACAAAATAAGTCATAAGCATAAGGAGTGTCCTGAAAATAGCCAGAGCTTAATCTTGAACTTCACTCATGTCCTGAGGAAAGCGTCTGTGTGAACAGTAACTGCAGGGAGGACTAAAGGATCAGAAAGTGTTAGATGCTCTTTAGAGGTGACCTTAACACCATAATATAGATTCACCAACTAGGAATTATAAAATGCTCAGTAGAAATAGGACAAATATTTCTTAACCATTTATATTTCTTCTTTTGAGATTTCACTAAGTTCCATTGCTAATTTTTAGTTGAATTGTTTAATTTCTTTGTGTTAAAGTTTTTTTTTTTTTTTTTAGTTCTTTATATTCTAGATACTAATCACCTGTCAAAGGTACAGCTGGCAAGTATTTTCTTTCATTCTGTAGAGGGTGACAGGGTAGAATGGGTGGATTCAAGTGGAGAAATTGTGGCAAATATTCTAGAAATATATTGTATGTATGTGTGTAATTCTCAAATAATTAATAAAATATATTTAAATGAAATATGATTTAATACACCAATTATTGCTATATATAAGCCAACACCCTGAATGAGGTTTATTTTGTTTTTGTTTTTGTTTTTGAGTCAGGGTATTCCTTTAGTCCCAGCTGGCCTGGAGCTCACTCTGTAGACCAGACTGGCCTTGAACTCTGCCTGCCTCTGCCTCCCGAGTGCTGGGATTAAAGGCATGCACGACCACGCCTGGCTCTGAATGTGCTTTTTAACATGAAACCATGTCACCTCCTCAGCTAAAACCCATGAACGCTCCATGGTCTGCTGGTGCTGGCAGCATTTTGCCACATCCATCGTGGCCCTCCAGCTCCTGGCTGTGGTCAGGCACTCCATCTGTCTTCTCTTTCCCCAGGGTAGAGAGCTGTGCTTCTGTCACTGGAAGCTGTTTCAGGCTGCTGATTAAGCCAACCTTGCAACCATTACATACATCACTTCCTTTTGTACAGAAAAGTCTTTCTACCATTTGCTATTTTGGATATTCTGCTCTTGTTCCAA
This sequence comes from Rhizomys pruinosus, assembly GCA_009823505.1. Taxonomy (NCBI): domain Eukaryota; kingdom Metazoa; phylum Chordata; class Mammalia; order Rodentia; family Spalacidae; genus Rhizomys; species Rhizomys pruinosus. The sequence goes on from VZQC01012951.1 coordinate 492,860, forward strand.
AATCCATTGAGACTTTTCTTCTTCCTTCTCTTCCTCTTCTTCCTCCTCTTTCTCCACTTCCACCACCTCTTCCTCCTTTATCCTTCTTCCCCATCTTTTCTTCTCCTCCTTTGCCTTCCTTCCATCCTTCCATCCTTCCTTCCTTCTTTCCTTCCTTTTCCTTTCTTCCTTTCTTCTCTTCCTTCCTTCCTTTTCCTTTTCCTTCTTTCCATTCTTCCTTCTTTCTTGTCTTCCTTCCTTCCCTCCATCCTTCCCTCCCTTCTTTCTTCCTTTTTTCTTCTTCTCTTCTGTTCCATGCTGCTGTGGATCAAATTCAGGGTCTTATAGGTTCTAAGATGCACTGTACCACTGAGATATACCAAGGTCCAAACCTTGTTTCTTTTCTCTCTGCATTGGCCTCTCTTACAAAATAGGGTGAGCAAGCAAGGTAGGATTTAGCTGAATCTGCTTTATAATTTTCCTTTTTAATCCTTAACATGTATTCAACCACTTACACACAAGCAGGAGTACATGCCCAAACAGAAACACACAAATACACACATGTACACACACAGAGTCAGGTCTCAACATTTCAGGGATCAAAAACATTTTTCAGCAGCTGTTCCTATACTGAACTTGTGCAGATTATTCTTCTAGACACTGTTCTTAAACATTGTTCCACATACTTGTATGGCACTTGCAGTTTACTAGGGGCTATAAGTAGGCTAGAAATGATGGAAGTATTCAGGAGGATCTGTATAGGTTACATGCAAATACTATGACAATTTATATGAGACATTTAAGAATCCTCAGATTTCAGAATCTGTGGGGCTCATGGAATCAATCAGCAGGAAACCGAAATATGGCTATGGATACACACATACCACATTCATGTTTACACACATGCCACACAAATGCTTGCACACAGGACAAGTGTACACTTACAACTACATTACATGAACACTTTCACATAAATAACTAGTTGCATGCTCATGCACATCTCATATGCATGTTGACATATATAACATGCATGTTTATGCACACATTGCATGCATGTTTACACACTTGCATATAGCATATATGTGTTTACATAACACACGTAATATAGCCTTTATCTGCATATATGCCTTAAACATGTACACACATGCACAAACCTGCATGTAGACACATACAGTCTCCATTTCACAGAAAATGAGAATCACTGGGTGAAATGCCTAACCCAGCTCCTTCCCAAGTATCCTATTCCTCAGGCACTAATGAATCAAAGCCTATGTTCTTAGTTCTCAGAATTTGAAAAGAGGAATTAAATTGGAAAATAGAGTAATCTCCCTCACAGAAACAAAGGGCCATATTTGTTTATTTTATTTTTAACATATTTTATTTTAAAAGTTTAAGCCATGCCTTTAATCCTAGCACTTGGGAGGCAGAGGCAGGTGGATCTCTGTGAGTTCAAGTCCCGCCTGGTCTACAGAGTGAGTTCCAGGACAGCTGGGGCTACAGGGAGACCCTGACTCAAAAAAGACCAGAAAAAAGTTAGTTTCCAAAGTAATAGGTTTCCACATGAAGCTTTCATGCACATTTCGTTTCATCCATCCCTCCAACTCTCTGCCGTCCCTTTCAAAATGAACCCTTTCATCCCAGCTATCCCCCATTCCACTTTCCTCTATCGCCTTTCCACATTCATTAGAGCTTCCTCTCTTCCAGTCTCATGGGGTCCTTTCTAGGTTCCTGGCCTTAACCCATATTTAATCCCACCTAGATGGACACACTTAACAGAGGTTAAGATCCACATACAAGCACCAACATACAGTATTTGTATTTCTGGGCCTAGGTTACCTTGCTTAATAAGCTATTCTCCAGTTCCATCTGTTTTCCTGAAAACTTCATAATTTCCTTCTCTTTTATAGATGAATAAAACTTCACTGAGTACATGCATCACATTTGCAGAACAGGGTCTGCCCACAGGCCCATACTTCACTGAGTACATGCATCACATTTGCAGACCCAGGGTCTGCCTACAGGCCCATAATTCACTGAGTACATGCATCACATTTGCAGACCCAGGGTCTGCCCGCAGACCCATGCTTCACTGAGTACATGCATCACATTTGCAGACCCAGGGTCTGCCCGCAGGCCCATACTGCACTGAGTACATGCATCAAATTTGCAGACCCAGGGTCTGCCTACAGGCCCATACTTCACTGAGTACATGCATCACATTTGCAGACCCAGGGTCTGCTCACAGGTCCATACTTGGCAGGGAACCCAGAGTGAGGATTCTACCAAAACCTTCTGTCTCCAGTCTCACGTTCCCAATGCCCCCTAGTAATTTAAAGGAATACAGAGGAAGAAGTCTTACCTGTACTAACCAGGGTGCTGTTGTTGTACAGAGTCCCTAGGTGAGGCCCAGATAGTGACAGGAACGTGTGGAGTTTGCTGAGGTAATACCGGAAGCGGGGCCTTGTGAGGACAGATCGGATGATAATGTTGCCAAGAGAATGGCCAACAAAGCTGTTTAGAGGCAGGAATGGTGTGTGTGAGTGACATCAGAGGCCAGATGCTTGGGTGTGGGCAGGGCAGTCACGTTAAGATACAATTCCAACCCCGTAGTAGCCTGCCCTCATGGCCGTTCATCACCTCACCTCTGCTTACTGCTCTGACTGCTCACCCACTCACTTATCTACACAGGACTTGGCATCCCTCTTGCAGGCTCCATCCCACTTGCCCTGTTTCTGGTGCCTCCACAAAGTCAACATGTCATTCACTTTTCAGTTAAACAAGTATTTAATGAACCCCTGTAATGTGAGAGGTAAGCTGCCTCACCTCTTCCTACAATAAGCATAAATCCACCCAAGACATGGATGGGAGCCTCTGCAATTGGACAGCCTGGGCTGTGTCCTCTTGTGGTTACCAAACCTCCATAGCCCTGACAGTCCTCGTTTGTGGAATAAGTGATATTATATCTCTGCAGATTACAGAGAATAACTGATGCTACAGAGAATAATGAGTGTGTGCTCAAATAGCATAAGCTACTTCCTTTCACTTGATATATTTGAATATTTCAGCCGAAGTTTTTGTTATATCAAGAGCACAAATTTAATGCTTACTGGAATCCTCTCAGTGGGCAAGAAATTCATTTATTATTCTAATGCATCTTATTTCTGGTACTCCAATTAAAAGATAACTAAGTGAGTGGAGGCTCAAAGATTGAAATATTTGCAAAAAGTTACATTCCCAGTAGGTATACCAATATTAAAATATGATTCAACCCTACCTAAATTATTAAGTTCTCAACTCTTTCTAATCAACAGGAAATGTTTATCCACCCCACCCACCCTAAGAGAGAAGTGGGGGTGCTGAGCCATCTTTGACACTCCCTCATTTGGGTCTGTCAAAAAGTAATCAGCTTCATTAACAGTCAAAAGTCATCACAGTGACAGAGGAATCTTCATACTCGTAGACCACAGACACTCAAAAGTCACCACAGTGACATAGAGGCATCTTCATACTCATAGACCACAGACACTCAAAAGTCATCACAGTGACATAGAGGCATCTTCATACTCATAGACCACAGACACTCAAAAGTCATCACAGTGACATAGAGGCATCTTCATACTCATACACCTCAGACACGCAAAAGCCATCACAGTGACATAGAGGCATCTTCGTACTCGTAGACCGCAGACACTCAAAAGTCATCACAATGACATAGAGGCATCTTCATACTCATAGATAACAGACACTCAAAAGCAGCCACCTATCTTCCCTCACCATTAGCTACCTGTGGTTTCCTTTTACCTAATTCGGGATATGGAGAGGTTATACAGCTGGATGTGTTGAATGATTTCATCCAACAATCGGTCTGTCATGGTATCAAAATCTGCAAATGTGTCCATCTGAAAGAAAAGAGAAGGATATGTTGGCGGAAGTCATGGACAAGGTGGGGCTCTCTGCATAAGCGATCTTCTTCCATTAAATGGCATGAAATTTTCTGGAAGAGTATCTAAACCTGCTGTTGGGGTTGTAAGACGAGATATGACTTCAAGACCAAGGCCCACTGGGGCTCTAATGAAGCGAATTCAGTTAGGAGGATAAGGTGGAAGAGCTGGATCAATGTACAGGGCATGTGGCACCTGCTGCCACACCATGGGGCTACTGCGACTGGGTATCCATTTTACAGAAGATGAAGCAGACTCAGAGAGGGGAGGCTATAGTTGCTCAGCTCATGTGAGCTATGATTCACACAGAGACATGCTTGACTCTGAAGCACCTGCCTTTCACCAGCACAGCCTTTATGTTATTCTGTCAGTTCATGCCCAGACCCCAGCTTTGGAAAGGAATGCAAAGTCAATCTTGTCTCATGAAAATCTGCCAAAGGGTACGGGAGTAGAAAACAAAGAGATGGAGTCCCATGTATGTATGAAGATCTAAAGACTTCTTAGATTGGTTTGTGTGATTTCAAGGTCTAAATTTTGGCAATATGATTGGGAGCAACACAGTATTTCAGACCAATATCTACAAACAAGCAAGCAAACAAAAAATGCCCCTCCTTGAAATGACTGAGCTACCAGCTATGAAAGGTGAACAAAAATGTCTAAGGAATATTCCCTAGATAGTGAAGAAGGGAACACACTTGGGAAGTGGCAGCAAAAGTGTGACACTTAAGTCTCCTGTGTTCTGTCTGTGAACCCCAAAGCACACTTGTACTCTACTAGACTTCATGTGATAAGCTCTTCTCTGCAGCTCTGCTTCCGGTAGGACTGTGTGTTGATCTGTGGTTTCCCCACCCTGAATCTGCATTTCCTTGGCCCTTAGAAAGGGAAAATTCAGCATAGTCCTTCCTATCAAAGACTGATTGAAACATTCATAGCATATCTGAGATGTACGATATGTTAAATTACTATTTAATGTATTACTTATTGAAAATGGTTGTGATGATGCACATTGAGTCTACTTATAATGATAAATTTTCTGAAAATTATAGTAGGTTAAAAAACAGTATTGAAGCTTGGTGTGATGGTGCATGCCTTTAATCCCAGCACTTGGGAAGCAGAGGCAAGTGGATCTCTGTGAGTTTAAGGCCAACCTGGTCTACAGAGTAAGTTCCAGGACAGCTGGGGCTACAGGGAGACCCTGTCTCAAAAATACAAAAATAAAATATCAAAAACTCTTACAAAAGGGTGCTTTGATGTGAATATGTACTCTGAGCTGTTTATGAGATTTTCTAAATTTAAGCAGTAAAAATGCACAGCAGGACTTAATCAGTACTGAGTGGCTTCTCTCTTCAGCTATCTTTTATATAAAGACCTAGATCCAGCTTTCCTGTGGAACCCAGCTGTCATAGGACACATCAGAGACATGCTGGACAACAACAGCTTTGACATCTATTAACTACACTTATCTTTCCTGAAGAGAAAATTTCACAAGCAAAAACCAAATACAAGGTCAAGACCTCTGGTCAGTGTTCATTCTGCCTCTTCCTCTCGGGTCTAGGCAATTCTTGGTCAGATATTAAATTATCTTCCAGAATCATGTATGGCACCCTTCTCTCTGGGTCAGACAGGATGAAGCTCTGCCAAAATTCCAGCATCTCCACATCCTGTACTGTAATGAGATGGTGCTGTTGACATGGACGAAGACTGTGGTGAAGATGGAATGAGTTTCCTGGGACTGAGCTCCCTGCACAGTGGTCCTCAGATGATGACAGTCCTTACTCTTCCTCCCATCATACCTTCTTGCTGCATGTCACATGGCCATGATTATAAAGTCAACAAAAGATATGCTAATTAAGCATCAACACTGCAGGAATCAGGTGACTTTTTTAGTTTGTAAAAACATGGATTTATTTACTTGGGGGGGGCATGTCCAGCCACATGTGGAGGTCAGAAGATGACTTGGGAGAGTTGGTTCTCTCCCCTTAATGGGTCCTGGAGATCTAACTTACATTGTCAGGTTTGACAGGAAGTGCCTTTACCTCCTAATAAGCCATCTGGCAGGCCTGAATTTCCAGTTCTCCCAATTGATAGTTATATATATATATAAAATCACTGTCACTAGTCATGTGACCTTTTGCTTATTAATGTAATGACTCATTCATTGACCTCGCAGTCTATGGAGTGGCAGCTGACCACAACTCTCCAGCCAGCCTTATCTCTTGCTCCTGGATATACCAAATCTCTTTGATTCTAACTCTTCTTTTGGGCCCAGTCTCCACCTTCCACTTTGAGGTGTAAAGCAGTCACAGCCTGACTCCTTAGGTTACAAAGCCATGGGTGGCAAGGCCCTGTCCCCAGCATGAATCCATGGGTGCCCACATAACCAGTGCTTCAATCTGCCTTAATGCCGTCAAGCCAAAAGACTAACTGTTCCCTCTTATGTTACCTTTTGTTACAATTTTTCTCCTATTCCCAAAGGAGTGCAGTAAGTTTTTTCCCCAAACCATCCAAGTTCTCAGATAGTCTTCTATAAAATGCCTCCTTAGCATGTATGTGCACAACACCCTGGGGTCTTCCAGAGACTCCTTTAAGTTCAGCCTGACATTTCTGTTATCATACCTGATTCTTCTCAGACATTAGGAAGTCCAGTTTTCCTCCAGGGAGCCCCAGTTCTATGAAAGTCTTCACCAGCCGGAGGTCTGCACTGTTCCCTGAAAATGACAGATAGCACCCCGTCCCAGTCCCATAATCAACTATATGCAAAGGAGACACAAGGGAGTGCTTTCTCCCTTGTCTAAACATTATAACTGTATTCTCCAATTTTTTTGAGTAGACAGTAAAAATAACCATAAGTCCACCTCCTGTGCCTACTCATGTGTGTACCCAGAGGTGAGTTCTTTCAAATGACCCTCTCTCTATAGGGACATCTCTGGACCTGCTACTTGCTGCTTCTACATAATCTGTGCGGGAGCATAAGAAGGGATATCAGCTCTTTCCTCCTCAGCAAATGATCCATGCCAGACTTTTTGTAAAGAGATACCTAATGTTGCTGATATGGCACAATGTGACACCCCACGATGCCCCCTCTTAAATGACATGTCCATCATTTATAAGGAAATAAGAAGACTCTTGACTAGGTCAAACACATGGTAGAATTAACTAAAAAGAGGAAGAATCACCTCTGTACCCAGGAATTATGGAATGGAAAAGCAAGTTCTGTAAATGTTAAGTGTTACGTCAGGAGCCAAGAAACAAAAGGTTGAAAATTCCAAAGTTACTAGTTGCAGAGACACAAAGAGCACAGAGACTGCATTCTTGACATGAAAAGTCAGGTGCAAAGTAGGTCTGATATAGCAGAACAAGTTAGGTGCACATCCTACACTGGCCCCAGGGGTTCCAATGTATCTATGCTAATGCTTGGTCTGTTCCTCACCTGGGCTGGTCTGGAGTTGAAAAGGAGAGGAGACCTGCTTAGACATTTAGAAAATATGTCTAATATATGAATAAATCCCATAACTCATGGTTTCAAATAACTACAATAAATTAACTTCCTACAAAGTTCTTATCATTCCTCATGAATTTCTCTAATGATTCAAAGGAGTATAAAAGAACCACATGGACTTTGAAAGACTTAGGATCAGTCTTGTTTTAATATTTCTGGGTGCTACCTATCCTGAGACCTGAGACCATGATCAAACATGTAGGCTCCTAGTCATAGAATGATCACAATTTTTAGGAAATTTGCATTTTCTTTTAGGAAGTAACATTTTATCACTTCATTTATGCCAATAAAAATATGCCCTTTGGGCCAGGTGTGGTGGCACAGGCCTTTAATACCAGCACTTGGGAGGCAGAGGCAGATGGATCTTTGTGAGTTCAAGGCTAGCCTGGTCTATGTAGTGAGTTCCAGGACAGCTGGAGCTATAGGGAAACACTGACTTAAAAAAGATTTTTAAAAATGCCCTTTGGACACTTGTTAGTGCTTAAACTTCCCTAATGTAATTCTAGGGGTGGACTTTTGAAAAGATCTGACCTTTTAACCATATATTTATACTTACATATATTTACCATGAAGAGTTTGGGGATAAAATACCCTTCTCCCATAAAGCTACTGAAAGTAAAAGAAGCTTCTGGAGCATAAAACTTTATAAAACAATTTAATTTAATAATTAAATGGAGAAAGTTTACATCCATGGGCTTTTTGTATAATATAAAGACTTCTGGGCTGGAGAGATGGCCTAGTGGTTAAGAGCACCGACCGCTCTTACAGAGGACCCGGGTTCGATCCCCAGCACCCACATGGCGGCTGAGAACCGTCTGAAACTCCAATTCCAGGAGAACCCCAGTTCCAGGGGAGTCCACGAGGCCCCGTGGCCCTTAGCTGACCTCCGCGGGCCTCCATCTGAACGACTACGGTCGCACCAAACTTTTGCCACAGCAGACAATTACATTCATACACATAAGACAATAAATAAAATTAATACAAAACACTAAAAAGACTTTCTGCCGGACCCCTCCTTTGTCCCGTTGGCTGCAGGCCTTTAATTCCTCGCCACTTGGGATTTGGCAGTTTGCGGACCCTTTTATCGGTAGGTCAGAGGCCCCAGCGCGGATCTCTTTTCCCGCGTAAGTTCATGCCAGCTGGTATTACAGAGTGGCGTCCCAGGCAGCCCAGAGGATACAGGGAGGTGACCCTCCCCCTCTGTCTCGCCCCCTCGAAAAAGACCCAAAAACAAAAAAAAACTCAAAAAACAACATTCATACAGGCTTCCTTCTGTAATATTACTGCTATAGCCTTCATCACCCTCTGTTTCACGTGCCCCTCTCCCACAATTCTCCGATTAATGTAAAGAGTTTTCAGGTTAGGAAAATACTTTGACACAACACAGATCTGTAGTTTTATAGTTTCTGCAAGAAGTTCACAGACCATGCAACTTTTGGTTAAACCGAAGTTTAGCACAGTAATCTTACACAAAAATGTCTGTTTTGTCAGTTTTGGCAGAATGCATGTTCTCGGGTGGGTGGGGGGAAGGGAAACAGGAATTATGTCATAACCATTGAAATTGACAAACAGATGTTCAAAATACACAAAAACATAAATATTTCCTGTACATTCACAAAAATAAAGTTTCTTTAAAATGGGACTTTTAGACTCAAGGGCCACTATACAAACAAAACAAATAAAAAGCTCTGTTTTTATCACTTGTCTTCTTTTGAAAAATTTTTGATTGATGTGTGTGTGTGTGTGTGTGTGTGTGTGTGTGTGTGTGTGTGCGTGTGTGTATGTCTGCATAAGTATATGAACAAATACAGGAACCCATGGGATTTTCATGGGCATTGGATCTCCTGAGCTAGACTTACAGACCGTGGTAAGCCACCATGTGGGTACTAAGAATTGAACCAAAGTTCTAGGCAAGACAACCAATGATGTTAGCCACTGAGTCATCTCTCCAGACTCCATTTGTCCTCCTTTAGATCTGTGGCTCACGTGATCAGTGTTATGAGTATCTCAACTCTCTGCCCAGTCCAATACTCATAAAACTTCTCTTTGTTTTATTATTCTCTTATAATACGCATGAGCAGCCGGGCGTGGTGGCATGTGCTTTTAATCCCAGCACTAGGGAGGTAGAGGTAGGTGGATCTCTGTGAGTTCAAGGCCAGCCTGGTCTACAGAGCAAGCTCCAGGGCAGCTGGTACTAAAAGGGAGACCCTGCCTCAAAAATACCAAAAAAAGGAAAAAAACTAAAAAAGAAAAAAAAGATAAATATAATATGCATGAGAGACTAAAGGAAAAGCCCATTGCCTAACCAGATTTCTTACATTTATTTATTTATTTATTTATTTATTTATTTATTTATTTATTTATTTGTGTGTGACAGCAAGTGAATGCCAATGCTCCTGGAGGCCAGAGCTGGTTATAAGATCCCTTGGAATTGAACTTACAGGCAGTTGTGAGCCACTTGATGTGGGTTCTGGGAAGAGAACTCAGCTGCTCTGGGAAAACAAGTGCTCTTCACCACTGACCATCACACCAGCCTCCACATTTTCTTACTTTACAAGGAATTTGAGTCTCATTTCCTTTTAATATACAAAGTGAGAGGAAAGGACCAGTTTGTGTAATATTGAGCTGATGAATATGGAGGTCATTCTTGTTCCTTGAAAATCTCAGAACCTGGTATTGTTCAATGCTCCTGAAGTGAGAGGTAGATAAACCAGGCAGCAAAGAGTTTGGGCCACTAACCTGAATTCTTTAAAATGCATCCATTTATTCATTCTACTCCACTTGTTCCTTTGCTCGAACCATTCTGTTGACCCAGGAATTCTATTAATTCCTGCATTCTGATATATCCATTCCAACAATGCATTCAATTTTCCTTCCCTCCACTCTTCTAATTGGAATATTCATTCCACTAATCACTCAATTTCTTCATTCACTCCACTGATTGATTTCAACTTATGTCACTGAATTCATTCATTCGTTTATGAATTTCATTCTTTGAACAGATATTTTGTGCCAGAGATGATTTCTCTTTTAGTCAATTCCATGCTCTTCTCCTAGATGGTAACCCATTTCATGGCTATTTTGAATAAATTTCTGGATCTAAATTAATTTATAAACACAAATTGCATATAAGATAACAATTTGAGAATGAAACTCTTTTAGAACTTACCATCCAGGCCGTGGACACAGACCACCAGGTGGATGCCGTCTCCCAAGTTGTCTTCCTCTTCCTCTGGTGGGAAATATGGTATGTCAGAAGCTAGTACGGATAAGTCACTGTACAGAAATCCTTCAATCTTCAGCTCTTTTTTAAATTTTTCTTTGGCCTGATAAAAACTGGAGAATATACCAATTAATCACAAGCCAAGCTGTGGACTCCATCTTGAGCAGGGAATGAGTGGGGCTGGTGTGAACAAATGATGAGACTCACTCCACAAGCAAGGTGTCATTTGAGAAGCAAATGCTAAATGAGCCCCTGGGCCATGCTGCTGAGCCAAACTTAATGAGAAGGCAGGGAGCACCTCAACTAAGCCAAAGGGTTTGATGGTGTGGATTTGTTTTGTATTTGCACTGAACCAGGGACTCGGTAATGGGACTTAAAGGAATCCGTACAGTGAGAGGGACTTGACCCGTCTTTACAGTTCTCTCGTTGGTAGAAAGTTTCCTCGTCTTACAAACCTAGCATGCTTTAGCTTCCACCAGCTTCTCATGAATCATCTCCTTTCCCAGTCAGTACCATTAACCATTTGGCTTGGCTTATTCGGGATGCCAAGGAGTTCTGAAATGCCTTTCATGCCTGGTGATGATGCCATCTGCATGGTTACATGACAGACAAGATTGCACTTAACAACCTGTAATCGGAAATGAGATTGCCAAGGTCAGAATCCTGACAGCCCTACTGGCTACTGGTTGATTATCCTTCATGTGAAATGCTTGGAAGTAGATCAGCTCCAATGTCAGTACTTTTCAGATCTGGGGATATTTGCAATTTCATGCTGAGATAGCTTAATGATGGGACTAGTCTAAATACGAAACTGAATCTTGTTTCCTACATGCCTTACACGCATTACCTGAAAGGAACTTAAAGTAATATTTGTGCTAAGGCTGAGAATGGAACATGTAAAATTTTCCACTTGTACTATCATGCCAGCACTCAAAATATTTTAGATCTCAAAAGTAGGAATATATAGTTCACTTGGAGATTTCTTGCCTAACATGAACAAGACCTTAGTTTCGATCTCTATCAGTGCCCAAAATAAGAGCTTTGTACGCAAGAGCATGTAAAGTTTTGGATTTTCAGATTAGTGATGTTCTCTTGTTAATTTCCTCCTCATCATCATCTATTTCTCTCAGTGATTATGTGTCCTCCTGTCTACTTGCTCTAATGTACGGGCATAAATCCCAGCCACCTCTGACTACACTGAGCACACAAGAATCCTTCTATTTGCCTCATTGACTCTGCCTGGTTTCCTGACAGACTATGAAGACTGTCAGAGATGAGCAACTTTGGACAGGCATTGGATAGTCTGTCTGTACTGCTTCCTATTTGTTCATTTTGTTTCATTTTTTTGAGACAGGGTCTTCTTATGGCTCCAGCTAGCCTAGAACTCATTATATAGACCAGGATAGGCTTGCACTCACAGAGATTCACCTGCCTCTGCTTCTCAAGTTCTGGAATTAAAGGTGTGTGCCAGCATGCCAGCCTGTACTTCTTAAATTGATGACCAGTGTCATGTGATAGGTGTTTAACATTATTTACTAAACAAAAGGCATTTGTTCACCTGCTTGTGTTGTTTCTCTAAGTTAAAATCAACATATAATCACTAACATTTGGCAAAGTAAATTAGATGAGATATTCTGATAAAATGATTCTATTACATACTTCATATAAACGTAACCTGAGGATAAAATAATGTATTCTTCCATTGCAAAAAGACCAGTGATCTTGAGAAGCAGACAGTGTTAAAGGAGAGGTAGGAGGCAAAACTGGTACACTCAAAGGCTCCTAAAATCTTTTCTTTCAAAATACGAAAAGAGTCACAAGGGCATTCATTCATAAGAGAACTGTATAATGAAAACTAAACAAAAATTTTCTATCATTTGCTATGAATTTGTTTAACAAAATGTTGTACCATCCATACATTGGACTTCTGCAGAGATATTAGATGATAAAGTAAAAGGTAGACTTATCCAGAAAAGTATTAATAATATATTATTTTAATTGGGAAAATTATATTTGAGAATTGTCATAGCCCTACATTTATGTACAATGCATATATTTATGTGGCCGATACCTGCATATTAAATTTCTATATTGAAAAATTTGGAAGAACAGATATGGTTTTATGCTGGGTGACTGTCTTACTCATCATTTTTACATTCATAATTTTATACTATTCAGCATTTCTGTGATAGTCACATGACTGTTTTATTTAAATGGGAAAATAACAAATGCTTCCTTGTTTACGTGTTACGCATGAAATTCAGCAACTTTTGTAAAAATCCAAATGACTGAGGACCATCAGCAAACTCACCTGAACATCCTTTCACTAATTTCTTCTTCCAACTTGCTGGAATGAGTAGAAACAACTCCAAAGGAACCCAGAGGTTGATGGGTGATGGGAACCGGGCTTTGTTTGGAAGAGAATCCAGCCCTGGCAGGGGTCTCCTTGGGCACAGATGAGAACGGGAGGCATGTAGCAGTGCAGGACACAGACAGATTGACAACTTCCACAGCCTTCAGGCTGTCCAGAGCAAAGGTCTCTGTGGAGGTCAGGTGGGACCCAGGGATGGAAGTGCCTACCTTCAACTCTTGGTTTCTTGACACTTGGGAGGTAATGGAGTGAGTCACAGTGGGGCACACAGTGCCTGCTTCATGTTCCACCTCCAGGGAGGCATTAGGTCCTGGAATCAAGGTTGTGGCATCATTGACACTCGGTGAACCACCTTGTGCACCTGCAGAATTCTGGTTGATGGCATCAATGGCTGAAGCACAACTGAATTCAGGCACCTTATGGTAAGACACAGTCCTGACCTCTGGGATGTTGCTGTTAGGGAGAAATTTGCTGACACTCAAGTCTTTAGCCTGGCCTTTTGATGCTTCCACGATGGTTCTATGAAAAGACCTGGTCCTAGGATTTTCAAGCACTGCTATACGTGGTATTTTAAAGTTAAGACCTTTGGTTTCGATACCTCCTGTGTCCTCAACCCTGTCATCCTGACAACGGGGTCCTTGAGAATCAAACTGGCTCTCTTTACCATTGGGGATGTCCATGTACCCAGGACCCTGAGGTTGGCCAGAATCTAAGACTATTACTGCAGTGGAGTGGCCTGTCTTGGCATCCTGGATTCCAAAGCTACTACAAGAAGAAGAATTGTGTCTGGGAGAAACAGCCTCCTGGCCAGAAGTGTCCAGGTCTTCAGAGAAGTCTCCGGAGTCCTTGGTAATTTCAGCACTTTCAACAGCATCCTCAGGACTGCTGATTTGCGGTGCAGAGACAGACTTGGTTAGCTTCGTGAGTGCCAACTCCCGCTCTTCCTCCTCAAAAGGTAAAGAGCTGATGGAGGTGAGAGAAGCCTGGATACCACTGGGCAGACTGGTGTTGCTCTCTGTGTGACCTCCCTCCAAAGAGTTCCTGTGGTGGGCATGTTGTCGGACCACCTGGTACAAGACTTCTCGATCACTGGGTAACTCCAGGGCCCTGCTTCGAGCCTCAGACCAAGCAACAGAGCTTGGTTCACTCTCAATGCCTGAGTCTGATATGATGGAGGCTGACCTCTTGATGACCCCCGAGAGCACTGAAAAGTCCTCCTGCTCTTCTGCATGAGGGTCCTGCAGGGAAGTCCTGGTATCCAAAGATTCCCTTAGAACAGTACTCAGTGGGTCACAGGGCTGGGTAGGGTTGAACTTCAGGCTCAGCAGCATAGGCTTCCCTTCCTGCTCCATCCCCCTTCCTAGAGTCCTGAACTCAGGGACAGCAGCCTGGTCTGAAGACATGTTATTTTGCTGACATATTCCTGGTACCACTTTGCTGGGCACAGTCTTGTTAAGATCACGGTTGTCCCGAGGATTCTTTCGCTCCTGCTGAGCATTGAGGCCCTGTGTGGGTTCAGCCCTAGGGAGGTTCTTATTGCTAGATTTCACATCAATGTAGGTCAGTGCTGGAGTCTGTCCATCCTCTGGGCCCAGATTCCTCCTGGCCATGTCTACCTCTAGTAGTGAATCTACTCTAGCGTCAGGTCTTAGGCCAGTCCAGCCTTCATTTTCAGGCACGCCCACTTTATTCTGGAATTCACCTATGGTCAGATATACCTGAGATTCTGAGCACACATCCACACGACTCCGTGTGGTGGCATTATCTTCTGTCTCTGGACACCTAATGACCTCCCCATCAGTGTCCAACCGGGATGGTTTTGAAGTAGACTCGGCAAGGTCTTTCCTCAAAGATGATTTTTGATTTACAATGTGATTCTTTTCTTTCCCTTTTATATTCATTATTACAGGACTTGTCAGTGGAACATCAAAATTAGGATGAACACTCAAATTATGCCCTGCAACAAAAGAAAAAAATGCATTGTAGTTTACAGATCAGTATTTACAAGTTATCCAATGACATAATTCTGTACAAATAATCTGACAGCCCCTTATTTATATTTTTGAAGAGCACATGCTCTTCAAAAATATAAATAAGTCTCAGAAGCTTGCAAGTGAAAGAAATGCTTTGGTATTCAGGGGCCCTAAGTTGTGCTAACCAGGAGACGCATGCTAAAACCCCAGGGAGTTTATGCTAATGAGAAAGATGAGAAGGGGGAAGATTGTGGCAAAAAAGAGGTGATTTGAGGGCTAGGAAAAGGGCCAGCTCATGTCTGTCTGACCTCTGTGGAAAGGCTGAGGCGGTTCTGAGTCCAGAAACTACCTCAATCTTGAGCACATAATAAAACCCCAATTAAAACCCTAGAAACTGTGGTTCAAATGAACTACTCTGATCTCTCACATGGACTGATGTTCTACAAGGCCGCCAAATCCCGAGAATGCAATGTTTTCCCAGGCGTCAACCTCCTCTTTCTCTTTCTTCAGTTTTCTGTCTCTGTCCTCTCTCATTCTCTTCCTCTCTTACCTCTATATTCTCCTCTGTCTCTCTCTCTCCTTCTCTCCCTCTCCCCTTCTATCCTTTTACTCTCTTTACTTTCTCATTTTCTCTTCCTTCCTTTCTACCCGCCCCCCTCCCCCACAAGTTTTTGTTTGTTGGGGTAAAGCGTCTGTCACTTATTGGTAATAATAAATCTTTGATAAGGAGTACAGCTCCTTCCAGAATTTTGTGAGCCATCCTAGAAAACTGTTGAATCCGAGTAACATGAACCAGAAACTTAGGTTGCCAGTTTCTCTCTGATGCCTAAAATGAAATCAGCCATACCAAACACTCTGCCTATAAACCTAAGGTTCTGCCTTACTGAGAGATGTTAGTGTTTGATTTGTAGTATGCAAATGAAAAAAAAAAGAAACAAAAAAAGAAGCTCTCTGACCTTATGATGTTTATTTACCATTTAGAGTATGGTCTGTAAATCCTACTTAAAGGTTAAGTTGTGTATCTTTTATCTGTAGGAATATTTTGCACGCATAGATATATGCAATGCCCATAGAGATCAGAAGAGGACATCAGATCCTCTGTAACTAGAGTTACAGATGGTTGTTAGCCACCATATGGGTGCTGGGAACCCAACCCAGGTCCTCTGCAATAACATCCAGGACTCTTAACTGCTGGGCCTTCTCTCTAGCCCTCCAAAAGAGTGAGATTTAATGAGCTTTTCACCTTCCTCAACTCTGGGATGGGATGACCTATAGGAGCTAGTAAGCCTTTCACTTATAAGTCATAACATGAAATCAGGCCACATTTAGTGAAGAAGAATTCTGCTTTCTGCTGAACAAATGCTACCAAGTTTGAACTCTGCTATATAGTTCTGTATAGTCACACCATAGGGAAGCTGCCAGAATCATGCTAGGCCAGGAGCCAAGTTATGGTCTTTTGGGGGGGGGTTTAGAAACAGGGTCTCCCCTTAACTCCCAGCTGGCCTGGAGCTCAGTTTGTAGACCAGGTTGGCCTTGAACTCACAAAGATCCGCCTGCCTATGCCTCCTGAGTGCTGGGATTAAAGGAGTGCGCCACCACACCCGCCACAAATTATGGTCTTTTATCTTGGTTTTATTTAGCTATTTTCTTCAAGATACTCTCATTTCTCTCTCCTCTCCCTTCCTCACTCCCTCCCTCCCTCCCTCCCTGAACCCTTTTCTTCCCCCTTCTCTACCCCTTCTGCATGGTCAGACCTTGCCAAGTGCACCTGTAATTACCACAGAGCTGAGAGCCAATGTGTTTTTATTTCCCTCACACCCCCTACATCAAAGGAGATGCTGTATTTGTATTTTCTTTGCCTCTAAATCCTCCATTGATAGATGTCCAGCCTGGTTCCATTTCCTAGCTATTGGGAAGAGTGTGGCAGTAAGCATGAACACACAACCCCTTGGGGCTATGTCCAGACACAGTAGGTGTGAGTCATATAGAACTTCCATTTTAAAGAGACCTACATCTTAATTTCTATAGTGATTGTACCATTTTATATTCCTACCTGCCCAGGGGGCTACTGAAGAGAGGAAGAGGATCAGAAAACTGCAAATGTGCATGAAAAGACAGTAAATGAACCTATACCATTATCACTAATTTTAAAAATCCAAGTAAAATGTTAAAAGACTTCACATGTTTTAATAGGAGCTAAATAAATACAATATCTTTGAGATCTTATCATGAAGTAAACCATAAAGTTAATATTTGAAAACCACATGAGCTCTGATATGCTCATCTGTTAACTCTCAGTGAAATTTGCAATTGACTAAGAGAACAAGGAACGTCTTCCTTACCTGGGTGTGACTTTAGAACCTGAAGAGACTGGAAACCATTTCCTTTCCTGGAAGACCCTTCCTCAGCCTTCAGGAGGCTGGCACTATCTGCTGCCAACTCCCAACCTCCCTTCTGTGGTTCCACGTGATGATCCACTTGTTCATCTTTTGTCTCCACTAGAGTGAGTGGAGAGCTTGTGTTTTATTTCTGTAGTTCAGAGGCTAACATCACGTCTACTACATATTTGATTACTTGTTTTCACAAAATGAACTGAGACAAGAACAGAAATCTAGCAAAATAAAGAATATTATGTTGACTGATTGTTTGTATTTTTTTTAATATAATTACCTCAAAGATGTTTAGTTGCACAAAGAATGCACAGGCATCACTCGCAAGAAAAAAAATTATCTGTACTAGACAGACACTGAGTTAAGAGATAGTAAGTAGACATCCATTATAGGAGTCAAGCTTTTGCTTTGATGGGAATTTCAAAATATTAGGAAGCTAGCACAAGTACAGTAGTTCTCTTGCCAAAATTATGTCTGCTATGGCAACGCCATGAGAATGGTTGCCAAGGACCAGGAGCCAAGGAGGGATGCAGGGAGAAAGCATAGGGAAGAGTATCAGGGTGGCGAAAGGATTGTACAAGATCCCATAAGAGTTAATACACACACGGTTACATATGTGCGGAAAATCATGGAAGAGTGAGGTTACCTCATCACAGACTTCAGGCGATGATGGCTTACCGAATACAGATGTATGGACTCCCTGAGTGGAGACTGTTCATATGGGGTGGGGGGGTGTGCAGGACAGGGAAGCTGTAGTTCATCTATATACCTAACTCTTTACTCCTCCATCGATAGGAATCTAAAAGTTACTAATAAAGAATGACTTCTCAAAAATTAAACAAAAGAATTAAAATGGGTGATGTTTAGGAACATGGATTGAGCTTTCTTGGTAAAGGAGACACTGAGCCAGGGTGGACATGGGGACATCCCAAGCAAAGCCAAGAGTTCTGGAGTGTCTCATCTGACCAGGTCTTGGTAAGCCTCTGAGTAGACAGAGTGAAAGTAAGCAGAAGATCATAACCACAGACACAATGTCTGGAGCATGGGGCAAATGTACAAGCCACGATGAATAAGAAGTATGTTGACCATGTCTTAAAGAACAAGTTGGAGATTCTTGGAACAGAAAAGATTTGTCAGATTTATTATAGCTTATTAAGACAGAAGCAGGAAGGGTAGCAAGGAAACGGTGACAATTAAGTTCATCATTATACTTGTAAAACAATGAAAGAACAAAGTATCTAATTCCAAGACACAGATATAGAGTCCATACTGATGAATGGCAGTCCCTAACATCCATTGAGGCTTGCTTTGCACCTGTCCTGTCATTGATTCCATATCCCACAAGTGGATCTGCCCCAGTTTTCACAATAACCCTGTGGTTTAACCTCTTTTGTTTAACTTCACACACTAATTGTTGGAGAACAAATATTTCAATTTGGCCAGTATGTCCAACTCAAATGTCACAGGACAGAGCATGGGCTTCTGGGAGAGAGAAGCTATCATTCCTGTCAGGACACTGGCCACAAGCATATTATTATTATAATTGGAAATGGAACTCTTCTACATCCCATTTGATGCCACACTAGAAGGATAGACTGAAAATGTGTCTGACAACCTCCTGTCAATGTAAAAATATTTAGGCCATCAAATTCTTAAGGAAAGAAGTAGTAGTTCTTTATTGATAAGATATATGATCTCGGATTAAAGGATCATCAAAGCACTTTATGAAAGAATGAGACAGACACGGAAAGCTTTGGGCTCTCAGTGGGAACAATGATAATGCTACAAAAAAAAAAATAGCTCAGCCCCATCAAATGTCTAAAGCTTCAAAGGGATCATATTCTAAAATACTACTTATTAAAATAGCTAGCTTTAAATGTCAACCTGACACTGCCTAGAATCACTTCGGAAGTGAGTATCAATGTGTGATTGTCTATATTGGATTGGTTTATGGTTGTCTCAGAGGGGATGGTCTTAATTGATGAGGAAAAGCCCAAGCCACAGTTGGTTGGCAACAGGCCCTAGGCAGGGCCTGAACTCTGCACATGTGGAGAAAAAGAGCTTAGCACTAGCAAGCAAGTGCTCATCTCTCTCAGCTCCTAGCTGTGGATGTGAAGTGGCAAGCTGTTTGAAGTGCCTGCCTTAACTTCCCCACAATGATGGACTTTAACCTTTAATTGTAAGCTGAAAAATGCTCCTTTTGCCCATAAGTAGCTTTTTGAGTATTTCACCAGAGCACCAGACATGAAACTGGGACAGTAGGTATGGACAATGGATGGTTGCCAAACTCTGCCTGGACAAATGTCCCCAGAAAGACCTCCTCTGCCACGTCCCATGCCCTTAGGACTCAATGTATGTGATGCATATAGGAAGCAGTGCATAGAAAAGCTGTGGGACAGCTGATGCCCCAGGCTAGGAAAGAGAGTGAGGTCGAATTATAATAATAGACCCTATGCCATGGAAAACTGAAACTTGTGGTCGCTATAATATTTGTTGAAAGACTTGGGGGAAATCTACGACAAATTCTGATAGTGAAAATATCAGAGATAATTCTTGTTGGATTTCTTTGATCAATTTTTCTGTAAATTATATAACTATAATTTAACCTGTCTCAAAAAGACATATAGATAGATAGATAGACAGATAATAGATATAGATATATATACTCATTAGTACAAACACATGCATACATAATCATGCATGAGTGTGTGTGTGTGTGTGTGTGTACCACACACCATCCAGTGTTTAACTTCAACCAGCTGGAGGTCAGTACAACCTGGTACACTTCACTAGTCATACAGCAGATTTGACACTAGAGGGCAGAGGATGCCTGGAAACCAAGATTATGTTTGCAAGCTTGCACTGTCCTTGGAAGTCGGCTAGATCTCAGACATCCTACCAGGCTCTGGTTGCAGAACCTTTGAAACTTCACCATTTTTATTCTATTCACCATTTAATTCTATGAAACAGTGGGCATCTAAGTCCAAAAGTTGTTTAAAACACCTCAAGACAGTGAAAGAGCCTGGACTCAGGAGTTGAGAAGCTGAATGTTGTTTACTGACAGGCTGACAGCATGCTCAGTCTTACAAAGCTTCAGTTTCTCTGAAATTGTATAAGGCTATTTACAAAACTAAAGAGATGAAGCACCCCTCCAAAGTGGAGGCTGGCATTTTCTGGTCACAGTTGTGTCCATTCTCAGGTTGCAGGAGAGGACAGAAAGGGGACATTCACTTCCTCATGTCCAGTCTCTGCAGTTGACCCATGTATGGGTCCATTGACAAACCCTGCACCCATGCTGGCTACGTGTACACAAGCAATACATAAAACATTCTATTTCCCTCCAGAAATGAAGTTCCATAGTTATACAGCTCCACTCTCTCAAGTCCTTGGCCTGCTTTATAGCATAAAGAAGACACTTGGGCTATGCAGTGGGTATCAGGCCACCTCTAGGGACATAGAAAACCTTGGATCAAGAAATCAACCAAGCACCAAACAAAACAAATGTCACGACAGAACAGGTACCATGGAAAAGGCTCAGCCCAGTGTTATTAAAGTTCAGACTGTTGATTAGAACCATACATTTGAGGTAACAAAGTATATTTACCAGCTCTCAACATACTGTGGTGTGTGCGTGTCCCATCCTGTAGGTAAAAATATGAGCACAGGCACAATTTCACCCAGAAGGGACCAAGAGGGAAGGTTCCTACAATTGCTGTCATTGGACTGATTTATTAATATCACCGAAATAGTCATTTTACATTTAACACAATTAAGTAACTTTGCCTCCGCTCTTCCTCCCCTCTACTCTAGGCGTTAAGGAAAGAGTTTCTTCATCTGCCCTCATAGAAACCGGGATGTGAACAGCCATGGCCAGAAAAGCTCAGGAAAGTCTCATTCGTGAGTCTTTCCAAAATAGCATAAGAGGACCAACCTGTCACAGGGCAATCCACATATCTGTCCTCAAAAATAACAGGCAGGGTGTTCCAGTCGCCATCAATGTCCAGGCACTCTGCGGGCAGGGGGGGCATGCTGGTGAGGTACTCTGAGTTCCGGATGTCCAAGGATAGCTGGCTGTGGGTCTGTATCCTGTGGAACACATGAGCAGGTGAGCATCCAGACAGGGCTGGAAGTTTCCAGTGAAGTTTGTCTACCTTTCTAATACCAGGAACACTTTCAGAGTGCTTTTAACAGACTGCAGAAGTGATCACATGCCTCTCCTCCCAACCACCTACAACAGCTCTCAAAGCCATAGAATACTATGCTGTGGCTGGGCATGGTGGCACATGCCTTTAGTCCCAGCACTCAGGAGGCAGAGGCAGGCGGATCTCTGTGAGTTCAAGGCCAGCCTGGTCTACAGAGTGAGTTCCAGGACAGCTGGGCTACAGGGAGACCCTGTCTCATAAAGACCAAAAAAAAAAAAAAAATGCTGTGGCCAGGTATGGTAGCTCATGAGCCTGGGGTAGACATATGCCATAAGCTCCATGCTGGTGGAAGGCTGAGATTATAAATGGCTACAGTTCTAAAATTTGTACTTTGGAGGGAAAAGTTAAACATAATTGTTCATTACTCTGACATCTTTAATTTATTCTACTTAAGGTCTGAGCCCTATTTTGGTATACTTGAATTAAGATATTCAAAAATTCAATAAAAAATAAAAAGATACACCTAAACTAGATTTTTAATAAATTATTACATAGATACAGCTTTGATTAGTGCATGAGTTCCCATAATTCAAGAAAAATCCTTTTTGTTCATCTATGTGGTATTCACAGCAGGCTCATATTTATTCTGCATGACCTAAACATCCTTCCACCAGTAAGAACCTGATTCCAGGGTCTGGAGAAGTTACTATTTTCTAATCAAAGTGCGGGATGAAATGTGACATTGATTCCCTCCTAGATCCCTGCAGAAGGCGGCAAGCTCATGTTATTTTATGAAGAAAGTACTAACTGCCCATCACAATCGTGTTCCCCCAAGGGACGCGAGGGCCTCATGGGGCTGTGAGTTAGGGAGAAGAACTGAGCATGCACAACCTCTCTGTCAATTGTGCTGTGGCACTTTATTCTGGACATTTTCACCTTACTTCCCAGTCATGTGGACCATGTCCCTGTAGAGCAAGTATGTAGCTGATTAACTCTGCACAGTTCCAAAGTGGATTCTTTATGCATCAGTCAGTCCCACCAAAATACAGGTAGGTTCAGTATACATGTATGGATGGTATTATCAAACAGCATTCACATGAGGAAATATGAGGAAACATTTTCCTTTTTCTCCAAAGCTCTTGATGTTGTTGAAACTGTTCATCCCTTGGATATTTAATTATTTGAATGTTCTTTTCTGGATATTAAAGTACAGTTTTGTTTCAGCCTGTTCTGCACTCCTTCCTACTACTGAGCTTCTGATCGTGTGGCTGTCAAAGAGTTCCTATCAAATATTCAGTGTTGCCTTGAAGACAAGTGATGGTGGCTTACAAGAAGGGTGTGGCCGGGTGTGGTGGCACATGCCTTTAATCCTAGCACTGGGGAGGCAGAGGCAGGCAGATCTTTGTGAGTTCATGGCCAGCCTGGTCTACAGAGTGAGTTCCAGGTCAGCTGGGGATACAGGAGACCATGTCTCACAAAGACCAAAAAAGAGGTGTTGGTTGAATGAAGGAAACATGGGAAAAGTAGTTCCAGGTGCCACCTTGAAAGGGGAAATTTGATTGTCCACGGACAGACTTTGAATATGGACAGTCCAGTCTGGCCTCGAGGAGAGCAGCTGAGCAGGTCTGGGTCTTGTCCCCTGGGAGCTCCACCCAGAGGAAACACACAGCAGATACATGTAGCTGGAGGGTTGGAGAGCCTCAAGGTGAGCTGAGGTGTGGGTTGGGGTCCCCCAGCCACTGGAGTGGGAAAAACTTTCCAGAGAAGCTGATGGAATGTACCATGGCTGGGTCTAGGAGAGGGGGTCACATNCTACACTAAAAACAAAAAAAAAAAATAGCTCAGCCCCATCAAATGTCTAAAGCTTCAAAGGATCATATCTAAAAACTACTATTATAAATACGTAGCTTGTAAATGTCAACCTGACACTGCCTAGAATCACTTCGGAAGTGAGTATCATGTGTGATTGTCTATATTGGATTGGTTTATGGTTGTCTCAGAGGGGATGGTCTTAATTGATGAGGAAAAGCCCAAGCCACAGTTGGTTGGCAACAGGCCCTAGGCAGGGCCTGAACTCTGCACATGTGGAGAAAAAGAGCTTAGCACTAGCAAGCAAGTGCTCATGCTCTCTCAGCTCCTAGCTGTGGATGTGAAGTGGCAAGCTGTTTTGAAGTGCCTGCCTTAACTTCGCCCACAATGATGGACTTTAACCTTTAATTGTAAGCTGAAAAATGCTCCTTTTGCCCATAAGTAGCTTTTTGAGTATTTCACCAGAGCACCAGACATGAAACTGGGACAGTAGGTATGGACAACGGATGGTTGCCAAACTCTGCCTGGACAAATGTCCCCAGAAAGACCTCCTCTGCCACGTCCCATGCCCTTAGGACTCAATGTATGTGATGCATATAGGAAGCAGTGCATAGAAAAGCTGTGGGACAGCTGAGTGTCGCCGGAAGGGGGCAAGGGCTAGGAAAGAGAGTAGAGGTGTTCGGAAATTATAAAATAGACACGACTTATGCCTATTGGAAAACTGAACTTGTGGTAGCTATAACTAAATTTGTTGAAAGACTTGGGGGAAATCTACGACAAATTCTGATAGTGAAAATATCAGAGATAATTCTTGTTGGATTTCTTTGATCAATTTTCTGTAAATTATATAACTATAATTTAACCTGCTCAAAAAGACTATACATAGATAACAGATAAAGAATATAGATATATATACTCATTAGTCAAAACATGAACAATATCATGAGTGTGTGTGTGTGTGTGTGTGTCCCCCCCAGTGTTAACTTCAACCAGCTGGAGGTCAGTACAACCTGGTACACTTCACTAGTCATACAGCAGATTTGACACTAGAGGGCAGAGGATGCCTGGAAACCAAGATTATGTTTGCAAGCTTGCACTGTCCTTGGAAGTCGGCTAGATCTCAGACATCCTACCAGGCTCTGGTTGCAGAACCTTTGAAACTTCACCATTTTTATTCTATTCACCATTTAATTCTATGAAACAGTGGGCATCTAAGTCCAAAAGTTGTTTAAAACACCTCAAGACAGTGAAAGAGCCTGGACTCAGGAGTTGAGAAGCTGAATGTTGTTTACTGACAGGCTGACAGCATGCTCAGTCTTACAAAGCTTCAGTTTCTCTGAAATTGTATAAGGCTATTTACAAAACTAAAGAGATGAAGCACCCCTCCAAAGTGGAGGCTGGCATTTTCTGGTCACAGTTGTGTCCATTCTCAGGTTGCAGGAGAGGACAGAAAGGGGACATTCACTTCCTCATGTCCAGTCTCTGCAGTTGACCCATGTATGGGTCCATTGACAAACCCTGCACCCATGCTGGCTACGTGTACACAAGCAATACATAAAACATTCTATTTCCCTCCAGAAATGAAGTTCCATAGTTATACAGCTCCACTCTCTCAAGTCCTTGGCCTGCTTTATAGCATAAAGAAGACACTTGGGCTATGCAGTGGGTATCAGGCCACCTCTAGGGACATAGAAAACCTTGGATCAAGAAATCAACCAAGCACCAAACAAAACAAATGTCACGACAGAACAGGTACCATGGAAAAGGCTCAGCCCAGTGTTATTAAAGTTCAGACTGTTGTTTAGAACCATACATTTGAGGTAACAAAGTATATTTACCAGCTCTCAACATACTGTGGTGTGTGCGTGTCCCATCCTGTAGGTAAAAATATGAGCACAGGCACAATTTCACCCAGAAGGGACCAAGAGGGAAGGTTCCTACAATTGCTGTCATTGGACTGATTTATTAATATCACCGAAATAGTCATTTTACATTTAACACAATTAAGTAACTTTGCCTCCGCTCTTCCTCCCCTCTACTCTAGGCGTTAAGGAAAGAGTTTCTTCATCTGCCCTCATAGAAACCGGGATGTGAACAGCCATGGCCAGAAAAGCTCAGGAAAGTCTCATTCGTGAGTCTTTCCAAAATAGCATAAGAGGACCAACCTGTCACAGGGCAATCCACATATCTGTCCTCAAAAATAACAGGCAGGGTGTTCCAGTCGCCATCAATGTCCAGGCACTCTGCGGGCAGGGGGGGCATGCTGGTGAGGTACTCTGAGTTCCGGATGTCCAAGGATAGCTGGCTGTGGGTCTGTATCCTGTGGAACACATGAGCAGGTGAGCATCCAGACAGGGCTGGAAGTTTCCAGTGAAGTTTGTCTACCTTTCTAATACCAGGAACACTTTCAGAGTGCTTTTAACAGACTGCAGAAGTGATCACATGCCTCTCCTCCCAACCACCTACAACAGCTCTCAAAGCCATAGAATACTATGCTGTGGCTGGGCATGGTGGCACATGCCTTTAGTCCCAGCACCAGGAGGCAGAGGCAGGCGGATCTCTGGGAGTTCAAGGCCAGCCTGGTCTACAGAGTGAGTTCCAGGACAGCTGGGCTACAGGGAGACCCTGTCTCATAAAGACCAAAAAAAAAAAAAAAAAGCGTGTGGCCAGGTATGGTAGCTCATGAGCCTGGGGTAGACATATGCCATAAGCTCCATGCTGGTGGAAGGCTGAGATTATAAATGGCTACAGTTCTAAAATTTGTACTTTGGAGGGAAAAGTTAAACATAATTGTTCATTACTCTGACATCTTTAATTTATTCTACTTAAGGTCTGAGCCCTATTTTGGTATACTTGAATTAAGATATTCAAAAATTCAATAAAAAATAAAAAGATACACCTAAACTAGATTTTTAATAAATTATTACATAGATACAGCTTTGATTAGTGCATGAGTTCCCATAATTCAAGAAAAATCCTTTTTGTTCATCTATGTGGTATTCACAGCAGGCTCATATTTATTCTGCATGACCTAAACATCCTTCCACCAGTAAGAACCTGATTCCAGGGTCTGGAGAAGTTACTATTTTCTAATCAAAGTGCGGGATGAAATGTGACATTGATTCCCTCCTAGATCCCTGCAGAAGGCGGCAAGCTCATGTTATTTTATGAAGAAAGTACTAACTGCCCATCACAATCGTGTTCCCCCAAGGGACGCGAGGGCCTCATGGGGCTGTGAGTTAGGGAGAAGAACTGAGCATGCACAACCTCTCTGTCAATTGTGCTGTGGCACTTTATTCTGGACATTTTCACCTTACTTCCCAGTCATGTGGACCATGTCCCTGTAGAGCAAGTATGTAGCTGATTAACTCTGCACAGTTCCAAAGTGGATTCTTTATGCATCAGTCAGTCCCACAAAATACAGGTAGGTTCAGTATACATGTATGGATGGTATTATCAAACAGCATTCACATGAGGAAATATGAGGAAACATTTTCCTTTTTCTCCAAAGCTCTTGATGTTGTTGAAACTGTTCATCCCTTGGATATTTAATTATTTGAATGTTCTTTTCTGGATATTAAAGTACAGTTTTGTTTCAGCCTGTTCTGCACTCCTTCCTACTACTGAGCTTCTGATCGTGTGGCTGTCAAAGAGTTCCTATCAAATATTCAGTGTTGCCTTGAAGACAAGTGATGGTGGCTTACAAGAAGGGTGTGGCCGGGTGTGGTGGCACATGCTTTAATCCTAGCACTGGGGAGGCAGAGGCAGGCAGATCTTTGTGAGTTCATGGCCAGCCTGGTCTACAGAGTGAGTTCCAGGTCAGCTGGGGATACAAGGAGACCCATGTCTCACAAAGACCAAAAAAAAAAAAAAAAAAAAAAAAAAAAAAAAAAAAAGAAAAAAAGAAGGTGTGTGTCTCTTTCTAGATCCATAGTTCATGATAAACCAGGAATGACTTATAAAGACCATTGCAAGCTGGGCATGGTGGTGCACGCCTTTAATTCTAGCACTTGGGAGACAGAAGCAGGTGGATCTCTGTGAGTTCAAGGCCAGCCTGGTCTACATAGCCAGTTCCAGGACAGCTGGAGCTACAGGAAGACCCTGTCCCAAAAAAAACCAAAAGAAAACAAAAAAAAAGACCATTGCAGGGCATTCAAAGGAAAGAATCCAGCAAATACTATTTAAAATTT
This sequence comes from Rhizomys pruinosus, assembly GCA_009823505.1. Classification (NCBI taxonomy): domain Eukaryota; kingdom Metazoa; phylum Chordata; class Mammalia; order Rodentia; family Spalacidae; genus Rhizomys; species Rhizomys pruinosus. The sequence goes on from VZQC01012951.1 coordinate 520,377, forward strand.
AGTTTAGTTTTGGGATTCCGAGACCTGGTTGTGAAGCATGTATCCAGACAGCAGTTATACTACTTTCTTATGATTTCCTATGTCTTTATCTTCCTTTATTTTTAATTTATAATTTTACTTAGTTTCTGTGCATTTCATATAATAGACCTTAATCAACTTTAGATCCCCTCCTCCACGCCCACCCTCCCTATAGCTCCCTCCACTGGATGTCATACATTCAAAGTTACAACAACATTGCATAACTTACAACAACGTTGCACACGTTACAACCTATCAGGTCAGGCATTTTCCCCAGATGTCCCTTGGTACAAGTTCACCCACTGGATTAGTTAGCCTATCTAGAGTCACTCCTCTGAAGAAAGTCAACTCCCTCATCCAGTGGTAATCATTTCCAATATCTCCTCACCCAAGATTGGGGCCTGCTGCCCATTTCCCAGTTCTATGTGGGGCTTTTGTCTGACTGAATCAGCATGGATCTTGTGTATGCTGTAGCCACTGCTGCAAGTTCATGTGAGGAAGTTCTCAGGGACCTGAAAGCCTCCGTTTCCCTGTATTCATAAACCATCCCTGCCTCTTAGAATCTTTCTGGCCCCATCTTCCACAATGGTTCCTGAAGCATGGGTGGATGAGTTTTAATACAGGAACCCTATCCAGGGACACATATTCTACAGTCTCTTGTTCTCTAAGAACTTGGCCACTTGTGTGTGCATCCCCCAGTGTTGGGTGGGGAAGCTTTGCTGGTGAGAGCTGAGAGATGCATTAGTGTTCTCTCTACTCCCTGTTCCGCTATGGTCCATAAACATTAGGTGCCGAGGTTCCACTGTACATGTGTCACTTAGGGCTGGCCATCTCTCAGACATAAATTCTGTGTGTGACATATTGTGGGACACTGTAATATCCTGAAAGCATTGCAAAAATAAGCTTCTTTGATGGCTGGTGTTGGTACAGTGTCTGTAAATATAAGGACCCAGACGTAGCATATAGTAAATAGTAAGATTTCAGTTTTCTAGAGATATAACAGAGGTAGGGTTTTCTCTAGGATCTACGACCTCTCCAGCCATGTGCATTTGGCTATAATTACAGTACCACCCATGCGTTTCCCTCCCATTGAGAAAAAGTCCAGTTAGATAACTGTTGATTACCCCTAGATAAAAGTGCCACTGCAGCAACAATAGCTATAGTTCACTGTGTCGATCCTTGTGGTTATTAGGCTTTACAGTTGGGTTGGACAGTTGATTGATTTCTCCCCCTTAGCAGCTTGCATAACAGCCTCTAGAACTATGAGAGCCATGAGAGCTGGTCTTCAAGGAGGAGGCTTCTAGGTCAGTTCCACCTCCATTGCTCCAAGTCTTGCATCTGAAATCTGCCTTGTCAGCAATAGGGTCTCACCTTCAGGGTGATCAAGGGCAGTGGAGGTATCCTCTGTTGTTTGGGAGTTTCTTGGAATACCCTGACTAGCAACATGAAGGGAGGTGTCTCCTTTCTGGCACTCTGGTCCTTGTTATACAGCCTGCAATATAGTTTGAGATCTAGCATGGAGATCCCCCCAGCATTGCTCTTTTTCTCAAGATTGCTTTGGATATCTGTGTAGCTGTGTGTGTGTGTGTGTGTGTGTGTGTGTGTGTGTGAGAGAGAGAGAGAGAGAGAGAGAGAGAGAGAGATTTCATATGAATTCTTAGTTTTAACTATATGAATAAGTTAATTTGTGCTTCCCCAGTTGTCCACTACAATGAACAACCCAGGAGCTCAACATTCCTATTTCATCCGCTGGTGTATTCTGATTGTCCACATGGATAACATATACTCCCACATCATTTGCCATCCAAAACTTACAGAACGGTATCAGTGGCTTATGCTGTGTGTACAAATAGTCAAATATTTTCCCCCTTGGTCATTTCAACTTTGACCTTGGATAGTTTTATGGTTAATGAAACTTTAAGTGGTATATTGGTTTCATTGCCTATTGCTAGGACAAAATACCAAAGTCTAGCAGGGTGAGGACCAAGTTTTACAGCTCTGTGTCCAGGATCTGGTGTTTACAATGTCATCAACTGAGCTCCAAAAGGCGTAGGTCGCCCTTCTCCCACAGAGCACACAGATCCTCTTGTGTATCTGGGCCGGCTCCACTCCATGTCTGCAGCCCTCTTTGGCAGATATCCCATGGTCTTGGCAGCTCCACTGCAACTTGTGCTTCACATTCATAACTTCACAAGGGCCTTTCAGGACCTTTCCACAGAGATCCCCACCTCAAACCTACCACGCAGTGCCTGGCTGTGGCTGTGCTCCATGATCTTCTCAATCTTGCGTGTGTCATGCCTTCCAGGCCAGTACTACATGGAAAGCATGAGCAAGTTCTGCTGCCAGGTGGAGATGTGGCCTGGTGTCCTTGGGACACAACTTAGCTTCACATGTTGGCCCTGAGTGTCCCCTCCCCTGTGTTCTAGTACAGAACACCAGCTTTCTCAACAGTGCTTATCTCTTGATGATTTGCTTCCTATGATCTGTTTGTCTACAGCTTTAAGCCTGACCACACATCCTTCCTTCATCACATAAATCAGTCCATTATCTCTAAATTTAACTTTGCTAAGTTCTCAGTACATTATCAGAAGAAAATATAACACACAAACAGCTCCATCCCAGTCACATATAGAGTCCTTATTCTACTCTGAAACTTCAAGTACTGGGACTCCACCTTCTGCGCATCCTCACTGCATTCCTGCATTCCCAGCTCTGACCAGAATATCCCATAAGGCTCAGCTTACAGCTTCCAATGGCTTTCCTAACCCAAAGTTCCATATTCTTCCACATTATTCCTACAGAACAGTTCCAAATGCCTGAAAGCTTCGTGGTTGGGTTTTTACAGCAGTGCCCCCTCTTCTCAGCATCAATCTCTGCATTCCTGTCCTCTCTTGTTGCTGTGATAAAATACCCTGATAAAACCAGCTTGAGGAAGAAAGGGCTTATGTGGCTCATAATCTCAGTACACATCTCTCATCCTGGGAAAGTTGAGGTGGCAGGAACTTGAAGCAACTGGTCACATCACATCCACAGTCAAAAGCAGAGGGTCATAAATTAAGGAATGCATGCTAATGCTCAGCTGGCTTTCTGAACTCTTATATAATCCAGGATCCACTGCTCAGGGAACAATATTACCCACAGAGGGTCTTCTCATCTCAATTCTCACAATCAAGATAAGTCCCCCAGACATGACCACAGGCCAACCTAAACGAGGAAATCTTATTAATGCTCCCTTCCTAGGTTACTCTAAAGTGTGTCAAACTGACAAAAGTCAACCCTCCTAACTAGCTCTAGTCAAGATTAAACAGACAACCAAAAAAATACACTTCTCAAGAAATAGCTTACTGAATTAGAGCAGTAAGCTCTTTGCAGTTCAGCTTGTTTACATCTTTTATCATCAGCTCTGTTCACAGATGGCTGGAATCTGCCATTCCATACAAGCTGTGTAAGGAAAGTGATAGTTAATTCTCATGCTCAACCCACCTGGATTTAGAATCACCTAGGAGACATGGACTTCTGTCCATGTCTCTCAGAGATATTTGTTTCCTAAAATTTAACTAAGGAGGGTCGTTCTACCCCTGAGGGTACCAACAACAGGCTGGGGTCTCAAGACAGAATAAAACAGGGAAAGTAAAACCAAAGTGAGCACCACCATCCATTGCTCAACTTCCTGACTGTGGATGCAATGTGGCCTCAAACTCCTGCCACTGTGTAGTCTCTACGAAGATGGCCTGTATCCCTTCTGTCTGTGAGCGGAACCAAACATTTGTTAAGGTGTTTCCTTTGGTATTTTATCACAGCAAGAAGAAAAGTAACTAATACAGAGTTCAGTGACTTCTGAGGCTTTCGCCACCACATGTGATGGCACTCGCTCAGAACACAGCGGTGGCTTAAACGCTGTAGTGACTTGCACAAGTTGATTCTTTTCCTATAATCCCAATTCACCATGATTTGTTAAGAAGCCCTCAAAGTTATATTTATATTTGACAGACATCTTCTTCCAATTTAATAAAGTGTGTCACCCATTTCTCGCTGAAGGCTGGAACCCAGTGAATGAATGAATGAGTGGATGAATGAGCTAGTAGAAGATAACAGTGCTGTCCAAGTGAGTGAGCTACTTTCGCAAACAGATATTTTCCTTGGTATCCTGCTCAGTTTCAGAACCCAAGCCACTGTACTTTGGAACCTAAAGAAGAAACAGGAACATACACATGAAGGCGAAGACTTCCAGGTCTCTGCCCCTATATTCCAGGGGACCTGGGAGATAAGAAGACTCATTTTCCCATCACGCCTCTAACTTTCTTGAATACTTTTCAATTCTTTCTAGAAGGTTCATTAGTGCTGCTAATCAGGAAGCTCACACTGAGTTATTCTGAATCTGTTAACTACTGCAGCATTGAGCTTTTCTAATGGGCTGTAGCCAGTCCACCTGCTTCTAATTCATTTTGTAGTGGACTCAACACAGATGTCTCTAGAGACATAGGGAGGCTTGATTTTGTCTATAGAACCATAATGACACTCTACAAAAGAAACCTTTGGCTATTGCCCTTGTCTGCCACCGGCAGCTTCGGACTCTGCAGTGTGTATACCTGTTTCGCTTGCACAGGGATTACAGACTGAACATGTAGTGGGAACATGTAGCCGGCTATCTGTCTCACAGCAAGAAATGAAAGGAAAGGGGAGTTGGGACAAAGAAAGGAAGCCCAAACCCCTGGGTGGTCACTTTGCAGGGTGAGGCGGGTGTGCAATTTATTACTTACAAGTTTTCCTGAAATGTCAAGACTGCGAGTTTTTGGTGCTCCATATAAAAGAATGCTTCTGAGAACCTTCGGACCTAAGGGATGATAACAATGTTTATAAACAGCTTAATTCTGTAACTCAGTTTGACCTCAGTTTTCTAAACTTTGGTATCAAGGATATTAAGCAGTATGAGTTGTTTTGTTTTGTTTTGTTTTGTTTGTTTTTTGGTCCTTTTGAGTCAGGTTCACCTTTTAGTCCCAGCTGGCCTGGAGCTCTATATGTAGACCAGGCTGGCCTTGAACTCACAGAGATCCACATGCCTCTGCCTTCTGAGTGCTGGGATTAAAGGCCTGTACCACCCAGCCCGGCCAGCAGTATGTTTTACTGGAATGAAAGCTCTGTCCACATCCAGAGGGCTGAAACAAGGTTTCCTCTTCCCCTAAATGTAAAGACTCACATAGCTCCATATCCATTGATAGCTACACATTTTTCCTAAGCTCTGGCAAAGAAACACTTTTTACCTTCTGCCTTACATTCGAAAAGACTTTTTTCCAACTGCTTTTTGAGTAATTTGGAACAGTCCCTTTGATAAGCTCTGCTATCACCAGACATAGATAAGGTGAGAGTGTTTTATGAAAGACAGAACAAAGGTCTAAGTGGTTAGGTGAGTTTATGCTGTCACACTGATTGTTTGCAGATGAGCCAGGTCAACTGTTCAAACCTATAGGCTGAGACAATCCCAGGACTTATTTTGCTCATTGAACTAATTCTTGTAAATCTTCCTCCTGAGAGTGAATGCATGTAGTTAGAGTCAGTTACAACTTACCCTCAAGGTGTGATGCTCCTGGGTGAGATAAGCAGTCACTTGGGAGTTCAGAGTCACTGTGTCCAGGAATTGGGTCCACAGAGCCATCAGGTGGGTAGCCAGCCAAGCAAGATCCTTGCTGATTTGATCCGCTATCTTCTCCGGGTTGTTCAGCATCTAGAGAAGTAAAAGATGTCCGTCAGGGATCAAGCTCTGCTACACTGCTTCCACTTTCCTCCTGAAGCCGTTACCGACTATTCAGCTCTTCACTTCTGTCCTTTCTCATTACAACTGTTATGCAACTGTTACAACTTGTATAACAAGTGTCACAGTCCTGGAGAATCATGTTATCCTGTCCCATTGAATGTGGGAGTTAAGACAGAAGTGGGGACAGTCCAGTATTTGGTAGTCCCTGTTTATAGAATACCATCCAGAGCCTATGGTCTCATGTGTGGCGAGACTGTATCCAACACCAGCATCTCTGTCTCTTTCTCTGTCTGTCTCTCCATCTCTGTTTCTCTGCCTCTGTCTCTCTGTCTCTCTTTCTCTTTCACACACACACACATGCACACACACACACACACATGCACACACACACACACATGCACACACACACACATAGATGGTATTACTGTCATACATGTTTTGAGTAAAGCCAGATTTCCAGAAATGTCTTCCACCTAGGATTTTCTTTTCTTTGTACACTCATTACCCACCTTAAATTCATCTACACTAATCTTTTAATCTAGTCATGTTATCATATCAAAACCCAATTTTTCCAATTGTTAAACTCCAGATCTGGGAATCTGTCTTCATGCCAGAAACCAGCTAGAAACCAGTCATAGTTTCTTCCCCAAATCCTCACTATAGCAGAGATCCTTATACTTGAATCTATTCTGTACCTCATAAACCTGTGAACTCACTATGCCACAACCACCATAGCTCCAACTTATTAACACCTATCATTTATCAGGGAGAGCACCAAGCATTTTACACATACTTGATATTTAACCCATATGACCATATTTTGGTAGAAATATTCTTAATATTCTTTCATAGAAAATTAACAGGTCAGTGACCTAACAGAATGTCCAATATGACACCAAGTTAGGGTTCTAGTGAAGGACGGTCAAACCACAAGGATGTACCCTCCACTACAGTAGATATTTTAAATATCCCCTGAGGGAAGACTGTCTGTATGAATGCAGAGCACTCTGCTGGTTGGGTGATGTGGCAGGCTGCATGTGGTTTTGCCCCATCAATTTCTCCCTACCATCACTTCCTACTTCTGAGAGCTGATCCCTGGGTGCCCTTCTTACAACTTGAAGGAGTTTTAGGCTGGACCTAGAGCATTTGGAGAAGACTCTTCAGATAGAAAGACCTTGGATGGCTTCATTTTAGAATGAGGAAAACCATATTCTAAAGGAACAACTTGAATTCCAGGGAGATAAGAAAACAGAATGCTTCCCCGAGAAGCCATATGAAGCCAGTTCACTGTGCTGGCTACGTTCTTTACACAGCAAGCATTGAGAGACAGCATCTTCCATGCCTTGAGTAAATGTCTGACCTAAAATACATGATGAAGAATAAGAGGGGCTTTGCCTTTGTAGAGCATCTTTCAGTGGTAGAGCTGAGAATGCATGCTAATGAGAGTGATATGGGACTCTCACAAAGCCAGAGCCATTTCAAACCCCAATTATTTCTGTCCTTTGTCCTATGCCTCAGTTTCCTCACTGAGCATATAAAGTAAAGTAGTGATTTTGGACGTGGTAGCATAGAGGGTGTGCTAAGTCCAGCACAGATCACTGGGTGCTCCCTTTGCTTCTCTGGGACTGGGAACTGATGCTGGATGAGTGTGAGAACAGGTGGAGTATGAGGCGTCTTAGAGAAAGGAAAAGAGTGAAGGGGATTTTGTCACACACTGAGACTCCTAAAGTTTGGGGATTCTTGCTTTCGCATACGGACTAGAAGATGCAAATGTTCATCAAAATATATCATCATCTAAGAGGAAGGATAACCTGTTAATGACTACCACTAGAAGCAATAAGAAGCAGAAAAGTAAAGGTCATGGGTTATAGGTCTAAGGAGCATGCTCAATCACTAGAAAACCTGAACATGAAGAGTGAGGCCTTGGATGCAATCCAAGTCATTCATATTTTTCTCCTCCAACAAGAACCCTCCCACAAACAAGAGCCAAATAGCTATCTCAACACTCAGTGTTACATTGCCCCTGGAGATAATTCCTACCTTACCCAATGCTACTATCCTTCTGGTCCCAGCCACACTGTTCAACACCTAGCAGCATGCATAGGCCTGGCCAGTTCCATGGAAAGTCTTCTCTTCTCCCCTTGCCTTCTGCTTTCCTCTCTCCTCTTCATCATTTCGACATACTTTCCTTCACCAAGGAACCACTGAGGGATTAGCTGGATTTCCTCTTGTTTACGAGGACTCTTCTGAACCCTTGTCTGCTCTCAGCATAAGGCTCGTTCTGCCCTCCTGACCTCTCCTTGAACAGATGCCACTGACTTTCACGGGCCTCCCCCATGGCCCCTCTGACAAGTACAGCTTGCTCAGCCCCCACCAATGTCTCAATCTGCCCATCTTTGAGCCGTAACCTCTCACTGTTCACTGTTCTTAGCACAGTGGTTGACGGACAGGGTGAACTCAGCCACCCTTTATTGAAGGTAGGTGGATGGTGTGCATGGGAGGTACCCCATGTTTCAATCACGCAGCCCTGCCCTGCTGGGCTTCTGACTCTGTCCCCAGCACTCCCATCTACCACAGCGGGACAGACCCAGCACGAATTCTGAGCTCAACCACAGAGAGGAAGAGGGAAGAAAGCGAGCTATTCATTAAATGTGGGAAAAATTATTCACCCCCATTTGATTATAAAAGTGGCTTCGGATCAGGTTAGAGAGGCTTCTGATTAAGCCTCAGGAAGACTTTCCTATGCTCCTACACACATGCATTTCTGCAATTACACATGATAGACGTGGAGGGCATTTCATAGTAGCAGGTTGGGGGTGGGGGGCTCAGCCTGCTAACAACCCAGCACACTTGGTTCAGCACAGTTACAGGTGAGCACTGAAGCAAGGCTCAGTTATCTACCTTGACCAATCCCACAACCACTGTCATCTGGGCTTTAACAACACTCGTTTCCTTACTTCCCTTGCTTCCTTTATCCCATGCTTGTTCTGTGTTACAGGGTGTGCTACACTCTGGGAACTCAAATATAATATGTGCCACCCTGGAAAAAGCACTTAGTTCTCTTACAGCTGAGTATGTAAATATAAGACATCAAGCTACTGTGAAAGACGTGTTTAGAGTGTCATTTGGGGGCAACAGAAGGCTTCCTAAGGAGCTGATGCCTGCATTGTGTCTTGAAGGTGAGCAGACATTCTGAGCAGCCTGCTTCATATTCCCTGAACAAGTTGGGCTCTTTTCCATCTCAGCTTCACATTAGAATCACGTATGGGGTGGAGGTGGGGGGCTTCATGTCTGTCCATCTGTCCACAAAAGGCTGGGCCCATCTAAGAACTCTGAGGTACAGCCTATACACTAGAAAATTTAAAGTGTCTCCCAGGTCAGCCTCATGTGCACCTCATGGTAGTACCCACTGCTTGACCTCTGCATCCCACCTTTGTTCATGTCTGGATATGAAGTGACCTTCACAGGCTCATGTGTTAATGTGTTAAACATTTAGTTCTATGAGAGAATTGCGAATGGCAGGAAGCTAGGTTTCAAAGTTAGAACCTCACTGAAAGAAGGGGCCATGCTTGGGAAGGTTCAACCTGGTCCCTTCTAATCCCAGGTCTTGTGGTGTTTCTTGGTCACCATGAGGTAAACATCCTCTGTCACACATTGAAGATCATCATGGAATTATAGCTTATTTAAGGTCCAGAAAACATGGCCCAGAATAAATATTTTCTCCTCTGTTTTTCTCAGGTATTTGTCACAACAGCAAGAAGCTCTGACTAACACATTGCACGTTCTCAACTTTGATAGACACATGCATGAGAACAGATGTGTGCACACACGCATACTCAGACACCGCACAGTATCTGCTGCCAATTCAGAAAGGTTACAGTCCATCATGGACCATAAGAGAAGGGGAGGCAGTGGGAACTGAAGCATCCAGTCACATGTGTCTACTATCAGACAACACAGAGGGACAGATGGAAGCTTGTGGTCAGCTTGTGGTATCCCACCCACATTAACATGGGCCTTTCCACATCAGTTAAGACAATCTCTCACAGACCTTCTCAGAGGCAATCCTTAACAAACTCAATTCCTCACCCATGTGCCTGGAAGCTTGCTTCTAGGTATTACGGTGATACTTAACACACTCACATGGACATGTCATATGACTCTATGACACACTCCTTCCTGAATACATAAGTGTGTGTAGGAATAACAGTAGCTAATGTGACAACTGAGAGTTATAAGGCCCTTTGAGAAATCTAATTACTTAAACACAACCAAAGAACCAGTGCCATTGTTATCAACACTATTTATGGATGGGGTGATGTGGCACTGGGAAACTGAGCAGTGTACCCAGGGTGGCACAAGCACACGCTCATGAAACTCGTGACGTCATCTGCCTGATAATTCACTTAGGAGATGCTGCCCTCAAACCCTAGGATGCTCACAGGCTTTGTCCACAGCAATGTACAGCAGTGGATTTACATAGCCATCTAAGACATGACTGAGAACCAAGGCGGGGGGGAGGGTGGTGGGATAAGAGATAGGTCAAGTCTTTCAGAGAAGCTTTTGTCCATTGAATAAAACAGAGGGCTTGTCTGGAGTTCCATTTGATTGCTGCTTTGGGGAAATGTTTTCTTCCTGATACTAAAGCATTTTTGCTTCTGCAAATTTTTATCAATTACCTAGTATGTTTTGGTAACAGTATCAAAGGGTCAGCCTCTTCACTGGTCTGTGAAGGGAGAAGGATGACACACATTGTGACACTTCATGAAGAGCTGAACTGCTAGAAGCTGGGGTCCCAGGAGCTCTCCGATCCCAACATCTCCCACGGTTCCCTACAAAGAGAACATGGCAGGCCGGCGGGGATTGTATCAGGAATAAAACAATGTGAATGGCAGTAGAAAGGTGCTGGGGTTAAGAACCCAGTTATGTCCTAGAAATTGTGAAACATAGGGCATGTGAGAGGGGCACGTGACCAACAGCTGATAGGGCATCGCATGCCTATGTGGCATTGCCTTCCGTGCTAAGCAAGCAGACTCACCTGTAGGCAATCAGGACCACTAGAGCTTGAACTAGGACAGAGCTGGGAATCTGTGGGTAGCCATGCTTACTGCAATGTTCCCTGTGTGTATGTGTGTATGTAGGCATGTTCTTCTGGTGCCTTGTTCTATGCCTCTCTGAACTCAGGGCCAGCTTCACTTGCTCTGACCACCAGCCTCCTAGGATGCTTCCAGGCTTAAATGAAAACCCTCAGTGATGGTTCATTTCAATGGTCAACTTGATGAGATCTAGATCACCTTGGATATGCCTGTGGGGGGTTACCTTTCTTAACTAGACAGAGGCTGAAAGACACTCCCCTCTACACAGACAACCATTCCCCAGGTTGGGATCCCTGACTGTACATGGTGGAACTCTGTCCCAGCATGCATCACTCCACTTCCTGGGATGTAATGTGCCAGCTGCCTCAAGCTCACTGCAGCGACCCCAGCATGACGGTGAGTGTGTGGCTGTGAGCCCCCAGGAACCCATTCTCCCTCAAGGTGGATAGGCTATTTTATCACAGTAACAGGGATTTTATCACAGGAAAAACACCTAACACTTTTTCTGACAAGAGGCTTGGGCAAAACAAACAAATGAAGGAAACAAAACAAACCCCACAAACCCTGCTGTTGGCCTGTTAGTGTTTCCTGTGAGGATGGAGCAGCCCTGGGAAACACTATTTTTTGGACAATTAAGTATTTCCCTTACAGGGGCAAGTAGGAAGCCACATAGATATTTCAGAACAATCTTGCATTTCTGCTTAAAAATTATCAACAACTGTTAAATATAATCTTTTTTTACCAAAAGATGTCGTTTTGTAAAATAATATTTTCTCTTTTTATTGGTACATGCTACAACCATTCATAATTTATCCTTATGTAATCCTGTGGTGTGTTCTATCATTTAGGAATATTAATATTCATATTCTAAAAAAAAGAGAGAATGTAAAGTTATACTTCTTTTTACCTGCATGCAACTTTACTGCTAAAATGTGAATCTCTAAATGTGCTTTGGAATTAACCTACAGTTTATTTTCAGATTTTGCAATTTTAATTTATGTGTGGAATGTATATGTGCATATTTTGGAATAATATAAAATCAAATGGGAACAAAAAAAGAGAGAGAAAAACCTATTCAAAGAATTGACCAAAACAGTAAACTTGTGCATCAAAAAAGGTTATAAAAGACTGAGAAAAAGATGCAAGACAGGACTTGTGTATGACAGAATCCATGAGCTCTGACAGGGGGCGGGGAGGCATGAGGGTTGGGCATGGATGGGGGAATGAGTCTAAATTTGATTAAGAAATATTGTATGAAATGCGCTCAATAAAAATTTAAAAAATTATCAACAAAGCAAACAAGGAGCATTGCTTTCCAGGACGAGTCAGCAAGTGTCCCAAGACCCTTCCCAGCCTCGAGAAGGAGCGTGCTCCCCTCTCTGATGAGTGTGTACAGGAAGGACCCTCAGCATCTCTTCAGCAGGTGCTCCTGCACAGCTTTCCTGCCCAACACCTGCATTTGGCTGCCATGCTTCCCATGCTGCAGCATCGCTGGTACACACACTCACTCACGTGCAACCTGGGCTTCACTTCACTCTGCTGTTACCTGGTCTGGATGACCCTTCCATCTCTGGCATCTGATATGTTCTGTCCTACTCCTTCATGGAAATTTCACCTCCCAGCCAGAGCCAAGCCCACCCCTCCGCCCTGCTCCGCTAATATATATATTATTAATATATATTATTATAATTAATATTAATTATATTAATATTAATATAATTAATATATAATATATATAATATATATATATATAATATATATATATATTCTCAGCACACTGTACAACCTGGGTGGTCTCTTCCATGTTTGTATCCACAAAAACTATCTGTGGCCAGTGAACTGTGCATAACAGGAGCCTAGTAAACATTTGTAAGTTTCCCACCAGTAAAGATGCTTTAGAAGTCCCTCACTGCTGGAGATCTCTGACTTTTCCAATGTCTTAATCACCTGAAACTGTCCAGCCTTCCACCAGCAGGGCTGGGGAGGAATAATTCACTGTTGGCCATTGCTGGCCATGAGGTGGCAATGTTCAACTTCTAACCAGACTCTCAGTCTATGGCTTTGCTGGGGAGGGCTCCTGTGGGGACGGCACTGTCCTACCACTCAAAGGTCAGGCCAGTCAGCCCCTCAAGAGGAACTAGGGAATAGAACGACACCTAGCCTTTCACCCCCCACCTTACCTCTCTGCACCCCTTATACAATAAAAATCTGCAAGAAATGTGGTTACCAAATGAATCCCGTAGCAACAGCAGGAACACTAGATTCAGTGTGTTACAGACACATGCATCATACGCACAAACACACATATCCATACAAACATGCATATATATATATACACATACATATACACATGCATGTACATGCACACAAACATACACATATACACATACATACAAATACATACACATACAGGTACATACATACAAGTACATATACAGACATGAACACAAATGAATGTATATACACAAACACACATATACATATATATATATATACACAAACACAGGCATATACATACACGCATATGTTTATACAAAATGCACTCATATATATATATATAAATACACATGCACGTACACACATATAAATATATATAGACACAGATATACATACATATGCATACACATAAACACATATACTCATAAACACACATACATGTACAAACATACATACATACCCACATACATCTATACCCGTATATACACACATAAACATAAACACATATACTCATAAACACACATATACATGTACAAACATGCATACATACCCACATACATCTATACCCATATATACACACATAAACATATACAAACATATACCCCACATACACAATCACACATATACAAACACACATATGCACACATATACATGAATACACTTGCATATATATATATATATATATATATATATATATATATACACACACACATACCCACACAAACATACACACAAAGACTATAACTAGAATATTTAGAAGGGGTGACTTGCTGGGAAGAGAGGCTTCAGCAGGAGGAGGGGGGCCTGGGAGAGGGTAACAGGGATTCAAAATTAAATTCATTATGAACATTCATGAAACTATCCAAGAATTAAAAATTAACAAAGGAAGAAAGAAACAGACACCGCTTCCCACAGTCTGGGGCTTACTCCATGGAAAGAGGAAGCAGCAAGCCTCCTGTGGTGGCTTGAATGAGTGTCCCCCATAGGCTTTAAGTATTCAGACATTTGTCTCCAGTTGGTGGCACCTTAGAAGGTGTGGCCGTGCTAGAGGAAGTATGTCACTGGGGGCAGGTTTAGTGAGTTTAACAAGCCTCGTGGTCTCCAGTCACCCTCTCTCCACTTCCTATGCTCATTGAGAGATGTGACCCTTGGCTTGCTGCTGCAGTCTCCAGCCGCCATGCCTCCCGCCACAATGGACTCTAATTCTCTGGAACCGTCAATCGTAAGCTCAAATAAATTCTTCCTTTTATAAGTTCCTTGGTCATGGTGTTTAATCACAGCAACAGAAAAGTGATTAATACACCTCCTGAGGAAGTATAGCTGATGAAGATTTGGGCAGCTGTGTTCTACCTTCAAATCCTCACCTAAATCGCTGTAGGTGAGAAAGCTGCAGTAGACACGGGTGGTAGAGAGGCCAGCCCTGAAGTCTCACCCTCACCATATTAGGTAACCTAATTGAATGGCTCCAAATAGCTCAGAAACTTTATGGAACTCCCCCCCCTTCCTTCACATCCATTTGTCATTGTGAATATATGTCCTGGGTGGGCACTTCTACTCCCTGTCTCCAGGCTTCTGAGAGGAGGGTGCCCTAACTCCATTAGGATTCTTACTGTTGCACCTGTGGTCATAAACCCAGCCAGTACTCTCCATCCCAATATTTATTCCTTCTGTGATATTATAATGTGTATTTTAGTCCTCAATTGCTAGCACAGGCATCTAACATCTTCAGAAATTCCAGAGCAGTAGTAGTGTGCATGTCTTTTTGTCATTAAATCCCTTTCAGAGTTTATGTTGAAGAAGTGGCTCTTACCAGCTATAGGGCAAAGACTTCTGCCAGAAAAAGAAATCCATGCTTAGAAATGGGGCTGTTCCTCAGATCTGAAGGAAAGGAGAGGGGCTGGGGACTGAGTAAGTTCCAATACTCAAAAACTGATCATCCATGCTTTGTATGTGAAATAGAGGCAATGTTGCAAGACTGGGCCATTAACTTGTAGGACATGACACTAACTCCATGGTCAGTGTTAGAATTGTACCACATTAGATGGTTGAGTATGCAGTTAGTGTCAGAGAACTGGGGGCATGTATGAGGAAGGGCCTCACCCGTAGATATTAAACACCTTCTGTGGTAGTTTGTGACAGACCTGGGCAGTTCATTCCTTTACAGCAGCCCCAAAGGATGTAATGTGATATCATGTACAAGCCAGCCTCTGTGCTTGGAAAATTCATCCAGGCAACCTGGTGAGTCAGGCGAACGTTCAGGCCTCTGGATCATCAGACTGGGCTGCCTCCCTGGTGAGTCAGTCAATCCATGTCCCCCACCCAAAGCTCTCTTTACTCCCTCTTCCTCTCCCTCCCCTCCTCCTCCTCCTCCTCCCCCTCCTCCTTCTCCTCCTCCTCTTCTTCTTCTTCTTCTTCTTCTTCTTCTTCTTCTTCTTCTTCTTCTCTCTCTCTCTCTCTCTCTCTCTCTCTCTCTTTCTTCTTCTCTCTCCCCTTGAACCAAATGCATGATGCTTATGGGAGCCCAAAGTGTGTTCTTGGACTGCTCTCCAATTTAGAGGTGAGTTCTCTTGAGGAACCCTGACCTCACCAATTCTACCTAATCTAGCTCTCCAGGTTGCTTTAGGAACCCCTGGTACCTGATATTACAACCAGACACCATGCCTGCTCTTCCCATCTTTTTATGTGGATTCTGGAGATCTGAACCATGGTCCTGATGCTTGAGTAGCAAGTACTTTCCTATCCACTGGGTCACTTCCCTAGTCCTTATCCCTGTTTACAAACAGGAAAATCAGACTTAAAAGATAAAACAACTTGGTTTTGTTGTTGTTGCTTGTTTGTTTGTTTGTTTGTTTGTTTGTTTTTGAGACAGGGTCTCCCTTTAGTCCCAGCTGGCCTGGAACTCACTCTGTAGACCAGGCTCGCCTTGAACTCACAGAGATTTGCCTGCCTCTGCCTCCTGAGTGCTAGGGTTAAAGTTGGTTCTTAGCCACCATGGGGGTGCTGGGAATCCAACCCGGTTCCTCTGCAAGAGCAATTGAGGCTCTTAACCGCTGAGCCATCTCTCCAGCCCCAAAACAACTTGTTAAAGTCTTAGTGTGAAAATTTCTTTCAATTCTTCCCTATAGAATCAAATAGCTATGACACTCTCCAAGTTAAGTGGCTTTCTCCCAATATTAATTTTCCTCTTTGCAAGAACAGTGTCACTTTCCAACACTACTAGATTATACAAACATCCTGTGACTGTAAGTCACAACGGTGTGTGTGAGATATGCTTCCTAAGCACAGGCGCTGCTTTGCAGCCCCCCACCATAAGATCAATACTACTTTTTTTTTTCCTGTTATACATGGCTTGAATCATTTTTCTTCCTCAGCTAAAGTCTAAAAACCGATCAGAGCACATTCTTTATTTGGAAACCCATGAGAAGGCAGAATGAGTTCTCTTGTGTCCCAGGTTTTAGTTGCTTGCTTGCTTTAGGGACTATAGAATTCAAACAGTAAAGCAGTTCAGAACCACGGCTAGCTTCATTCCAAACAGCACCCCTGACCTTCAGTCCATTTGGAGTGACTTTATATTTTTAGGAATCTGGAGATAGCCTTGTCTCGCTCAGAGGACTGGAGCCCCTTCCCTTGAGTGTGCAGTGTCTGATGCATGACCCCTTGGCATTAGCAGACTCTATGCATTGTGTAACGCTGCCATTTCTTAACCCACCTCCTTTGAACAGCCATTAAGTTCAGTTGGATCTTTTCAAACCATGACTAGATTTAAAACTGTCAGTTACCTTTCTTAAGGTGGCCTCAGAACCCCTTTTTGGTATATGGCATAGAAGCCTCTCATCCCCTCCTCTAGATAATGAATTTGAGCCTCATACCCATTGTCATACAGTTGGTGCCTGTGAATATACTGTTCTCTTTTGTAAAACTCATGGCTTCAATGAATGGCATGTTATGTGGCAAACAGAACTGGCTTAGTCCAGTACTGTAACTGCCATCCTTCAGATCCTGCCTCAGCACTGTAATTACCTGGAGCTCTGAGCAGAGCTGAGAAAGTGTTTCTTCTACAGCCAGGGCCTCTAGGAAGAACAAAGACATACAATTAAAGAGATAGCAGTGAAATGTTACAGTTGTTACAGTTACCACATGAAAAAGTCTAAACTTCAAGCTCTAATTATTAAAGTCACAGAGAGACAAACACAACTCCACAAGACTGTCCTAATATGTATCCTAACTGCCTACAGGGGGCAGGCTTGTAAGAGAATCAACCTCACTGGGGATAGTAGATTGTGGATGGAGCACTAGACACACCCAATGTGGAGTCCTGAATGTAAAAAGAGAGACCATTGACCCCTCAATTCACACAGTACTTTATATCCAAAATGATTCATTTGTGCTTTTTCAGATGTGTGTACACATGCCTGCACACATACCTGCACATGCACACACACATACACACACACACACACACACACACACACACACACACTTTGCAATGGACATGGAGCATGGATTTCTATCTCCATCTTGCAGGTGAAAAACAAGAAGTCTAGAGCAGAGGAGTCACATGTCTGTGCAGACTGCATGCTCCAGGGACCATGACATTAATGAACACTGCAATTTTCCAAGCCACCCACAATGAAGCCTGCTATGCACCATCTCATGAGCCTGGACAAGTGGCCTTCAGACACTTTTGATTTAATGGTCAGGATTATAATTGTATTTGAACACTCCTCTAGATCCAGAACATTACGGTGAGCCATATTCCTGCAGGTTTGCTATGGGCTTTAACTGAAGCATCATCATGGAGGTGGCTCTGAGCCACCCTTAACACCTCTGGATCCTGCCGACCTTCCCACCTGACCAGGGACCTCAGGTCTGCGAACCCAAAAAAACACAATAGACTTTGGTCCTAATAATCAGAACTGTATCCTAAGCATCTAACATGAAGCAGGACACAGTAGATTAGATGCTCAGTCAAATAGGATGAAAAATATATGAGAAAAAAGCAACTTGGTTCTTTTTAGTAACAAGGAGTCATATTCCTAGTTGCTGTTGAACAGTATACATCTTCTTTTTAACTATGTAATCAGCTCAGATTCTGTGTGTCTTTGGTTTTGTTTTTGTGGCCCTGGAGGTCAAATCCCGTGCTTGAGACACATTAGACAAGTACTGGCCAAATCCCCGGTGGATGA
The DNA here is from genome assembly GCA_009823505.1 of Rhizomys pruinosus. Classification (NCBI taxonomy): domain Eukaryota; kingdom Metazoa; phylum Chordata; class Mammalia; order Rodentia; family Spalacidae; genus Rhizomys; species Rhizomys pruinosus. The sequence goes on from VZQC01012951.1 coordinate 538,646, forward strand.
ATTTATAGCTTGCACAGAATTTGCTACTGAAAATATCCAAGTCAATGACTATTTTTTATTCAAAGATCAGTGTTTGAGCACTGGGTTCGGCCATGGGTCACAGCTGATGAACAGAGATGAGAAGAGTCTCTGGAATTCACTGTAAGTATGGCAGCACTGCTCTGTAGACCAGGGACAGAGCACAAGGAATCTGAGATTCCAAAATATAGTGGGGAAATGAAACCTGCAAATATATCATTATCAAACACTCTATTTTTGTAGTGGGAAATATGCGGGCCAAAAATACACCAAACCAGGGTTTTCAAATACCCAGGAGGATTCTGGTATTGAAATACGCCTTAACCTTTAATCCTACTCGTGGTTCAACTTCTGACCTGAAGGACTCGAGCAGAATCTTACCATATCACGTCTATAAAAGAGGGTGACAGGACTGAACCCTACCCCAGGGGGTCAGTGCAAGATCTCTCAGCTTCTCTCATGAGCCTGCTACACACTGCTATGGTGCTTTGAGCAGGTATTCTAACTCTTTTAACTATTCAGCATAGGTCAAGAGGGGTTTAGACTTGCTAATTTCCATGATGTTTAAGGTTTGGAAAAATGTCTATCTGAGAGAATCCATTTGTCCCTATCTAAGCATGTGGTATGTTTCTACAAGGTTTCTAGACTCATTCATATAACAGACAGAACAACAGACAGGCACATATAAGTAAAATGAGTAGATATATGTCTATGCATGTATGTATATGTATGTATACAGCTCTTTAACAGAACTGTTATACACTTTCATAAATTGCAATTCCATAGTTGTGGTAAATCTTAAAAAGTTATAACTTGCATATTGTTCTCAAAGTAAGCTGAACACTATTGGCCAGGTGTATCATGTATACAGTCGACATTTAAGAAATGCTTTTTTGATGCAGGACCCCCAGCCATTGGGGGCATGACTGCTGAGTGAATGGGTACACCTTGGGGTATTCATGTCTCTTCTCATTACACTTTTCTTCCAAACAGTCTGTTTTACTAGAATGAGTTAGAACATAAAGAAACTGAAATGATGTAAAGGAAAGTTCCCCAAAGAACCTACATCTTGAAAATGAACTTTCTGAAGGGCTGATCAACTGGTTAGAACTTCAGTGATTGCGGAGCGTTTGTCCAGAAGCTAGGTACATTTATATTGGGCCATCCTTAGCCCCCTAAATTCCTTGCCAGCCTCTGTTTCTAACTTAATATGCTGTGACTAATAGATATCTTTTCGGAATGCATTAACTTAGCAGACCACAGCTCTCATCAACCAAAAGGCCGCACATCGTCAGACACAACATGAAGCCTATAGCTGAGATTTCTCTTCTGCTACAACCAGCTACTTGATGTTTCTATCAATATACTTGAAAAGTGTCTTTATTTATGACTTTTCTTTGTTCTGTTACTATAAAAGCTTCAGGAAATTGCATTGACATTAGAATATGTAGTTTGAGGTAACCTGAATCTGTGTTGCTGGCCCATGGTGCTTTATATTTGGCTCCAGAATAAAATATGTCTTAAAATTAGAGTTGCACTTTTTAAGTTTTTTATTTATGCATATATATTTATGTTATGTGTTTGAGTATATTGCATATATCCATGTCATGCAATGCCAATGCCTGCAGAGTTCAGAAAAGGGTGTCGTATCAGATCCCTGGGAACTAGAGATATGGACAGATGCTAGCTGGCATATGGATGGGGTCCTCTGCAAGAGCATCCAGTGCTCTTAACCACTGAGTCATTCCCCAGCCTTTAGGGCTGTGCTTTTGCATTGACAATAATCAGCCATTTCTTCATGTGATATTTACAGAAAGATACCACCTTATCTCCAGCCGTGTTCTAATGGGGGGAACTTGAGCTCCTGAGATAAGATTTTCCCTGCCCTTGACCCCTTACCCAACTCCATGTGCGGCAGGTCAGGAATGTCCCTCATGATGACCAGGAAGTAGAGTCGGAGTCCCCGGTAGGCATGGAGAAGAAGGAGGCAGAGGTCCCGGTGCCACTTGTGTGCATGTTGGATGCAGTTCTCTGAGGGGACATAGAAGCTTCCCTGCTGAGTCAGAAGAAACAAAACTGAGGAATTTGTGCCTTTCTGGGGCCGTGCAGGGCCCCCTACCCTCCACCCGCCCAAGACAACATTCACAGAAATATTGGGAGTTTCAGGACAGTAAGCCCGATCCTTGGAAAAATGGAGAAAAGGATGAAGATCCCAGGAAGAATGATGGAAGAGTGATGGCTGGATCTTTGTCTCTTCTTAGTCCTTCCCCATGGAAAGCCTCTGTCGCGTCATGTTTAAATTAAAATATTAATAATGATAATATTAAAGACAATGATAATGAGTAATGATGATGAAGCCAATGAGGATGACCATTCCCTGATCTGACCAAGAAGGTATGCCCTTCCCCTTACCACTGTTGGATGCTCAAGAGACGAGACTGGGAAACAAAGGAAACAGGATCTTTTGTGTGGAGGTAAGGAATTTAGAAAGACCCTTGCAACATCTGGGTGAGCAGTACCTTGTGCTAAAAGGGAGGTGAATAAAACTATCTTGTAAAATAGTAAGAAAGGGTCTCAGTGCTGATGCGCCTCACTCCTGGTGGCTCTGAGCTGAGCACACAGTGTCAGAATGCTCTGCATGTAGATTCTGTCCTAGGCAGAAGAACAGATTATCCTGCCAGAGAAGTAAAAAGTGGTCTGTCCAACAAAGAGAAGATAACTACGTTTACGATGGACCCAGACCTGGTGGAAACAGAAACAAGACAGGTTTCACTCTCTTTCCAATCTGAAAATTTGAAAAGTTGACCGGATTCCCTGGGGAAGGAGGAATATTCCAGAAAAAAAGTATAGGAGGGATTTATTCTGAGAACAGAGAAAGGAATCATGGGGCAGGGTGTGAGCACTAGGGTGTGAGCACTAGGGTGTGAGCACTAGGGTGTGAGCACTAGGGTGTGGAGGGCATTGAGGAGAGTCCCACTCATTCATTTGTCTCTGCTCAGCCTCAATAGGAGGTACTGACTCTCCAAGGTCCTGGGCTGCCTTGAATCTGTCCTGCAGGAAGATTCAACTGAGGAGTTGGCTTGTTTTTAATGGCTGTCGACTATGAGAGCCTCCTGGCCTACTCAGCCTCACTTCTCCCTACTGCCTATGAGGGCTGAATTGGCCCAGTGGAAGTAGGACAGATTTAATAAGGGGTCAGCACCTACTCATTATGCTCCTACTGCTGTCACACCAGTAGACAATCGTGCATGTAATAGTGTTCACTCAAATCTCTTTATAGTGATAACTGGGTCATGTTGGATGCAAGACGCTATACATTAGGAAACCAGCTGGAAGTTTCATGTATGTATCACTCAGATCTGAGGCCATTTTAGGTAGTTTCTCTAAGACAGAGATGCCGAGAAGGCAGCTGGTTGGAGCAGGAGGAAGGAAGAATAGACAGACGAAGGAGTGGAATTCCACTGTCATGTAGGTACTGCAGAGCCCTTACACATTCCACAGAGGCTCTGGACCTGTAGAGATATTTGAACTCAGGACAAAATAAAGGTCTTTGTACTAACCAGCCACCTAGGGAAGAGATATGACCTTGGATAAGTAGCTTTCTCTAGAGAAACAATCAACAGCTGGCCTACAACATGCCTGGTATGGGAGGAAGGGGTATCTCAGGCCAAAAGCAAGATCTAGGCAGAAAACCCCAAGTCTACAAGAGACTCTTCCTACTACAGCCTCTATTTCTGATGACCTTGATTTTCTGAGCTGGGTCGGCAACACTGCCTTATATTATGATGTTGCATGGTCCCAATGTGAACTTAAAAGAGATTCCACAACATGTCGAATCAAGAGAGTTACCCAGAAAGTTCAGCCTAGCAGAATGCTTGCGTTGACCCAGCTTTCAGGGTCATCTGTGTATTCCTGCTTCTCATCTCTCCAGCTACATTCAGGCTGAATGCACAGAAGCCATTGCTCCTGCACAGCAGGGCGTGTGTCAGAAGACTCTCCATACCCATGGAGCAGAAAGGAAACCCAGTCTGTGGACCATGGGGACAGCTCCTTTGTACGTGATCTCACTTGATCCCCCAAAGTACCCTGGACAGCGGGTACTCTCATATTGCTGTTGAAGTAGAATAGAGATACATAAAGCAAAAAAAGTAAATAATATTTAGTACCATCAAACATAATGTCCCATGACCCTCGAGTCCAAAAACTTCTTCTATATCCTTCTAGAACACGTGCAAACTACATACATATAGGTGTGTATACTTAGTGTTTCTAGGTAAATTTAAAAATGAGCAGATATTAGACATATGTATAACTTGAAGAATGATCTAGATGTTATCACAATATGCCTTTGAATTCTTTTGATCAAGCCAAACCTTAAGCCATAAGAACATTTATTTACATTTTATAAATCATAATACTCAGGCTCAAAGAAATAAAGGTCACTCTGCTTCCTAGTGGCAGAAATAGCTCTTTATTTTTTAATTTTTTAAAAATTTTTTTTATTTCTGTATGTGTATGAATGTACTGTCTGCATGCAGGTCCGTGCACCTGTGTCGTGCAATGCTGCGGAGGTCAGAAGAGGGTCTCGGATTCCCCTGGAGCTGGAGTTCTCCTGGAATTGGAGTTTCAGACAGCTCTCGGCCGCCATGTGGGTGCTGGGGATCGAACCCGGGTCCTCTGTAAGAGCGGTCGGCTCTCTTAACCGTTACACCATCTCTCCAGCCCCAAATTTGGCTTTTTTTTTAATTTAAAGAATGTTGAGGATATCATCTGTATACAATGCGCTCTGATTACCGTCACGCCCCACTCTTCCCCCCTCGTCTTCCAGCACTGCCTCACGCCCCACTCTTCTCCCTTGTCTTCCAGCACTGCCACCACCGACCCCTTCTTCCAAACCTGTCTCCCTCCAACCCTCATTCCCTCTTTTCACTTATTGTTTTGTTTTTGTTTTGTTTTACAAGCTCTCTGCATATACTCACAGCTAATGATTCCTTGACCTCCAATGCCACATCTTTGTCACAAGACATTAAAGAGGAGGGGTAGAATGCCTGTAGAGCTAAGAGATGAGGAGGAATGTGGGGACCTCTGCCATTACCTTATGTCATGACCATTGCAATCAAGTTTGACTTTTAAAAATATACCCCAGGGTAATGTGGATGTTTAAAGAAAGATAGGCATTTTTAGTGACTCTTCATAAGGCTGACTGATTATGATTATGGAGACGGTAAGAGTTGAATGGTAATGGAAGAAGCCAGCCTGAAAACTCTGACCCAAGATCGTTATGTAAAAAACTAGAACCTATTGTCCATAAATTACAGGACAGTGTGAATTTTTGAAGTTGGGTAATATCGCGTAGAAAATCCCCTTAGCCAGCACCGCAGGCCTGCAGAGTCTATGACTGTATAGAAAAGCCAGTGTCTGTCCATTAGAATTGCATGAAGTGGACCGCAAAGCTGACACTACCTCCACAGCATAAAGGAAAAGCACTTCAAAAATCTACTTGTCAAAGTCTGGAATGAAAACTCTAAATAATGAAAGAGGAATCAAACAGGGCAGGCACACTGCCAGGCAGCCTGTGATCTCATAAATGCTGACGCCCTGGCCCAACCATGGCAGATACACAAAATATGACAGACAGCTGCCCGTCCCCTTCTCCAGATGAACTACACTTAGTATAGATGGGAGACATTCCTTCAGGTAGACGACAGGAACACAGAGCCTTAGTCACAGCCACAGGGCAGACAGACTGGGGCCTGAGATTCAAGTTTGAGTTTTTGCTTTGAAATTCTGTACTAATGTCACCTCAGGCAGAGTTCCTTCAATCTCAGCACTGTAGGTACATTGTCTATAAAGAGGGGACGCCATGTCACAGGCCTCACAGAACTGCTGTTAGAGAACAAATGAGGCCACTCAGGTAAAATACTCGATGTCAGTTGTTACTGGAAATAGCACTTACATGTACACACTCACTGATGGGCTTGTGGGCACATGATAATACAGCGTACCTACCAACCATGACCTTGAAAAAACAAAAACCTTGGTTAATCTAGGCTAAATATGTGGCCTTAAACATCCAAAAGGAAAGTATAACCAAAAATAAATAATCAGTAAAGTCTGAGAAATTGTACTTCTGGTATAAAGCATCAGATCTTAGCAAAAAGACAAAAGGTAGCCAGTTTCTTGAGTTTCTTAGCAGCCTGGTCTATGCCAAAGGCTGGGGATCCCAAAAACTGTGTCTTCCCCCAGCCTCAGAGCAAGGAATCCTGGACAGCAAACTCCCATCGCTGTACCCCCTAACTGGACCCTAAGTGACCTTAGGCCTCATCCCTCATCCTGGTAACAGCTTGCTGCCTTATCTGGTGCTTGCAAGACCATACCCAGCAACTCACCTGTACCAGTTTTAATCATTGTTTGTTCTCCCTTCAGACAAATACAAACAATTCCCTGCTGACAACGGTTGTACCAGGTGTAAAGCATCTCACCCTCCTGTGTCATTAATCCCCTCTTCATTGTCCCCCCATTAGCACAAAGCAGCTTGAAAAAAAGCATCGCCCCCTATCCCTATGTCACAAAAGGGTAGAATGTACGGTTGTAGCCCACCTCAGTCAGGGGCTTCATGAGGCCAATTGAGGCAGATGTTCTGAGAAATAATTATCCTGGAATGTATTCCTGCAACCCAAGAAATGTTGCTGCAACATCCTGCAATCACACCTCACCGGAGACCAGAACCAGGCTCAGTCTCTCTTGAGATGCTCCTACTGATACCAGCCAGAGGCCCACCTATGCCCATTCCCCTTCTCCTTGTCCCCACTTCCTTGTAAATTTACATCCTTGTGTGCCTGGGTATAAAACTGTCATTTGGGGTACATTCTAATGCTGGTCATCCTAATCCTGACACAGGCAGGCCAGCCACCATGCATGAAATAAACCTGACTTCCTTTGCATTGGAGTCCTGACATTTTTTCCTCTCTCTGCCGAGTCTCCTCTCAATGTGAACATAACACATGGCATATAGTTAACTACTTACAAAGTGCCAGTTAAATTGTACCCCATAAAGCATTTATTACTTTCCAGGAGATCTAAATATTGAACACAACTATGCTGGCTCTGGATCTTACCTGTGTATAGGGGTGAATGGTGAAACTACAACAATATAGACTGGACACTGATTTGATCAACTTGATTGAACATACAAGCCCCCCCCTGCTGGATGGTAGGACCCATGAGCTGTGTGGGTTTGGGTACAACTGCTCGCAAATTGGTTTTACATGAATGATGCTTGTACTCACAAATTATCACTTATTGTTAAAAAAAATGAAAACAAAACAAATAAACAGAGAAAGATGCAGAAAAGTTACGGCAGAATGCATGATCTGGGACGGGTAGGAGTGGGGTGGGGGGAAGGGAAGGGGATATATGCCTGAACTGAATTGGAAAATTATGTAAGAAATACACAAAGCATCAATAAAAATAAAAATTAAAAAAAAAGACTATTACAACCGCAGCTATCTTATTCAAGGCAGGTAAGTGAGTAATAATCCCAATGAATAAAGTAATGATCTAGGCTCCTTCTTACTGATATCATGTCTGATTATGGATTGCAGAAATAATCTATATTTAATACTTCTCCTCTTGATAATATTGTGTCCAACCTATTTTTAAAATGTTTCTTACTTCCTTCACTTTGACAGCACTTCAGTGGAGATGGTTGAGCAATAATTACCTGGTAACATTAGAAACTTTTAGTTTATGGGCAGTATCAGCAATATTTGACCAAACTGTTATGCGAATCAAGTCAGTATTCCTATGTGTACATACTTGCCTTGCCAGGTACACATGCCATGGTATTCAAGTCATTGAAAATATCTAAATGTTCCCATGTTTTACCAAAAAAATATTTTTTCTTAACCTAGAGAGACAGCTCAGCAGTTAAGACCATGCACCTTTCTTGCCGAGATTATGAGTTCAGTTCCCAGCAGCCAAGTCAGGCTTCTCTTCTGTCTGAAATTCCAGCTCTAGGGGANTTTATACAAATGCACTCATATTAAAAATGATATCATATATAAATACACATGCACGTACACAATATAACTATATATATATGACACAGATATACATACATTGGCCATACCACATAAACACAATACTCATAAACACACATACATGTACAAAGCATACATACATACCACATACATCTATACCCGTATTTACACACATAAACATAAACACATATACTCATAAACACCAACATATATGGTACAAACATGGCATACATACCCACATACATCTATACCCATATATACAACAAACAAAGACAACATATACCCCACATACACAATCACAACATGATACAATACCACATATGCACACATATACATGAATGACACTGCATATATTATATTTATATATATACTCTATATATATATATACCACCCCACACATACCCACAACAAACATAAACAACCAAGCTATACTCGCTATTTAGACTGGGTGACTTGCTGGGAAGAAGGCTTCAGCAGGAGGAGGGGGGCCTGGGAGAGGGTAACAGGGATTCAAAATTAAATTCATTATGAACATTCATGAAACTATCAAGATAACCAATGACACAGGAAGAAAAAGAGAAGAAGAACAGACACCGCTTCCCACAGTCTGGGGCTTACTCCATGGAAAGAGGAAGCAGCAAGCCTCCTGTGGTGGCTTGAATGAATGTCCTTCCATAAAAAGGTGAAGTATTTAACATGTTGCTCCCAGTTGGTGTGCTACTTAGAAGGTGTGGCCGTGGCTAGAGGAAGTGATGGTCCCTGGGGGCAGGTGTTTTTGTGAATTTAACAAGCCCTGGTCTCCAGTCACCCCGTCTCCACTTCCTTCTCATTGAGAGATGTGACCTGGCTTGTGCTGCCTGCATCTCCACCGCCCATGCCTCCCGCAACAATGGACTCCAAATTCTCTTCTGGAACCGTGCAACGTAAGTGCAAATAAATTCTTTCCTTTTATACAGTTCCTGTTCTAGTATTTAATCAGCACAACAGAAAGTGATTAATACACCTCCTAGGAGAACGGGAAGTGGGAGGATTAGCTGATGAAGATTTGGGCAGCTGTGTTCTACCTTCAAATCCTCACCTAAATCGCTGTAGGTGAGAAAGCTGCAGTAGACACGGGTGGTAGAGAGGCCAGCCCTGAAGTCTCACCCTCACCACATTAGGTAACCTAATTGAATGGCTCCAAATAGCACAGAAACTTTATGGAACACCCCCCCCTTCCTTCCATCCATTTTGTCATTGTGAATATATGTCCTGGGTGGGCACTTCTACTCCCTGTCTCCAGGCTTCGAGAGGAGGGTGCCCAACTGCCGTTAGTATTCTTACTGTTGGCACCTGTGTCAAACCGCAGCCAGTACTCTCCATCCCAATATTATCTTCTTTGATATTATAAGTGTATTTAGTCCTCAATTGCTTAGCACAGGCATCTAACATCTCAGAAATTCCAGAGCAGTATAGTCGTGCAATGTCTTTTTGTCATTAAATCCCTTTCAGAGTTTATGTTGAAGAAGTGGCTCTTACCAGCTATAGGGCAAAGACTTCTGCCAGAAAAAGAAATCCATGCTTAGAAATGGGGCTGTTCCTCAGATCTGAAGGAAAGGAGAGGGGCTGGGGACTGAGTAAGTTCCAATACTCAAAAACTGATCATCCATGCTTTGTATGTGAAATAGAGGCAATGTTGCAAGACTGGGCCATTAACTTGTAGGACATGACACTAACTCCATGGTCAGTGTTAGAATTGTACCACATTAGATGGTTGAGTATGCAATTAGTGTCAGAGAACTGGGGGCATGTATGAGGAAGGGCCTCACCCGTAGATATTAAACACCTTCTGTGGTAGTTTGTGACAGACCTGGGCAGTTCATTCCTTTACAGCAGCCCCAAAGGATGTAATGTGATATCATGTACAAGCCAGCCTCTGTGCTTGGAAAATTCATCCAGGCAACCTGGTGAGTCAGGCGAACGTTCAGGCCTCTGGATCCTCAGACTGGGCTGCCTCCCTGGTGAGTCAGTCAATCCATGTCCCCCACCCAAAGCTCTCTTTACTCCCTCTTCCTCTCCCTCCCCTCTCCTCCTCCTCCTCCTCCCCCTCCTCTCTCCTCCTCTTCTTCTCTCTTCTTCTTCTTTCTTTCTTCTTCTTCCTTCTTCTTCTTTTCCTTTTCTTCTCGCTCTCTCTCTCATCTCTTCTCTTTCCTCTTCTTCATCTCTTCTTCTCTCATCCCCTTGCACCAAATGCTGGATGCTTATGGGAGCCCAAAGTGTGTTCTTGGACTGCTCTCCAATTTAGAGGTGAGTTCTCTTGAGGAACCCTGACCTCACCAATTCTACCTAATCTAGCTCTCCAGGTTGCTTTAGGAACCCCTGGTACCTGATATTACAACCAGACACCATGCCTGCTCTTCCCATCTTTTTTGTGGGTTCTGCGATTGAACCCTGGTCCTGATCTTGAGTAGCAAGTACTTTCCTATCCACTGGGTCACTTCCCTAGTCCTTATCCCTGTTTACAAACAGGAAAATCAGACTTAAAAGATAAAACAACTGTGGTTTTGTTGTTTGTGTGCTTGTTTTTGTTTGTTGTTTTGTTTGTTTTTGAGACATGGTCTCCCTTTAGGTCCCGCTGGCCTGAACTCACCCTGTGACCAGGTCGCCTTGAACTCACAGAGATTTGCCTGCCTCGCCTCCTGAGTGCGAGGTTAAAGTTGGGTTTCTTAGCACCATGGGGTGCTGGGATGACCAACCCGGTTCCTCTGCAAGAGCAAGCAATTGAGGCTCTTAACGCGCTGAGCCATCTCTCCAGCCCAAAAAACAACTTGTTAAAGTCTAGTGTGAAAATTTCTTTCAATTCTTCCCGTAAGAATCAAATAGCTATGACACTCTCCAAGTTAAGTGGCTTTCTCCCATATTAATTTTCCTCTTGCAAGAACAGTGTACTTGTCCCACACTACTAGAATTATACAACATCCTGTGACTGTAAGTCACAACGGTGTGTGTGAGATATGCTTCCTAAGCACAGGTGCTGCTTTGCAGCCCCCCACCATAAGATCAATACTACTTTTTTTTTCCTGTTATACATGGCTTGAATCATTTTTCTTCCTCAGCTAAAGTCTAAAAACCGATCAGAGCACATTCTTTATTTGGAAACCCATGAGAAGGCAGAATGAGTTCTCTTGTGTCCCAGGTTTTAGTTGCTTGCTTGCTTTAGGGACTATAGAATTCAAACAGTAAAGCAGTTCAGAACCACGGCTAGCTTCATTCCAAACAGCACCCCTGACCTTCAGTCCATTTGGAGTGACTTTATATTTTTAGGAATCTGGAGATAGCCTTGTCTCGCTCAGAGGACTGGAGCCCCTTCCCTTGAGTGTGCAGTGTCTGATGCATGACCCCTTGGCATTAGCAGACTCTATGCATTGTGTAACGCTGCCATTTCTTAACCCACCTCCTTTGAACAGCCATTAAGTTCAGTTGGATCTTTTCAAACCATGACTAGATTTAAAACTGTCAGTTACCTTTCTTAAGGTGGCCTCAGAACCCCTTTTTGGTATATGGCATAGAAGCCTCTCATCCCCTCCTCTAGATAATGAATTTGAGCCTCATACCCATTGTCATACAGTTGGTGCCTGTGAATATACTGTTCTCTTTTGTAAAACTCATGGCTTCAATGAATGGCATGTTATGTGGCAAACAGAACTGGCTTAGTCCAGTACTGTAACTGCCATCCTTCAGATCCTGGCCTCAGCACTGTAATTACCTGACTCTGAGCCAGAGCTGAGAAAGTTTTTTCCTTCTACATCCAGGGCCTCTAGGAAGAACAAAGACATACAATTAAAGAGATAGCAGTGAAATGTTACAGTTGTTACAGTTACCACATGAAAAAGTCTAAACTTCAAGCTCTAATTATTAAAGTCACAGAGAGACAAACACAACTCCACAAGACTGTCCTAATATGTATCCTAACTGCCTACAGGGGGCAGGCTTGTAAGAGAATCAACCTCACTGGGGATGGTAGATTGTGGATGGAGCACTAGACACACCCAATGTGGAGTCCTGAATGTAAAAAGAGAGACCATTGACCCCTCAATTCACACAGTACTTTATATCCAAAATGATTCATTTGTGCTTTTTCAGATGTGTGTACACATGGCTCCCTGACATCATACTGCAACACAACACACCACACACACACACACACACCACACACACACACACACTGTTGCAATGGAGACGCGGAGCATGTGATTTCTATCTCCATCTGCAGGTGAAAAACAAGAAGTCTAGAGCAGAGGAGTCACATGTCTGTGCAGACTGCATGCTCCAGGGACCATGACGTTAATGAACACTGCAATTTTCCAAGCCACCCACAATGAAGCCTGCTATGCACCATCTCATGAGCCTGGACAAGTGGCCTTCAGACACTTTTGATTTAATGGTCAGGATTATAATTGTATTTGAACACTCCTCTAGATCCAGAACATTACGGTGAGCCATATTCCTGCAGGTTTGCTATGGGCTTTAACTGAAGCATCATCATGGAGGTGGCTCTGAGCCACCCTTAACACCTCTGGATCCTGCCGACCTTCCCACCTGACCAGGGACCTCAGGTCTGCGAACCCAAAAAAACACAATAGACTTTGGTCCTAATAATCAGAACTGTATCCTAAGCATCTAACATGAAGCAGGACACAGTAGATTAGATGCTCAGTCAAATAGGATGAAAAATATATGAGAAAAAAGCAACTTGGTTCTTTTTAGTAACAAGGAGTCATATTCCTAGTTGCTGTTGAACAGTATACATCTTCTTTTTAACTATGTAATCAGCTCAGATTCTGTGTGTCTTTGGTTTTGTTTTTTGTGGCCCTGGAAGGTCAAATCCCGTGCTTGAGACACATTAGACAAGTACTGGCCAAATCCCCGGTGGATGAATTTATAGCTTGCACAGAATTTGCTACTGAAAATATCCAAGTCAATGACTAGTTTTTTATTCAATAGATCAAGTGTTTGGAGCACTGGGTTCGGCCATGGGTCACAGCTGATGAACAGAGAGTGAGAAGAGTCTGCGGAATTCACTGTAAGTATGGCAGCACTGCCTGTAGACCAGGGAACAGAGCAACAAGGAATCTGAGATTCCAAAATATAGTGGGGAAATGAAACCTGCAAATATATCATTATCAAACACTCTATTTTTGTAGTGGGAAATATGCGGGCCAAAAATACACCAAACCAGGGTTTTCAAATACCCAGGAGGATTCTGGTATTGAAATACGCCTTAACCTTTAATCCTACTCGTGGTTCAACTTCTGACCTGAAGGACTCGAGCAGAATCTTACCATATCACGTCTATAAAAGAGGGTGACAGGACTGAACCCTACCCCAGGGGGTCAGTGCAAGATCTCTCAGCTTCTCTCATGAGCCTGCTACACACTGCTATGGTGCTTTGAGCAGGTATTCTAACTCTTTTAACTATTCAGCATAGGTCAAGAGGGGTTTAGACTTGCTAATTTCCATGATGTTTAAGGTTTGGAAAAATGTCTATCTGAGAGAATCCATTTGTCCCTATCTAAGCATGTGGTATGTTTCTACAAGGTTTCTAGACTCATTCATATAACAGACAGAACCTCAACAGACAGGCACATATAAGTAAAATGAGTTAGATATATGTCTAATGCATGTATGTATATGTAGTTGACAGCTCTTTAACCGAACTGTATACACTTTCATAAATTCAATTTCCATAGTTGTGGTAAATCTTAAAAAGTTATAACTTGCATATTGTTCTCAAAGTAAGCTGAACACTATTGGCCAGGTGTATCATGTATACAGTCGACATTTAAGAAATGCTTTTTTGATGCAGGACCCCCAGCCATTGGGGGCATGACTGCTGAGTGAATGGGTACACCTTGGGGTATTCATGTCTCTTCTCATTACACTTTTCTTCCAAACAGTCTGTTTTACTAGAATGAGTTAGAACATAAAGAAACTGAAATGATATAAGGAAAGTTCCCCAAAGAACTACATCGTGAAAATGACTTTCTGAAGAGGCTGATCTGACTGGTCAGAACTTCCAGTGATTGCGGAGCTTTGTCCAGAAGCTAGGTTACATTTATATTGGGCCATCCTTAGCCCCCTAAAATTTCCTTGCCACCTTGTTTCTAATTAATATGCTGTGACTAATAGATATCTTTCGGAATGCATTAACTTAGCAGACCACAGCTCTCATCAACCAAAAGGCCGCACATCGTCAGACACAACATGAAGCCTATAGCTGAGATTTCTCTTCTGCTACAACCAGCTACTTGATGTTTCTATCAATATACTTGAAAAGTGTCTTTATTTATGACTTTCTTTGTTCTGTTACTATAAAAGCTTCATCGGAAATTGCATTGACATTAGAATATGTAGTTTGAGGTAACCTGAATCTGTGTTGCTGGCCCATGGTGCTTTATATTTGGCTCCAGAATAAATATGTCTTAAAATTAGAGTTGCACTTTTTAGTTTTTTTTATGCATATATATTTATGTTATGTGTTTGATGTATATTGCATATATCCATGTCATGCAATGCCAATGCCTGCAGAGTTCAGAAAAGGGTGTCGTATCAGATCCCTGGGAACTAGAGATATGGACAGATGCTAGCTGGATATGATGGGGGGTCCTCTTGCAAGAGCATCCAGTGGCTTAACCACTGAGTACATTCCCCAGCCTTTAGGGCTGTGCTTTTGCATTGACAATTATCAGCCATCTTCATTTCTTCATGTGATATTTACAGAAAGATACCACCTTATCTCCAGCCGTGTTCTAATGGGGGGAACTTGAGCTCCTGAGATAAGATTTTCCCTGCCCTTGACCCCTTACCCAACTCCATGTGCGGCAGGTCAGGAATGTCCCTCATGATGACCAGGAAGTAGAGTCGGAGTCCCCGGTAGGCATGGAGAAGAAGGAGGCAGAGGTCCCGGTGCCACTTGTGTGCATGTTGGATGCAGTTCTCTGAGGGGACATAGAAGCTTCCCTGCTGAGTCAGAAGAAACAAAACTGAGGAATTTGTGCCTTTCTGGGGCCGTGCAGGGCCCCCTACCCTCCACCCGCCCAAGACAACATTCACAGAAATATTGGGAGTTTCAGGACAGTAAGCCCGATCCTTGGAAAAATGGAGAAAAGGATGAAGATCCCAGGAAGAATGATGGAAGAGTGATGGCTGGATCTTTGTCTCTTCTTAGTCCTTCCCCATGGAAAGCCTCTGTCGCGTCATGTTTAATTAAAATATTAATAATGATAATATTAAAGACAATGATAATGAGTAATGATGATGAAGCCGATGAGGATGACCATTCCCTGATCTGACCAAGAAGGTATGCCCTTCCCCTTACCACTGTTGGATGCTCAAGAGACGAGACTGGGAAACAAAGGAAACAGGATCTTTGTGTGGGGTAAGGAATTTAGAAAGACCCTTGCAACATCTGGGTGAGCAGTACCTTGTGCTAAAAGGGAGGTGAATAAAACTATCTTGTAAAATAGTAAGAAAGGGTCTCAGTGCTGATGCGCCTCACTCCTGGTGGCTCTGAGCTGAGCACACAGTGTCAGAATGCTCTGCATGTAGATTCTGTCCTAGGCAGAAGAACAGATTATCCTGCCAGAGAAGTAAAAAGTGGTCTGTCCAACAAAGAGAAGATAACTACGTTTACGATGGACCCAGACCTGGTGGAAACAGAAACAAGACAGGTTTCACTCTCTTTCCAATCTGAAAATTTGAAAAGTTGACCGGATTCCCTGGGGAAGGAGGAATATTCCAGAAAAAAGTTAGGAGGGATTAATCTGAGAACAGAGAAAGGAATCATGGGGCAGGGTGTGAGCACTAGGGTGTGTGATGCACTAGGGTGTGGAGGGCATTGAGGAGAGTCCCACTCATTCATTTGTCTCTGCTCAGCCTCAATAGGAGGTACTGACTCTCCAAGGTCCTGGGCTGCCTTGAATCTGTCCTGCAGGAAGATTCAACTGAGGAGTTGGCTTGTTTTTAATGGCTGTCGACTATGAGAGCCTCCTGGCCTACTCAGCCTCACTTCTCCCTACTGCCTATGAGGGCTGAATTGGCCCAGTGGAAGTAGGACAGATTTAATAAGGGGTCAGCACCTACTCATTATGCTCCTACTGCTGTCACACCAGTAGACAATCGTGCATGTAATAGTGTTCACTCAAATCTCTTTATAGTGATAACTGGGTCATGTTGGATGCAAGACGCTATACATTAGGAAACCAGCTGGAAGTTTCATGTATGTATCACTCAGATCTGAGGCCATTTTAGGTAGTTTCTCTAAGACAGAGATGCCGAGAAGGCAGCTGGTTGGAGCAGGAGGAAGGAAGAATAGACAGACGAAGGAGTGGAATTCCACTGTCATGTAGGTACTGCAGAGCCCTTACACATTCCACAGAGGCTCTGGACCTGTAGAGATATTTGAACTCAGGACAAAATAAAGGTCTTTGTACTAACCAGCCACCTAGGGAAGAGATATGACCTTGGATAAGTAGCTTTCTCTAGAGAAACAATCAACAGCTGGCCTACAACATGCCTGGTATGGGAGGAAGGGGTATCTCAGGCCAAAAGCAAGATCTAGGCAGAAAACCCCAAGTCTACAAGAGACTCTTCCTACTACAGCCTCTATTTCTGATGACCTTGATTTTCTGAGCTGGGTCGGCAACACTGCCTTATATTATGATGTTGCATGGTCCCAATGTGAACTTAAAAGAGATTCCACAACATGTCGAATCAAGAGAGTTACCCAGAAAGTTCAGCCTAGCAGAATGCTTGCGTTGACCCAGCTTTCAGGGTCATCTGTGTATTCCTGCTTCTCATCTCTCCAGCTACATTCAGGCTGAATGCACAGAAGCCATTGCTCCTGCACAGCAGGGCGTGTGTCAGAAGACTCTCCATACCCATGGAGCAGAAAGGAAACCCAGTCTGTGGACCATGGGGACAGTTCCTTTGTACGTGATCTCACTTGATCCCCCAAAGTACCTGGACAGCGAGGTACTCTCATATTGCTGTTGAAGTAGAATAGAGATACATAAAGCAAAAAAAGTAAATAATATTTTAGTACCATCAAACATAATGTCCCATGACCCTCGAGTCCAAAAACTTCTTCTATATCCTTCTAGAACACGTGCAAACTACATACATATAGGTGTGTATACTTAGTGTTTCTAGGTAAATTTAAAAATGAGCAGATATTAGACATATGTATAACTTGAAGAATGATCTAGATGTTATCACAATATGCCTTTGAATTCTTTTGATCAAGCCAAACCTTAAGCCATAAGAACATTTATTTACATTTTATAAATCATAATACTCAGGCTCAAAGAAATAAAGGTCACTCTGCTTCCTAGTGGCAGAAATAGCTCTTTATTTTTTAATTTTTAAAAATTTTTTTTATTTCTGTATGTGTATGAATGTACTGTCTGCATGCACGTGCATCCTGTCGTGCAATGCTGCGGAGGTCAGAAGAGGGTCTCGGATTCCCCTGGAGCTGGATTCTCCTGGAATTGGAGTTTCAGACAGCTCTCGGCCGCATTGTGGGTGCTGGGATCGAACCCGGGTCCTCTGTAAGAGCGGTCGGCTCTCTTAACCGTTACACACCATCTCTCCAGCCCCAAATTTGGCTTTTTTTTAATTTAAGAATGTTGAGGATATCATCTGTATACAATGCGCTCTGATTACCGTCACGCCCCACTCTTCCCCCCTCGTCTTCCAGCACTGCCTCACGCCCCACTCTTCTCCCTTGTCTTCCAGCACTGCCACCACCGACCCCTTCTTCCAAACCTGTCTCCCTCCAACCCTCATTCCCTCTTTTCACTTATTGTTTTGTTTTTGTTTTTGTTTTACAAGCTCTCTGCATATACTCACAGCTAATGATTCCTTGACCTCCAATGCCACATCTTTGTCACAAGACATTAAAGAGGAGGGGTAGAATGCCTGTAGAGCTAAGAGATGAGGAGGAATGTGGGGACCTCTGCCATTACCTTATGTCATGACCATTGCAATCAAGTTTGACTTTTAAAAATATACCCCAGGGTAATGTGGATGTTTAAAGAAAGATAGGCATTTTTAGTGACTCTTCATAAGGCTGACTGATTATGATTATGGAGACGGTAAGAGTTGAATGGTAATGGAAGAAGCCAGCCTGAAAACTCTGACCCAAGATCGTTATGTAAAAAACTAGAACCTATTGTCCATAAATTACAGGACAGTGTGAATTTTTGAAGTTGGGTAATATCGCGTAGAAAATCCCCTTAGCCAGCACCGCAGGCCTGCAGAGTCTATGACTGTATAGAAAAGCCAGTGTCTGTCCATTAGAATTGCATGAAGTGGACCGCAAAGCTGACACTACCTCCACAGCATAAAGGAAAAGCACTTCAAAAATCTACTTGTCAAAGTCTGGAATGAAAACTCTAAATAATGAAAGAGGAATCAAACAGGGCAGGCACACTGCCAGGCAGCCTGTGATCTCATAAATGCTGACGCCCTGGCCCAACCATGGCAGATACACAAAATATGACAGACAGCTGCCCGTCCCCTTCTCCAGATGAACTACACTTAGTATAGATGGGAGACATTCCTTCAGGTAGACGACAGGAACACAGAGCCTTAGTCACAGCCACAGGGCAGACAGACTGGGGCCTGAGATTCAAGTTTGAGTTTTTGCTTTGAAATTCTGTACTAATGTCACCTCAGGCAGAGTTCCTTCAATCTCAGCACTGTAGGTACATTGTCTATAAAGAGGGGACGCCATGTCACAGGCCTCACAGAACTGCTGTTAGAGAACAAATGAGGCCACTCAGGTAAAATACTCGATGTCAGTTGTTACTGGAAATAGCACTTACATGTACACACTCACTGATGGGCTTGTGGGCACATGATAATACAGCGTACCTACCAACCATGACCTTGAAAAAACAAACCCTTGGTTAATCTAGGCTAATGATGTGGGCTTAAACATCCAAAAGGAAAGATAACCAAAAAAAATAATCAGTAAAGTCTGAGAATTGTTGACTTCTGTAATAAAGCATCAGTCTTAGCAAAAAGACAAAAGGTAGCCAGTTTCTTGAGTTTCTTAGCAGCCTGGTCTATGGCAAAGGCTGGGGATCCCAAAAACTGTGTCTTCCCCCAGCCTCAGAGCAAGGAATCCTGGACAGCAAACTCCCATCGCTGTACCCCCTAACTGGACCCTAAGTGACCTTAGGCCTCATCCCTCATCCTGGTAATAGCACTGCCTTTCAGTGCTTGCAAGACCATACCCAGCAACTCACCTGTACCAGTTTTAATCATTGTTTGTTCTCCCTTCAGACAAATACAAACATTCCCTGCTGACACGGTGACACTCCAGGTGTAAAGCCTTCACCCTTCTGTGTCTTTAATCCCCTCTTCATTGTCCCCCATTAGCACAAAGCAGCTAGAAAAAAAGCATCCCCTATCCCTATGTCACAAAAGGGTAGAATGTACGGTTGTAGCCCACCTCAGTCAGGGGCTTCATGAGGCCAATTGAGGCAGAATTCTGAGAAATAATTATCCTGGAATGTATTCCTGCAACCCAAGAAATTTTGCTGCAAATCCTGCAACCTAGTCTACCTCACCGGAGACCAGAACCAGGCTCAGTCTCTCTCGAGATGCTCCTACTGATACCAGCCACAGAGCCCACCATTGCCCATTCCCCTTCTCCTTGTCCCCACTTCCTTGTAAATATTTACATCCTTGTGTGCTGGGTATAAAACTGTCATTTGGGGTACATTCTAATGCTGGTCATCCTAATCCTGACACAGGCAGGCCAGCCACCATGCATGAAATAAACCGCGACTTCCTTTGCATTGGAGTCCTGACATTTTTTCCTCTCTCTGCCGAGTCTCCTCTCAATGTGAACATAACACATGGCATATAGTTAACTACTTACAAAGTGCCAGTTAAATTGTACCCCATAAAGCATTTATTACTTTCCAGGAGATCTAAATATTGAACACAACTATGCTGGCTCTGGATCTTACCTGTGTCGATAGGGTGAATGGGTGAAAACTAAACAATATAGGACTGGACACTGATATTGATCAACTTGATTGAACATCACAAGCCCCCCCTGCTGGATGGTAGGACCCATGAGCTGTGGTGGGTTTGGTGGACAACTGCTCGCAAATTGGTTTTTATAATAATGATGCTTGTAACTCACAAAGTATCACTATTGTTAAAAAAATGAAAACAAAACAATACTAACAGAGAAAGATGCGGAAAAGGTTACGGCAGAATGCATGTCTGGACGGGTAAGGAGTGGGGTGGGGGAAGGGAGGGAATTAGGGGAATAATGCCTGAACTGATTGGAAATTATGTAAGAATACACAAAGATCAATAAATAAAAATTAAAAAAAACATCTCCACAACTCTACAGTAACTCGCTGGGCCGTGGTGGCGGCACGCCTTTTAATCCAAGAACACTTGTGGGAGGCGAGAGGGCAGCCGAAAGATTTTGGTGAGTTTCAACAGCAGCCTGGTCTACAGAACGAGTTCCAGGACAGCTGGGGGCTACCAAAGGGAGCCCTCGTCTCAAAAACACACAAATAAAGGACTGGAGAAGAGATGGGCCTAGCGGTTAGAGGCACCAGACTGGCTGCTTACAGAGGAACCCGGGTTCGATCCCAGCACCCACATGGCGGCCGGAGAGCCGTCTGAAAACTCCAATTCCAGGAAACTCCAGCTCCAGGGGAAACCGAGACCCTCTTTTGACCTCCCGCGGCATCACGACACAGGTTGCCACAATGCATAGATTAAATCAATAAAACAAAATAAAAGAAAAATAAAATTAATAAAAAAAAAAAAAAGAAAACACCAAAAAAAAAAATCTACAGTACTCAACTAATTCCAATTCCAGCTAAAGGCTCCAGGTCTCTGAACTACACACTTCCGTTTATTTAATGTGGTGAGAATTTCATAAGCGAGGTACTGCTCTTCCTCTCCTCCTTCCAGCTTCTCCCAGCCTCAAACTCAAACTTGGAAATCATGGCCCTTATTTTTATGTTGTTATATTGTGTACATATAGATATTATATATCTATATATATATTATATATATATATTTAGAATGTTACTTGTGTGTACAGTGTTCAGGGCTAAACACATGAAACTGGATAGCCTATCAGGGAAATTGTCCCTAAAGAGAACAGATTCTCCCTCTCTCGACAGCCTGTTGCTCTTCATCTGGAGGTGTCACCTTGTGGAGTACCCCCATCCACACTCGCGTGTCAGCTGGTATTGTCATTCTGTCCATCTAGTTTATATAATCATGTTGTTGTAGTTTCATGGGTACAGCTTCCCTGTCATGTCTTGAAGACACAGTGCTGCAGTTCACTTCTGGTTAGGCATCTTGTTATGCTCTAGAGACTTCTGAAGCCAACTACTTCTGTACCCCTTCCCTAACCTTCTTTTCTTTTCTTCTGGATTTCATTAACGGATCTCAAGTTGCAGAACACTCAAGAAAGCCAGCAAGTTCTCCTAGGCTACAGCACTTCAAGAACCTGCTGCAAATTCTTTACCTCTGGAATTCTCTGTTCTCTGCCCTAGTGTTCTCCATCACTCACTCAAATTACTAAACACATTCCCAAATAGGTCTCAGTGCTCTGAGCTACTCACGCCTGCAGCCACAGACTATACAAGTTGGTTTAAACCAGTTCACACAGTTTACAAGTTAGAATTCACATTACTTGATGTGCTGGTCAAGGCCTTAGTGAGCACATTTCCACAAATGGCAGCCTTTCCCTCCAAGGCTTTTGATGCATTTCTCTCCTATAGCTCAATCCTATGCTGCCCAAGCTGACTTTTGCTCAGCCTTTTGGAATTGACCCTTACTGTCCATGGAGACTCGGTTCAGAGGTCAGCTCCTCACTGTGTCCCTCCAGTTACTCTGTCCCAATATTGTCACATACTTGCCTTGGCTGAGCAAACACCTTGGTGTCTCTGTCCCTCCACTTTAGCTTGACACATCCATGCCTCTGAACTGGTATCATCTAGAACAAATTCATTGAATACCCAGCATACCCAAGTAAAAGAGGACACTACAGCTCTAGATACTCCATCCTCACACTGCTTCACAGCTATGAGACTTTCACAGAATCTGTGGATATGAACTAGGATTGCCTAGAGCATTGCAACGATTATGCTATAGAGACTTAAGCCTATACAAATATCCTTGCTAATACTTTTTTTGTCTTTTTGAGACAGGGTCTCCCTGTAGCCCCAGCTGTCCTGGAACTCACTCTGTAGACCAGGTTTGCCTTGAACTCATAAAGATCCACCTGCCTCTACCTCCCGAGTGCTAGGATTAAAGGCGTGCACCACCACGCCCAGATCCTTGCTAATACTTTATATCATTATTATTGTTTTCATTTTTTTCCTGGCTTGTCTTATGGTAGATGTTAGTGAATTTTGAAAGGCAAGGCCTTTTGCAAGATTTGTCAATGTTTTACATGAAGGATGCTTGTACTCATAAATTATCACTTATTGTTAAAAAATGAAAAAAAAAAAACCTGAGAGAACAGTTATGGCAGAATGCATGATCTGGGATGGGGTGAGGTGGGGGGAAGGGAAAGGGAAATATGCTTGAACTGAATTGGGTTATTTTTTTTATGTGTATGAATGTACTGTCTGCATGTAGGTTTGTGCACCCATGTTGTGCAATGCCGCAGAGGTCAGAAGAGGGTGTCAGATTCACCGGGGACTGGAGTCAAAGACGGTTCTCAGCCGCCATATGGGTGCTGGGGATCGAACCCAGGTCCTCTGCAAGAGTAGTCGGTGCTCTTAACTGCTAGGCCATCTCTCCAGCCCCACCTGAACTGAATTGGAAAATGATGTATTAAATACAGAAAGCATCAATAAAAAATGAAAATTAAAAAAAAAGATTTGTCAATATATTTTCTGTAACATGCGAAAAACATACATGTATATATTTTAAAAGATATATTTAGCCAGGCGTGGTGGTGCACGCCTTTAATCCTAGCACTTGGGAGGCAGAGGCAGGTGGATCTCTGTGAGTTCAAGGCCAGCCTGGTCTACAGAGTGAGTTCCAGGACAGCTGGGGCTACAGGGAGACCCTGTCTCAAAAAGACCAAAAAAATAAATAAAAGATATATTTTAAAAGACTTTAAACTCTCTAACACTGTGGTGCTTAATCTCTCTCATTAGACTGACATGACTGAAGGGCAGTTGTGACATTAATAAAGCACATTAGGTTTGTCTGTGAGGTCGCTTCTCAATGCCATTAGATCCTCGGACAGACCAAGAGTGGTCTAACCCACTGATGGATTCAAAAGTTGAATAGACCATTGGATGATGATATAGCTAGGAAGCTGGGGCCTGGATGGAAGGAGTAGGCACCTGAAGGCACTTGTTGGAAGGGTCTGCCTTGTCCTAGCCCTTCTTGGACTCTTTCTCCTTGCCGGCATGAGCTGAGCAACGCTGTTCCTCTATGAGCAAAATTCTCTATGTCTTCCCCACACAGCCCCAATACAATAGATTCAGCTGATCATGAATGGACACATATGCAACTGTGAACCAAAAGAAGTCCTTCTTCAAGTTCTTTATTTTTAGTTTTGTCACAGCAATACACACACACACACACACACACACACACACACACACACACATGATTAGCATAAGCATTAATAGTCGCTTTGCTGTCATTCCTCACGTGGCTGATGTGCAGGGGTGTTTCTTACTTTTAGTCTCTGTGTTCCTCCTTCTGGTGACTCAGTGACTTTTATACTATTAGCCCATTTATACTGATATGGAACAATAATACTACAGACAGCATTATTATTTATTATTTGACCCTTCTTAAATGTCCAATATTCCTTAAGAGCTTCAAACATGTTAGAGATTCAAGTCTCATGACAATAAGAAGAAATAGAACTGGCTCTTTTACTCAGTTTGTAACTAAAAAGTAACTTGGCTCCCATGCCAAGTAAGTGAGGGACTCAGGTCTGAGCTGGTGCTGAAGACCCATCTACTTTGAGAGTTGGCTCTGATCTTCCTATTTCAATGTTTTGGGGCCATTTGAATAGTTTGCAGGTGTTCATGGCATAAGCAGCAACGGAGTGGAGGTTCTTTCCAAGTCAGGGTTCAGGTTTAAAAGGAAACATCAGTAACAAGGAGAATAAAACACCCCTGTGCTCCAGCTTTGCTACCAACTACCTGCAGTTTGGCCAAATCAGTTTTTCTTTCCAGACTCTAGAGCCTTCTCTACCAGCCACAGGCTGGTCTCTGTGATGGTTAGTGTTCATTGTTAACTTGACGGATCACCTAAGAGGTGAGCCTTTGGACATGCCTGTGGGAGATCATCTCTCAACTGAAAGTGCTTTAAATTTACCCCATCTTTACTGAATATATATATATATATATATATATATATATATATATAGAGAGAGAGAGAGAGAGAGAGAGAGAGAGATTTTTCTATTGCTGTTAATCTCTAACCAATACACTATAACATAGTCCCATAGCTTTTGTTAGCTATTGTACATAATCTATAAATGAATCACAGTATCTAGGAGGATGTGTAGGATGTGTACAAATACTATTAAGTTTTGTAGAAGGGATTTGAGCATCCCTGGACATTGGTGTCCACAGAGGCAGGAGTCCTGGAATGAATTCTTATAGATACAGAGATGATTATGTATTCCTATTGCCCTCTACTTACATGTGGATTCACTCTTCAGAGAGTCTGTGAGAAACTGCTGAGCCATCTGCAAAGATCTTGCTCTAGCCAGGGCAGGAATAAAGTTTGTCTTCCTCTGTACATGTATGTTATACACTGTGTCCTTCAGGCAAGTCATGTACAGGATGTCACACAACTCTTAGTGGCCACACCTTGAGTGTAGTAGACAGTGATTTTATATAGCTGATAAAAGCAAGACTTTAAAAGAGTGAGGTTTCAGTGGAACATGAGGGGCCCCCTCAGCTTTCTATAGCTTTTGTATGTTCACTGCATATAACCTTGCTTAAGTGGAGTTACAGAAGGGAAATTTGTAAGAGAGAACTTTTTATGCATAAGAATACCAGTTCTCCATTCTTAACCTGTTTCTGACATGGAAATAATAATGCCATCAGCATAATAATCCTGGACTCTCTCTGCCCATTTATTGAATAAATGGTGAGTTTGGAATAAGAAAGTATGATATTCTTTGTCCGCCTCCTGAGGGATCTCACTCATAGCCCAAGTAAGGCCTGTCAGTGGAGATATTCTGCAACGGAAACCATAGAGTCTGCTGTCATGACACTGCTATAGTGAAGTACCCATGTGTCCTTAACCAAGGGAGTAGCCAAGAACCTCAAGTGTATGTTATTATTTGACAGGGTCTGTGGGGACAAAGAACACATCATTTATCAGTGCAACTCACAGGTCTAGCAGACACTCATCCCTTGACGTTAAGGGGTTCCTGGTGTCACCAGCATCCCACTGTGGGCAGCAGATCTCACAAGGGTACTGTCACCTGGAATGCTAAGGACAGTGGGCTCACTGGGAAGAGGGCTAGAACACACCAATGGTTCCCAATCAGCGTTGCAGAAAGCCATAAGTGGTGAAGGTGGGTCAGAGGGCTGGGAGATCCTCTTCAGCAGAGCTTTTCTGTTTATAAATTTATAGGCTGATGTAGGCATGGGATTTGTCAGAAGACAGAATTCTTTGGTTAAGAAAAAAATTGAATCCTGGCATGGTGGTGCACACCTTTAATCCTAGCACTCGGGAGGTAGAGGCAGGCAGATCTTTGTGAGTTCAAGGCCAGCTTGGTCTACAGAGCGAGTTCCAGGATAGCTGGGGCTACAGGGAGACCCTGTCTTGATAAGACCAAAAAAAAAAAAAAAAAAGAAAGAAAGAAAAAAATTGAAAATCATGGGACTAAAACAATGACCCTTGAAGGTCCAGCATCCTACCATGTTTCAGAAGGCAAGTATAACTATGTGGGTGAAATCCAGGTGGCAAAATCTGTGTTGCTTAAAGCTTTTACTTCCAATTATGAAATACTAACTTCATTCCTTTTCATTTATAGATTCATGTTAAACAGTAAATTTTTTTATAAAATATACAAAAGTATATTTTGTTCCAAAAAAACTACTGCAAGGCATTAAAAAACATATTTAAACTTGTGTTATATTTTGTGAATAAAGCAAGAGTCAGTGGATCTGTAGTTCTTTTGTTATTTGTTCCTGGGTTGTTGTTTTTTGTTTTTTTTTTTCGGTGTTTTTTTTTTTTTTTTTGATATAGTGTATCCCTGTAGCCCCAGCTGTCCTGGAATTTACTATGTATACCAGGTTGGCCTTGAACTCATAGAGATCAACCTGCCTCTCCCTCCCAAGTGCTGGGATTAAAGGCAGGCATGTGCCACCAAGCCCAGCTGGATCTGTAGTTTTTAAAGAAGTGACCTTGGTTCAAGGGAGCAAATCTACATTTTCACTGTTTATGGTGGAAAATGACTTGCCTCCTGCACTTATGTCAGGGCTTAGCTGCTTTCAGAAGGGTGGGAAATAAAGAGAACATTTGCTCACCACCCAGAAATCAGAACAAGCATGCTGCTGCTAGAGTTCTCATCACAATCCTTACTGGTAGACATTCCACACAATCCCATCCACTCACATGCTCAACTGTTAGGATGTTCTTCAACAAACTGGTCAGTTTCTATGATCATCAGAGACTTTGACCTATCTAGAAATAACCCCTCACCCATACTCCTGTAAATGGCTGTAAATAATTTCATTGTTTCTCTCTTCCCCCTCTTGTTTGCTTGCTCTCTCTCTCTCTCTCTCTCTCTCTCTCTCTCTCTCGCTCTCTCTCTCACACACACACACACACACACGCACACACACACACACACACACACACACACTCACACACTATGAAAGATGTAGTAAAGGGACAAGTTGGAAGAGGAAGTGAAAAACCGAGAGTAGGATAAGGATAAAAGAGGGTAATATGATTAAATTACATTGTGTGTGTGTGTGTGTGTGTGTGTGTGTGTGTGTGTATGAAAATGTTATAACAAAACTCATTATGTAAATATATATTGATAAAGTTGATTAGCAAAGAGTTGAACTATTTTCTATCCATAACTATCTAATGAATTATTCTTATATCTATGATTCATGCTGCAACTGCATAAGCTTTGTCATTATTAATCTGTTTAAATTAAAACTCGTGTTATCAGTACACCAATTAGGTTAATTGCATTGCAAAGTAGTGCCAGCCTAACAGAAACCTCAGAGTGCTGAGTTTGTGACGGGGCACACCTACCAACTTCCTGGCAGCAGAGAAAGCTGCCTGGAAGAGAGGATGCTTCAATTCAAATTGAAGAGTTCAGTAGGTAGAGAAGGATGAAGGAAGAGATGAAAACACCCAGCTAGACAAGCTGGCATTGGGTCGTGGAAGGCTGAGATGATCATACTCATTGAGGGTCAAGTTGCAGACATGGAGAAACACAAATGCAGTGCTCAAGTGTGTGATAGTGTGTGATAGTGTGCTCTTCAAGAGAGGTACATGGCACAGATCGTCATTCTCTCCTGTGATGCTGGCTTCACACTGCTCACCACCGCTGCTCCTTCCAGGGTTTGGGAAAGGTGGCTTCATGCTGTACATCTGCAGAAGGGAAAGGGGCCCTAGGACACTGAGGAGATGCCTACCAGTCCCACAATTACTGAGAGACAAGTTTGGAATTCCAAATCACAGCCTGGCACAACCCCAGGCCTGTTCCCTCCTGTGGTACTACTGTGTGATCTGACCCTGAGGGCAAGACCTTGGAGATGGAGACAATGACAGCAGTAGCAGCAGCAAGAGAAGCAGCCAGATAAGCAGCAGTAGAAGCAGCAAGAGAAGCAGCCAGATAAGCAGGATCAATTATGCAGTACCAGAAGGGGTGAGCAATCCTCACTTCCAGCCCTGGGCTCACTGTGGAAGAGCTCTCGGATGACACTGGCCACATGTTGAGCCCTAGAGGAAACAGGGCTGCTCTGACAGATTATTCAGCCACAAGAGAGACCACTACACAGACTTCACAATTCTGGGTTAGTTCTATAGGAAGCCAGCTCAAAGTTTGTCTAGTGAATAGTCAAATAATGATAGCAATCATAGAAAAAATAAACAATGCACCATTGTACTTTGACAAAAAACATAATTGGCCAGATTGATGAGTTTACCTATTCACAGTCCCATGCTCCCAGGCCTAGCTTGGGTCACACATCCTGTGCACTAACCAGACAACTAAGTTACTCAATCCAAGCATTGCCTATCTATAATCACATATCCCAGACATTGCTCATGTCATACTGCTTTTACTGAGATATAGCTTATGCAGTCTTCAGAACCCCACCTGCCTTTGTGGCCATCCCTACACAGGCGTAGTTGGTTGTTGTACAATCTATGTACTATCTGAAATAGACTCAGACAAGAGTTACATTTTCAAGTTTCCTTGGTTGCCACTTAATTGGAATTACTCCCACCCTCCTATGGGCTGTAGAATAAGGAAGAGGAAATCAAGTTTCATGTATATTGGGTAGCCTTCATAGTGCTGGAAGGTACTATCCATATGACCAGAAGAGAAAAATTAGCCACATATGAATTCTGCAAGCCACCACACCTGGTCTGCCAAGATATGCACACTAGTGTAACAGTGGCATGAATATTATGGAAGTAACCAGTTACTTTCTAATTGGATTTAAGGTTTCCTTTCTAAGATGGAGCACATTCCTGACATCAATATCAGAGAAGATAGGTCCACGCCATAGGACAGAGCCTGATACTTTTATTCTGCAAAATAAATATACTATTAGATTCCTATTGACTTATTATTACACTCATAGATTATTAAATCTCTCAGCTCTCACCAGATAATCTTCCTTATGCAAGAAATGGTGATTAACACAGAAAGCCACAACTGGCCAGTGTGTAGGTGACAAGAAGCTGCATAAGTGCTTATCCCTCTGAAAAGGACACTTATATGAAAATTTGCTTCCCAAGCCTTAGGGATCATTGCAGAAAATGGGGAGGAATGATTACAAAATCCAGAAGTGATGAATGACCACAAAAAAACATTATTTTCCAGCTGGGCAGTTACTATTATGAACTCACAGCAATGTTGACAGTGTGCACAAGCCCTATGTGACCTAAAGACAGACAAAAATCACAGCAGGATGAGGTACTTAAGAAACTCCAACTCTACTGGGCAACCAATGGCTATTTGCAGGGGGAGAGTGAATCTGGTTTAAGGTGAGGCTCTTGGTATGTAAACCAAGCTCTCCAGTGGATGCACCCACACAGTAGAACATTTGTGTACAAACGTTTGACTGTATAGGACTCAACACACACAACCCACACACACAAAGAATACATGAAATAGGTTTGGGATATTGAGGTGTATAGATGGGGAGAGTATCTAAATTTGATCAAAATATATTATATGAAATTTGCAAAGATTCAATAACATGAGAAAACTATCAAAGCTGACTGCCCTACCTGCTTGTTCAACCAGGAGCCACCCCTCCCTTTGGATTGCTCTAGGACCATTTGGAGTCTGTCCTAGAACTACAGGTTCAGAAATTCTGCTTATCCCTAGCTAAACTGACAACACTTCTGGCACCCCATTCCCACCTCAACAGAATATGCCTAAGATTCAACACCAAGCACCACACAGCCGGGCCACAACCTGACAAGTTGCACTAACAGCAAAGATCCAAACACCCACTCATCAAAGGTAAGAGATCCTTATCAAGAGAGATCCATATCAAGAGACACCACCACAGACAGAACTTCAAATGCCTTGTTCCCATTGAAAACACACACACACACATACACACACAAGAATCAACGTAACATATCTCTACAGCAACTAGCACCTATATCATACTATTTCCTGAGAAATGTCACAGAGGTGATGCACAAGACAATGATTTTAAAATAACAATTACGAGTATGTTCAAGGCACTCAAAGATGGTATGAATGAAAACTGCGCCAAACACAATTGTATGAAATAAGTAAGGCAATCATGATATAAAATTAGAATTTAATAAAGAGTTAGCATCTCTGAAGAAAAGACAAACTGTTGAAGGTTGAAATAAAAAATTCAGGATGCCAAATAAAATGCTTAGATGAAAGCTTCATCAATAGATTGGATCAACCGGAAGAGAGAATATCAGATCATGAAGACAAAGTTGAGGAAGCAGACAACTCAGTCAAAGAAAATGCCAAATCTAAAACAACCCAGGAGTCAAACACAGAGACCCTCAGGAACAGCACAGAAAAGACCAATTCTCCTAATCCTGAGAACAAACCCAGGTCAAAGGCACAGAAAATATTTTCGACAAAAATCACAGAAGAATTTTCTAAATCGAAGGAAAGAGATATTTAATTAAGGTTCAAGAGGTATACAGAACACCAAGAAGTCAGGACCAAAAGAGAAACTCCCTATGGCATATCATAATCAAAATGCTAAATGTACATATTAAAGAAAAGACACTGAGAGCTGCAAAACATGAAGATCCATTCCCAAGTAAAGGCCCATCAGAATAACAACTGAGTATTCAGTGGAGACAATGAACCTAAGAAGGGGTTGGAATAATGTCCTACAGGCCATGAAGGAATACAGAGGCAGTGCAGACTATTGTATCCAGCAAAAAATTCAGTTTAAATCAAAGGAGAAAGAAAAATTTTCATGATAAAAACAACTTAAATAATTTATGCCTACTAAGCCAGATGTACATAGGACACTAGAAGGTATACTTCAGTGTAGGATTAAGCACACCCATTTACACACACATTTACAGAATAGGTAGCTAAGAGAGTTCTAAAAAATACTACAATAAAAACATAACAGGAATCAGTATATTCTTGCAAGTAATAACTCTTAATATTAAGGGTTTTAATTACCCAATAAAAAGACTCAGATTAACTGATTATATTAAATAACAGGATACACGGTTTCACTACTTCCAATAAACACACTTTACCATCAAAGACTGATACCACCTTAGTGTAAACAGATGGAAAAGGCATTCCAGGCAAATGGAACCAAGAACAAGCAGCTGTAGCTACTCCATTATCTGACAAACTAATATTCAAACCCAAACTTGTCAGAAGAGAAAAGGAAGGACACTGCATACTCATTCAAGGAAAAAGCCAACAAGACAACAAGAGGTTATTACAACTCTAAGCATATATATATATATATATATATATATATATATATAATCAGATTCATGGGCTGCAAATTTCATAAAAGAAACACTATTAAATCTAAACTCACAGATTGACTTCAAGACAGTGATAATGAATGGTTCATTTTTAAGACCCCATTGTCATGAATAGAAAGATCACTCATAAAAACTAAGCAGGTAAACATTTTGGCTAAATGACAGCATACACCAAATGAATCTAGCAGAAATTTATATAATAGTTGATCCAAACTAAATAATACATTTCTTTCCCAACAACTCATGGAACTTTCTCCAAAATCAACCATATATTAGGAACCAAAGGAAGGCTAAACAAATTAAGGAAATCTGAGATGACATCCTGTAATCCATCTGATCATAAAGGAATAAAGATGGATATCAATAGCAATAGAAATGGGAAAAGATAATATCAAAGAAACTAAATAATACACTGATGTTGAAAATTGGGCAAAGGGAGAAAAAAACAAGAAGGAAAATTTAAAACTACTGGAAAAGAATGAAAATGAAAGCGTAATGTACCAGAATCTATGGAACATGATGAAGGCAGGATTTACAGGAAAATGGATAGCATGAAATGACTACATCAAAAACCCGGAAAGATCTGTTATTAATGAATGGATTGTGTGAAAGACTTGGGAGAAAAGAGCAAACAATAATCACAAAGAATAGAAAGGAAGAGATAATCAAAATCAGAGTTGAAATTAATGACATAGAAATGGAAAAATACAAAGAATTACTGAAATCAGAAGGTTGGTTCTTTGAAAAGATTAACAAGATTGGCAAACTTTTAACTAAATCAACCAAAAGAAAGAGATGGAAAAAAAGAGATGAAAATGGAAATATATATGGATGGAAGGGATATATTCATATTTTAGAGTAATATAAAATTAAAAGAAAAAATTGTGAACCCCTAAACATAAAAAAGTGACTTCTGGATGTTGAACCTTTGTCAAATGGGTCACTGGTGAAGAGTTCCACTCTAAACTTGTTTTGGGATTAACCTAGAGTTTATTTTCAGAGTTTGTAATTTTGGTATATGTATGGAGTGAAAAGATATTTCTTTTAAAAAAGAAAGCAACTGAAGAAGGAATACAAGGAGACCTTCCAACTCACAATAGCCTCAAAAACAATAAAATATCTAGAAACAAACCTAACCAAAGACACCAAAGATCTCTACAACAAAAATTTTAAACCCTTGAAGAAGAAAATTGAAGAAGACATCAAAAGACAGAAAAACCTCCCATGCTTATGGATTGGGAAAATTAATATAGTAAAAATGTCCATTCTACTCAAACTCTTATACAGATTTAATGCAATCCCAATTAAAATCCCCAAGGGTTTCTTCACAGACTTGGAAAAAAAAAGTCCTTAAATTCATTTGGAAAAACAAAAGACCCCGAATAGCCAAAGCAACCCTGAGTGAAAAGAGCAATACAGGGAGGATCTCTATACCGACTTCAAACTATACTACAGACCTATAGTCATAAAAACAGCTAAGTATTGGCACAAAAACAGACCTGTAAACCAATAGAAGAAAACTGAAGATCTAAACTTGAGCAACTACAATTTCAGCCACCTCATATTTGATAAGGGGGCCAAGAAGACACAATGGAGGAAAGACAGCATCTTCAGCAAGTGGTGTTGGCAAAACTGAATCACCACTTGTAGAAGAATGAAATTAAACCCCTATCTCTCACCTTATACAAAAGTCAACTCCAGATGGACCAAAGACCTCAACGTGAAACCTCCAACTCTGAAAGTGATAGAAGAAAAAGTTGGCAGCAGACTGCAAGACATAGGAGTAGGAAAAGACTTCCTAAATCAGACAGCAGCTGCACAAGAATTAAGGTCAACAATTGACAAATGGGACCTCGTTAAACTCAAAAGCTTCTGTACATCAAAGGAAACAATCAAGGAAGTGAAGAGAAAACCCACAGAGTAGGAGGAAACCTTCACTGCAGAAACATCTGACAAAGCACTGATTTCCAGAATATATAAGCTACTCAAAAAACAAAGAAGAAAGAAAACAAATGACCCACTCAAAAGATGGAGCGAAGAGCTAAACAGAGACTTCACAAATGAGGAATTAGAGATGGATGAGAAACATCTTAAGAAGTGTTCAAAGTTACTAATAATTAAAGAAATGCAAATTAAAACCACTTTAAGATATCATCTCACTCCAATAAGACTGGCTAGGATCAAGAAAACAAATGATACCAAGTGCTGGAGGGGTTGTAGGAAAAGGGGAACACTCATCCACTGGTGGTGGGAATATAAACTTGTACTACCACTATGGAAAGCAGTGTGGAGAACCGTTGGAAGACTTGGAATGAACTTGCCACCTGACCCAGCCATACCACTCCTGGGTATGTACCCACAAGACTCAACTTACTGCAGAGATACATGCACATCCATGTTTATTGCAGCTTTCTTCACAATAGCAAAGAGCTGGAACCAATCCAAGTGTCCCTCAACTGATGAGTGGATAGAGAAAATGTGGCACATCTACACAATGGAGTTCTATGCAGTGGTAAAGAAAGATGACATCATGAGCTTTGCAGGTAAATGGAAAGAGCTAGAAGATATCATGCTGAGTGAAGTAACACAGTCCCAGAAAAACAAAGGACAAATGGTATCCCTCATCTGTGGATGCTAGCACCAATTACCTAATTGTATGGCAAACTCAGCAATATCAATATGATCTGAAATCAACTGTGCTTTTATATTGTGAATCCCTTAAAAAATAAAAATAAAATAAATTTTAAAAAGAAAAGAGAAATATTACACAGATACTTAGTAAATTCAGAGAATCATAAGGATGTGCTTAAAAAATCTATATTCCACTAAACTTGAAAATCTAAGAGAAATGGATGAATTTCTTAATATGTATGACCTACCAAAATTAAATTAAGAAGTAAATAATAGAATCATAACAACCAATGAGATAGAAGTAGCAATTAAATGTCTCCAATAAAAAAAATCCTAGGACCAGATGGATACAGCACAGAATTTTATAAGACCTTCAATGAAGAAAAATAATATTCCTTAAATTGTTCCACAAAATAGGAAAGAAAGGGACAGGTCCAAATTCTTTTTATGAAGCCACTTATACTATATACAAAATCCAAATAAAGAACCATCAAAAAAAATTACAGGCCAATCTGCCTTCTGAACATAGGCATAAAAATTCTCAATAAAATACTTGCTAACCAGACCCTAGTGCTCACCATGTAGATTATTCACCATAATAAATTTGACTTCATCCCAGAGATGCAGGGATGTTTCAACATACATAAATCAACAAATGTAACCTGCCACATATATAGACTTTAAGACAGAAAACACATGATCATCTCATTAAATGCAGAAAAGCCTTTGACAAAATCCAGTATCACTTCATGCTAAAAAAAATCATGGTGAATCTAGGGATATAGGTGCCATATCTCAACATGAACATAATATGCAACAATCACACAGTCAACATCAAAGCATGTCCATTGTAATGAACGAGCAAGGATGTCCATTCTTTCCATTCTTGCTCAATAGAGTGTTTGAAATTTTACCTAGAGCAGTAAGATAAAAGAGATAAAGGGTTACAAATAATAAGGGAAGAAGTCAAAGAACCTTTATTTGAAGATATATGATTTTATATGCAAAAGATCCCAAGACTCCATCAGAAGACAAACAGAGCATGCATCAATTTAGCAGGAAATGAAATTAACACATAAAACCCATAGTTTTGAAATAAATAAGATATCATGGAATAAATCTAATCAAGGAAGTGAAAGATGTATATAATATACACATTAAGACATTAAAGGTAAAGATGAAGAAGATAGCAGAAGACAAAAAGAGTTCCCATGCTCATGACCAGTGGGATTACTATTGTGACAGTGGCCATTCTACCAAAAGCAATCTACAGATTCAACAGAATCCCCATTAAAAGCTCAACAAAATTCTTCACAGAAGTTTAAAAATCTCAAATTTCCTATGGAAGGAAAAACATCCCAGGGTAGTTTGTTTAACGATCTTGAACAATTGGAGTTGAGGCATAAGAATTTCTGAATTCAAGTCATTACTACAGAGGCATAGTGACAAAGCAGCATGAACTGTCATATAAACAGGAATACCGACCAAAGGAACAGAAATGACATAAATGTGAAGCAACTATGGAAATCGGTTGGTTCCTCAAAAAAGTTAGAAATGGACCTACCGCATGATCCCACTATACCGCTTTGGGGCATATACACAGAGGACTCTTGTATACCTGCTCATCCATGTTTATTTTTGCTCTATTCACAATCACCGGGAAATGGAAACCTAGACATCCATCAACTGATTCAAGGATAATGAAAATATCATCTACTTACACAAAAGAATCTCGATCTGTTCTTCAGAAGAAAAAACAAAATTCTGAAACTCACAGACTAAATGGATAGGTAAATGGGTAGAACTGGAAACAATCATCCTGAGTGAGGTGACACAGTCCCAGAAGCACAAACGTCGCATGTCCTCACTAGCTTTGAATCTTTCATTTTTTTTTTAGATATGTGTGCTTCAAATGGGAAAATCCACAGAGCTTAGGAAACAAGCAAGGGACAACAGAGAGGGGCTTCGTGGGAGAGAACATAAAATACAATGATATAAAGACAGAAAGGGGAATATTGGAATAGAGTGGGCTAAATGAGGTAGGGATTGAGAATGCAGGGAAGAGGACTAACTAACATGAAAGCCCTTTTGAAAAGTTATATGGCTTCCTTTAGAAGCTTTCTGAAATATATACATTACAATATAAAAAGAGGTTAAACTGAGTTACCTTACAATGGGGGATAATGCCCCTACCAGATGGAATAGACTAGCAAATAAAAGCTCAATGCTAGGAATGGAGTCCCACCTTTGGTGCTGTTGAGCAGGAGAGGGGTCCTATAGACCTTCAAGCAATAATGGCTATTGTTATTTCATTTGGTTTCCAAAACTTGATGAAAAACTGAAAACACTGCATATGTGAATCATAGAGTAAGCATGGAGAAATCAAGCTAGTACTGGCCTTGAAGCATCATCTCTGCTGGCTGCTTTTCAGAGTGCTGGAATGTGCCTGCATGCTACCAGAAGAGAAAAGTAATGTCACACTTATGTGCTTGTGAACCCTGAATGCTATAATAACAACTGCTTGATACATTGCTGCAAGAGTGGCACAAACTGGTATAGAAATGTTACAGAAGTAACTAACCACTTTCTGATTGGATTGAAGGTCCACTCCACAAGATGGAGCCCATACCTGTAGGAAACATATCACCAGCCATAGGGGAGAACCTAGTACTTTTATTTATTCTGCCAAACAGATATATCAGTAAACAGATTCCTAATGGTGTATTTTTATTCCTATAGACTAGTTCATCTCTCAGTTCTCACTAGAAATGTTTCTTCCTGCAGCAAATGGTGATCAATATAGAGACCCACCACCGGACAATATGCAGAGAATAAGAGACTGCAGAATAATCAGCCATAAATGGGACACCTATATCACATCACACCCTCTTCTCCCAAGTCTCAGGAATCTTTGTAGAAGAGGGTGAGAATTAGCGGAATGATTATAAGAGCTAGAGGTGGTAGGTGGATACGAGGAAATTTTATTTTCTGAACAGAACTGGGAAGTTCTACCTATGAACACACAGCACTCCACTCGAGAGAGTAGGCACAAGACCTGGGCAAGCCCAAACCAGACAAGAGCAAGTGCAGCATGGACAGAGGAAATAGGCAGAAAGCCCCAGTGTCAGCTGAGGATCTATCAGCAATTGATAGCTGCTGAGAGAGGGAAGGTAAATTTTCTGAAAGGTGTTATTCCAGGTAGATGACCAGGATACAGGGGATGGACCCACGCCCTAGAGCAGCATTTTCTGAACACAAATTAGACTTGATAGGCCTTTAAAAAGAGAGGATATGAGAACAGAGGACCTGACGTGGGGGGGGGCTAGGTAGGCAGCGTGGATCTGAGAGGACATATGGCAGGGGTCATTGCTTACTATGAAAATACATTGCATGAAATTCTCAGAGTTGATAAAAATACTTCTAAAGTCATAATTAATCTAGGAATTTTCAATAAACTCTCTAACATTTGTATCATTATTAATCTCTTAGACAAGGACAGACTGATAATTCCAACAATTTAGGAATCAAGAATCTCTGCAGAAAAAAGTTATCAAATTTCAAAGACTGAAAACAACCTGAACAAATTTGAAGTTAAATTTAGATCAGGTTGATGGCCATGCTTCATCCAAATATTGCCATGCAGATTAAGTAGGTGTGATGCATTGGCTGTGAGACCATATGAAAGGACGGTGTGCCCACTACACCACAGCCTTTCTTCACTGATGCCACGGCATTTGATTTTAATGTTGGTCAGAATCCCTTGGCTGACTGTTGCTTGCTAGTGCTCTGTTGAACACAGTGAGCACCTGTCTATATGGCATAACACTTCTCTTCCACAGGAGGTGTATCCCTGCAGCCATCCATTGTCTCCATAACAAAGAGCACTGCTGATGTGCTGAGATGCAGCCCAGCCAGGCAGCCTGAAGCAGGTGTTCAAAGAGAGTCTCACAAAAGATGTGCTCCCAGCAAATAATAGCTATTTGTATTGGGAAGACCTGCAAGTGTGCATCCCAGCTCACGGCTGGGGTCCAAAAGGTGGCCTCAAAAGAAAAGACTTAAAAGCAGAGAGAGGAAAATATAAGGGCTGAGCAGGTAAAGTGATGATTTTGGCCACCACACTACAAGCACACCATATAAATGCTGTCCCCTTTATCCTACACCACAGGGACCAAGGCACAGAAACAGAAGGTAATGTGGAACTGGAATCCCAATTCAATGAAGTTTTGAAAACATGGTTGCGCCTCTGCCCAGTGGTATTCAGTTCTATGGACAGAACTCTTACAGCCTAACACCTGTGACTCCAAATCATATCTATAGACTTACAAATGAGGCTATCAATAGTGACCCTGTGAATAATAAAATCCTTAATTAAGGAGACTGACATTAGTGTAACATTGAAGTGGTAAAAATAATTAACAATCTACAGTTGAATAGGCTGAATCTACCTACTGAATCATTTACAGCTTTGGCCTTTTGATTTCTCTACATTTTTTTCCATTTGTTCTCCACTAGAACAAGTTCCCCGAATGGCACAGCAAGTGGTGATTTTGTTAGGAGTTGGAAAATTGGATTCTTAGTATTTAATCTAATTGAAAATAGCATTACACAACTCAAATCAAACAAGCAATTTAGTTGTCAGACCATCCTAAGACTGTAAATACCTTCCTGATGAATGTCTTTATATTTACACTCTTATCTGAAGGAAGGTACTGCTTTAAGGGAAAAATTACTATTCTCTGATATAATCTGATGTATATGTTTCTTAAAAATTATCAGTCACCATTAGAGATATGTTAGAATGAGAAACCCGTATATATGTTCAGAGAGTTGAGTCTGACCTGCCTGGATTAAAGGCAGTGTTTTGGAAATTGTCTACTCTGAGATCAAGGGCTAGAGAGGTGATTTCTCTGAGATACATGATCTACGTGAAAATGCTGACTCTGTGGAATCCCATACCATCTCCTTTGTAGCACTGTTGATACAATTAAATTACACAATCCATCAACTGCCTAGTATGCACCTATTAAACCTCACACAAGGCTACTCCACAAATAATAGAGCCAAAACAAATTAAATGATGATGATGAGTATTATTATAATCCATTGCATTCTTTTAATTAATGCCACTATATTCTAGTAACATATCATAGTTAAATTTCACCCATGAGTTATAGGAGACAGACAGAAAGTGAATCAGGAGAGGATGATTGTTGCCTTCTCTGTCATTTTCAATTTGGTTCAATTTTTCTCCTTTATCCCCCCTCCTTTTATTCTTCCTCTCTCTCCCTCTCCTCCTCCCTCCCTCCTCCTCCTCCTCCTCCTCCTCCTCCTCCTCCTCCTCCTCCTCCTCCTTCTCCATAATGAGGTACATTGCCAACCTTACTGTATTTTATTGCTTTAGGAAGTATTTCTTACATATAGCAAAATCATTACTTGAAGTTAGATTTTAACTTGTTAAGGAGCACAAGAAATAGTTTATCTCCCTTGCAAGTTGTTGTTTATTTAAAATAGAGATGGAGAGATTTAAGCAACAGACAGGTGAATGGAATGAGCTGCACACAAAATGCAGTGGAGTGTAGACAGCAAGGGCTCCATGAGCCCCCCCTTGAGGAGCAGGGAAGCAATGGCAAGCTGCCCTGGGCTGGAACCCACTGTGGGGAGCCCTCTGAGGTCGGGGAGAGCTCAAGGATCAGGTCTGCTTTCAGCTTGTCTGGAGATGACCTTCCCATGGGTCTGTGTGGCTTTGTTGTGGAGGTCTTTCTATCACGTGAGCAAAAATCAGTGCATCTTTTCTGTTGTCCTTCCTAGCTCTGACCTCAGTTTCCCCCAAATAAGCCTAGTCTGTCTTGGGACCAGTGGCCCTTTCCAACCTGGGTCCCTACATTGTGATCTTTCAGCTTACTGCATCCAGGCCCCAGATGGCTAGGTGTCAACCCCACACTGTTTCTCTCTAGAGGCCCCAGTGCTTGGGAGCTTGGTACATCTAAAAATGCCTCTGCTGTGTCCCTAACTCAGATGCTACAGTTATTAAAAATTCCTCAAAGCATGAGTCATTCTATCCAGAATAGTCATATTTCAGAATTAAATAGAATATATTAATATATGTACATAGCTCATATGTATGTGCAAGGATTATTTATCTAATATCATTTCTGTCAAGGCACTAAGCAGAAATGGAAAAAGAAAAAAATGATCTGTCCATGATTTCTGCATTCCAGATGTTTTTAGTATAGTGTCTGCGGAAGCACATAGATGGATGGTTTCAGGACAGTTTCATAAATTCTGTAATAACCTGATACACAAATAGTACTCTGGCTGGAAGAGAGGGAGACATCTTTATCATTCTGGGAAAGGCAAGAAAAATGCTGTCTAATAAAACAATTCTACTATTTAAAAGAAATTGTCAGATACAGAGAGAAAGAAAATTGTAAGCACATAGATAGACACACATGTTATAAACAAAAACTTTCCCACATTCAAAAAGCAAAAGCAATCCCATTTTAGAAGAAAGTATGTAAGCATACAGGGAGAAGATGAATTGAAACTAGGATTAGAGGTATGAAGCATTAAAGAGGTTTCTGTGGCTTGATCAGATGAAAAATATATTTATCACCTCAAATTAGCCATAGTGGAGGTGGAAGGGATCAGGGATGCAGAAGCAGATGGAAAGAGGTAAACTAGAAAGCCACTTAGTGTGAGGGGCATATGCTCTGGGGTGGGGGTAGGGGGCGAGAAAACAAAGATCGTCTTTGTTTACAGGATTAAGTCTTTCAGAGGTGAGGGAGAAGCACTTGGGACAGTACTGATAGTTCTGGTGATGCAGTTAACAATCCACACAGATCTGGGTTCTAGCAGCCAAGTTCAAATTCTCAAGTCATAAGTCAAAGTCTACCTAGATTTGGGCTAGGGCTCAGCTCTCTATGCATCATCATTTCCCTCTTTTTTTTTTTTTATTTCTGTATGTGTATGAATGTACTGTCTGCATGCAAGTTTGTGCACCCGTGTCGTGCAATGCCGCGGAGGTCAGAAGAGGGTCTCGGATTCCCCTGGAGCTGGAGTTCTCCTGGAACCGGAGTTTCAGACGGTTCTCGGCCGCCATGTGGGCGCTGGGGATCGAACCCGGGTCCTCTGCAAGAGCGGTCGGCGCTCTTAACCGCTAGGCCATCTCTCCAGCCCCATTTCCCTCTTTCTAAAACAAGGAAAATACTAACAGCTTTCTGGCAGATTGCTAGATGGAGCAAGATAAGTGAGACTATGTCTTCATATCCTTAACATGGGGGGTCAGAGGATAGTACTTGAGGAGATAAGAGTTAATTCCAGACTTCTACTCTAGACAAAGGTTAAACATTCCCCTTTCCCAGGCAAAAGTCCACCAGATGCATCAGGGGGATTGAGAAA
This sequence comes from Rhizomys pruinosus, assembly GCA_009823505.1. NCBI lineage: Eukaryota > Metazoa > Chordata > Mammalia > Rodentia > Spalacidae > Rhizomys > Rhizomys pruinosus. The sequence continues at coordinate 579,982 of VZQC01012951.1, forward strand.
CAGGCCCGATAAAAAAAAAAAAAAAAAAAAACAGAACCCTACATTCCCCCGCCTCAGACCCCTACCCAATGAAAAGATCTCGAAACCTCCTGTTTGTGGTTTTTCCTTTAAAAGATCCTTCCCCTGGAGCTGTGGGACCACTGCTCCCAGCCTGCTGCGTCAGGAGGGTGGTGGTCCAAGCTCGAGCTTGAAATAAACTCTTTGCATTTGCATTGGAGTCGTGTCTCCTGGTGGTCTGTGAGACCCCTGCGAGTTGGGCCTTACAGTACTCAATATGGTCATTTAGGTAATATTGTTCTAGGAGTCTACACTGAATATTAGTCATGTAGTCATGTGGGAACTAAATCAATTCTATCTTAAATTAATTTCTGATCAGGCCGGGTCCTAGAAGTCAGCAGAACTTCTTCCTAGCCTAGGGCCACATACCACAAGATGTCTGGAACAGGACCCTGGGTCAGCTGTGTCAGCAGTCTCAACCCTGATCTCAACCCTGGCCCATTGTCCTCCATTCCCCACATTGTATAATGCTATCATAACTAGCCGGCTGCTGCATCTGCTTCTGTGACTTGCTTCTTGCTTTTTGCTGTCTAATAAGATAATGCTTCACATAGCAGGAAATTCTCAAGGTTGTGCCTTTACGAGGACCCCAACCCTGGACCCCCACACAGTGGCATTCTTATTGGCAGGAAAGGCTGCTGTCCAAGAGCTTGCTAAACTGGAATAAACTTTTTCCTATAATTTTTAAATTTTAACTTTTTGTCTGGTGTCTCCTTGGGTGGTCTCGAATCCACTACATTTACATCTCCTTATGAGTATAAATTAAGTGCTATAAGCACTGGATATTATTCTTATGATCCCACTGTCATTGTCCTTGGAGCAGACAAGAGTAGACTTCTAGTCTGAAGTCCAGCATCTAAATGTTCATCCCTACTCTCTGGGTCTCAGGCTTCTAGTATGTAAAGGAGATGTTAACAACATTAAATGGGGCAAGAGCATTCAAGCACTTTAGGAGAACTAGAAAATCCAACACATGCTGCCGTTACTGGAAACATAAGGGATCATTTTCAGAAAGTGCAACTAGGGGAAAGCTGTATGGACATCTCACTCTCTCACCCAGCTGTCTATACCAAGAATGCCTCGGGTCTCATAACCCATGCTGAGTAAAGTTTACAGCACTCCCCAGAGCCTCTGGGAGACAGTCAAATGGCCAGGAGCAAACACTGATTTGTGTGAAAGTTCACTTTCACACAAAGAAAGGAAGAAGAATGTGATCAGTGTAGAATAAGTTCCTTTGAGCCATATAAGAGCTATGAGTGCCAGGAATGATCTGAATGTGTGGATCAGAGAGGGTTTCACTTTCTAACTACTCTAGCAGTAGGATGGAGCTCTGGGGTAGAGTGGTGGCAGTGAGATGCTTGGTGTTAATTAAAATGTAAATGGCTGAGGGGGAGCAAAGAGAAGCAAATCACAATTATGCATATGTATGCAAATGACATAATGAAACACATTATTCTCTATGCTAACTAAAATTATAAATAATCAAACCAACAAATAAGTAAATTTAGTTTGTTTAAAACAAACTAGAAGGGTGAACTACTGGAAAGAAAAAGGGGGCTCTCTAGAGGAAAAAGCAGAATCAAAAGAGGATAATGGGCTGTGTGTGGTGGCACATGGAAGAAGCAGATGGATCTCTGTGAGACAGAGGCCAGCCTGCTCTACATAGTGAGTTCCAGACCAGCTGGGGCTACAGGAAGACCATCTCTCAAAAATTCAAAATAAAAACAGTATAATAGGGTAAGAGGTATAAATATAATTAACATACATTATACACAAGTATGACAACGTCAGAGCTGGAGAGATATAAAATAAAAAATAAAAAACAGGTATGAAAATGGCATAATTCTATAATTAATTTACATAGATATAAATATATGTACCATGTGAAAATTAACAAATATAACTATAACAAAAATCACTATAAAGTCACTATGAACAAGATTTATTGTCATTCGGCTAAAAGTACCTTATTAATTTGGGGATAGGAACTGTTTGATATCTTACTGACATTTACACACATGCTAATTTTCTGAGTGGCAGATACTTGTGCTGAGGGCACTGTGCACAGTATAAAGGACTTCAGTGAGCATTGAACTCAGACACTTCTCTGCAGGGAAGTGAGCTCTGCACTGGGTAGAAAGGAAAGGGATGCAGTTAAAGCCTCTCTGAGCCAACAATACTCATCCTGGATCCCAGAGCACTGGCAAATGAAAAACTTCATTGAAGAAATAACGTCATGTGCTGAGAACTAAATGCCATATCCCCTGATGAGAATGTGAGGAGGACGGCAGTGGGGAATCTAGTTGTCTCTATGCTAACATAGGAAAGCAATGGAGGCTCAGGAAAGAGGACCAGCTCTCTAAATTCCAACCTACTCATAGGGATGTTGACTGGTGGTCCCTGCAATAAGCATTTTCATAGCACATGAATGGTGTTTTTAGAAGAGCACTACAATCCTAATTATCCTATCCAGGGAGAGGCTGAAGCACTGGGACACATAACTTCTGAGCTTCCCAGGGGTCTTGGGCTATGGAGTCACCCAGATCCTTCATATCTCATTGAAGCCTGGACAAACAATGTAAATGCATCTCTTGATGCATGCAACTATGACACAATATTTATAACACACAGCTGTTGTGAGGGCTAAATATGCTAACCATCATCACCAAAGCTGTCGTATCACTTGTCACCTTAAATACAACCACTGAGGTTAACGGTCTGCAAATTTCTTCTACGATCTGTGTTTACATAAATAGTAATGAAGCAGAAAGGGTAATTTATGGCTAGAATTACCTATATGTTTCTAGATAGTTATATCTAACCATAAAATGGTTTATTTCAAAGGGTTATTGCCTTAAAAGCTGCAAGAACTGATTTGGAATTCCAAGTTGCCCTCTGTGGAATGAGAATGACCACTTTACCTCCCACCATTATTTATTCTGTTTCCTCCTATGTGGGAAACACTGAGGATAAATATCAGCATTTAAAAATCCACAGTCCCATGGGGTTTGAGAGATGGCTTAGCAGTTCAGAGCACTGGCTGCTCTTGCAGAGGACCCAGGTTCAAATCCTAGCGTCCACATGGCAGCTATCAACCATCTGTTATTCCAGTTCTAGGTGATGTGACACCCTCTTCCTTGACTGACACCCTCTTCCAGCCCACCCTCTTCCAGCCCACCCTCTTCCAGCCTCTGTGGGTGCTGCATGACATGGGTATACTTCCATTCACGAATATCACTCATACACATAAAAGTAAATGAAGTTAAAAAAAAAATCCACAGTTCCTTCTTTCATGGAGCTTTAAAGCAAGGGAGATAGAATGGGAAAAGAGATAGATGTTACTGTAAGGCACCATGGGAGAAAGTCACAGCAGGTGGGAGCTTTTCTAAGCAGGTTTTTAAATGTAAGTAATTCTAACCTCTATATCAAATATTACCTCTCTATTTCAAATAACAAGGACGATAATGAAGACATATTTAATCCCAATACATAATTGGTAGACTTTAATAGAGGAAAATATCATGTTTATGGGACCATGATAACTCGGATAACTTCCAACACAAGCAAAGAGACTTTGGGGAAAAATAAAAACTGAATCTATATAAATATAGTTCTTAAGTTAGCTGAATATCATTTGTGTACATGATAAAAATAGTAATAATTTTGTTTCTAGGGCCTGTAATTGTAGCTATACTAAAATTAATAGGAAAGGTAAAAATAGCAGGAGAGCATGAGAAAGATGATACTATTTACTCAGTATTTACTCTGCATCAATCCCTGTAAAGGCATTAATCATGATAACATGATAACAACTTCACAGTCTCATCGGGCTAGCAATAATTCTGTTTATTGTCACAGATTAACTGGGTATCTATGTGAAAGGGGGCAAGCGGACCAGAGTTACAGAGCTCAGTTAGCATTTGAATTCATTGTGTGCCTTAGATGAAAAAATACCTATTTCTTGGAGCTGGAGAGATAGCCTAGCAGATAAGAGCACCGCCTGCTCTTGCAGAGGACCCAGGTTCGATCCCCAGCACNAGAAATCATTTTAACACTATGTCCATTAAATGGAGTGTTAGGAGTAGGTTCTCTCCTAGTACTATGGCTAAAGTAGCCATAGGTTCTTCGCCTTCATACTGGTGTCAGATATAAGTTCCATCTTGTGGAGTGGTCTTAAAGCCAATCAGAGTGTGGTTGGTTACTCCTATAACATTATGTCACTGTTACACAAATATACATTAGACTTCTGGGCATAGCTTGCTAAGCCAGTCATGACTTTAGTTTGTGGGGTTCAAAGTTTATTATGTTTGGGGGTTGCTTTTCTGCTCTTGTAGCATGCATGTCTCCTCCCAGCACTATTGAAACTCTCCAGTTAGTGATAAAGCTCCAAATGTATCAAGGACTTCAAGATAAGACCCAATACACTGAATCTGATAGCAAGCAGGAAATATACTGGCACTCTTAGGTACAGAAAAGGAATTTTTTTCTATTACTTCTTTATTTTTTTTTTCATTTTTAACAGTAAGTAACAATTTCTGAGTACAAGCATCCTTCATGTAAACCAATTTGCAAGCAGTTGTGCCCAAACCCACACAGCCCATGGATCCCACCATCCAGCTTGGGGGGGGGGGCTTGTATGTTCAATCAAGTTGATCAAATGAGTGTCCAGACTATATTGCTGTAGTTTACCATTCACCCAATCGCAGCCCTTACATTCTACCACGCCCCTTCCGCAAAAATTGTTCCTAAGGAGCTTCAAAAGGGGCACAGGTGGATGAGAAGCAAAAACAGTCTACTTCTCTCCGTAGCTGTTGTCTTGGACTCTGGTCAATTCTGGCTGTTTCCTTCATGGGCTGACAGTTTGTCCAGGAATAACCTTTCAATCCTACTAATGAAGCCAGGGCCAATTAAGATATATAGGTTTAAACAGTACTAATTGTTTATGGTAGGTTATTTTGGGTAGAAAAGGAATTGTCAAACAGGACCCTGATGGCACAGTCATTGAGATGAACAATTAACAAAGGGGGCCTCATGAAACAAAAAATCTCCTGCACAGCAAAGGATATTCAAATTCTCTCTACCAATGTTCTCTGTTCTCCCTGAAAAATAAGGAGGGCCAAAGAAATATTGAAAACCTGTGGTTTCATTCTCCATTTTTTATGAATAATTGCCTGTATTTGATAGTTTCTATCACCTTGAAAAATTGCTTTTCAAAGACTGAAATAATAAAAGATCCATCTAGGAACAGGGATGGGATAGTACCTTCTGTTTCTATGGAGACCAAATTACTAGTGTTCTCTGCGTGATTATTACTGGCAGTGTCTGAAACCACATGTTCTTGGTTAGCCTTGTCAGTAAGCACGTATTTATCACTTCCTGCCAATGTATTGAGCTCACCTCAACTTGGGTTTACATTAGAGCTTTAGAAATGCCTTTTCCCCTGGCTCCTTTCTTTTAATTTTCTCAAGAGCATACGCCCAGTGGTTTTCCCTAGTGTGATGTGGCTCTTACTGAGTATTTGGAGGGCAGCAAATCATTGAACCTCTCTGTTATGTAAACTAAAACTTAGAAGACAAGAGAACTGGGAACTTGGAAAAAAAAAAAAAAAGAGAACAGGGAGAGTGGAATTTGTCAAGAAAAACTTCACATTTCTAATCTCATCCGAAAAGTTTGTTTGATTGCATTTTTTTTTCCTTTTTTTGTTGTTTGAGGATCGAGGCAGTCCTACTGTGTAGCCTGGGCTGGCCGTGAACTCAGAGTAATCCCCTATCGTCATTCTCCTTCTCCGGAGTGGTAGCAGTACAGGCATATACCACCTTGTGTTTTGAAATACCCATGGACACAGTATGAGATTTTCTCTATGATATAAAAACCAAGGACAGGAGAAACTAGTTACTTTTTCTTTTCTTTTTTTTTTTTTTTTTTTTTTTTTGTATGAGTATGAATGTAACTGTCTGCATGTAGGTTTTGTGCACCCCTGTCGTCAATGCCGCGGAGGTCAGAGAAGGGTGTAGGATTCCCCTGGAAATGGAATATCTCCTGTAATTGGAGTTTACAGACGGTTCTCGGCCACCATGTGGATCTATAGAGAAAATCTCATACTGTGTCCATGGGTATTTCAAAACACAAGGTGGTATATGCCTGTACTGCTACCACTCCGGAGAAGGAGAATGACGATAGGGGATTACTCTGAGTTCACGGCCAGCCCAGGCTACACAGTAGGACTGCCTTGAACTCTCCTCCAATCAAAAGGAAAAAAAAAAGTACCTATTTCTCATGTCCTTGGTTTTTATATCTATAGAGAAAATCTCATACTGTGTCCATGGGTATTTCAAAACACAAGGTGGTATATGCCTGTACTGCTACCACTCCGGAGAAGGAGAATGACGATAGGGGATTACTCTGAGTTCACGGCCAGCCCAGGCTACACAGTAGGACTGCCTCGAACTCTCCTCCAATCAAAAGGAAAAAAAAATGCAATCAAACAAACTTTTCGGATGAGATTAGAAATGTGAAGTTTTTCTTGACAAATTCCACTCTCCCTGTCTCTTTTTTTTTTCCAAGTTCCCAGTTCTCTTGTCTTCTAAGTTTTAGTTTACATAACAGAGAGGTTCAATGATTTGCTGCCCTCCAAATACTCAGGAAGAGCCACATCACACTAGGGAACCACTGGCAGTATGCTCTTTGAGAAAATTAAAAGAAAGGAGCCAGGGGGAAAAGGCATTTCTAAAGCTCTAATGTAAACCCAAGTTGAGGTGAGCTCAATACATTGGCAGGAAGTGATAAATACGTGCTTACTGACAAGGCTAACCAAGAACATGTGGTTTCAGACACTGCCAGTAATAATCACGCAGAGAACACTAGTAATTTGGTCTCCATAGAAACAGAAGGTACTATCCCATCCCTGTTCCTAGATGGATCTTTTATTATTTCAGTCTTTGAAAAGCAATTTTTCAAGGTGATAGAAACTATCAAATACAGGCAATTATTCATAAAAAATGGAGAATGAAACCACAGGTTTTCAATATTTCTTTGGCCCTCCTTATTTTTCAGGGAGAACAGAGAACATTGGTAGAGAGAATTTGAATATCCTTTGCTGTGCAGGAGATTTTTTGTTTCATGAGGCCCCCTTTGTTAATTGTTCATCTCAATGACTGTGCCATCAGGGTCCTGTTTGACAATTCCTTTTCTACCAAAATAACCTACCATAACAATTAGTACTGTTTAAATACCTATATATCTAATTGCCTGTGCTTCATTAGTAGGATTGAAAGGTTATTCCTGGACAAACTGTCAGCCCATGAAAGGAAACAGCCAGAATTGACCAGAGTCCAAGACAACAGCTACGGAGAAAGTAGACTGTTTTGCTTCTCATCCACCTGTGCCCCTTTTGTAAGCCTAGGGAACAATTTTGCGGAAGGGGCGTGGTAGAATGTAAGGGCTGCGATTGGGGTGAATGGTAAAACTACAGCAATATAGTCTGGACACTCATTTGATCAACTTGATTGAACATACAAGCCCCCCCCCCCAAGCTGGATGGTGGGATCCATGGGCTGTGTGGGTTTGGGCACAACTGCTTGCAAATTGGTTTTACATGAAGGATGCTTGTACTCAGAAATTGTTACTTACTGTTAAAAAATGAAAAAAAAAATAAAGAAGTAATAGAAAAAAATTCCTTTTCTGTACCTAAGAGTGCCAGTATATTTCCTGCTTGCTATCAGATTCAGTGTATTGGGTCTTATCTTGAAGTCCTTGATACATTTGGAGCTTTATCACTAACTGGAGAGTTTCAATAGTGCTGGGAGGAGACATGCATGCTACAAGAGCAGAAAAGTAACCCCCAAACATAATAAACTTTGAACCCCACAAACTAAAGTCATGACTGGCTTAGCAAGCTATGCCCAGAAGTCTAATGTATATTTGTGTAACAGTGACATATTGTTATAGGAGTAACCAACCACACTCTGATTGGCTTTAAGACCACTCCACAAGATGGAACTTATATCTGACACCAGTATGAAGGCGAAGAACCTATGGCTACATAGGCCATAAGTACTAGGAGAGAACCTACTCCTAACACTCCATTTAATGGACATAGTGTTAAAATGATTTCTAATGACTTGTCACTCTACCCATACATTCGTTCATCTTTCAAAGGTTATCAGAGAAGCCTCTTCTCGCAGAAGGCACTTATCATAGATAACCACAACTAGTCAACTTGCAGAGCAGAGACTGTAGAATGCCTAGCACCAAGAGGGATCTTGATGTCGCCCCTCTCTCCAAGATTCAGGGATCACCATGGAAGAAGAGGAAGAAAGGTTGTATGTGCCAGATATGGTAGATAACTGTAAGTAAACAGTGCTATCCAGATAGCAGGGTACTTTTGCATACCTGAACTCACAGCAATTACAAGCATGCACAAGACCTACTCAAGCTCAAGTCAGACAAAATCCCAGCATGGGTGGGGGTGGGGGTGGGGGTGGGCAGGAGGTCCCAGCCCTAGCTGAGGGTCTACTGGCACATGGCGGCTTCTAGGACTGAAGAGTCACTTTTCTTTGAGGATGTGACCCTTGCTGGAGCACATTCCTGGCCAGGTTCCACGCCCAAGAATATTTAGGCAACATATAGTAGACTCAGTAAGGAAAAAACTGTGGAAGCTAAATTAATTCCATGTTAAATTAATTTCTGATCAGGCTGTTATTCCATAAGGTCCTAGGAGTCAGTCCAGACCATATACCACAGGATATCTGGATCATAAACCTAGGGCCTGCCTGTCAGCAGTTAAGTCTTGATAAACAACCAGAAAAAGAAGATAATCTCAGACCCACCTGGCTCATTCTTACCCCTCTCTATATAGCTATACTAGCCAAATGCTCCTTCTGCTTCTGTAAACTCACTTCTAGCTAAAGAGAACCTGTGAGCAGCTGCCAGCTAAAAAGAACCGTGATAATGCCTCATGTAACAAAAAAGTCCTAGAGTTGAGGAAATTGTGGTTTATGACTTTAAATCCCTGGATCCTGATCCTCACCCTGTAGCAGTTCGATTAGCAGAGCACAGTCACAGCACTTGCTTGAAAATAATTCTTTTTTTTTTTTCCTTTTACATTTTGAAATTTTGTCTGTTGGTCTCCTTGGGTGGTCTTGACTCCATAATAAAATGAAAAGAATATGAATTTGGATGGATGAGGAAGTGAGGCGGGTATGAGAGGAGTTGAGGGAGGAGGAAATATGACCAAAATATATTGTCTGAAGTTCTCAAAGAATTAATAAAAATATTTTTAAAGATTATCTTGGGGCTGGAGAAATGGCTCAGTGGTTAAGAGCACTTTCTATTCTTACAGAGGACGTGGGTTTGGTTCCCAGCACCCACATGGCAGCTAACTACTGTCTGTAACTCTAGTTCCAGGGGATTCAATGCCTTCTTCTAACCTCTGCAGGCATTTCAGGACATGGGTGCACTTATACACATGCAGGCAATACACTCATGTACAAAAAGTAAAAATAATAAATAAAATATATATTTTTTTAAAAAGATGCTATCTTACAAAGACTCAAGTTTCATTACCCCAGTTGAAAATTTGTTTTTTGCTGTTTCCTGCTCCATCTTCCCATCCCCCCATCCCTCCTATCCTCCCCACCCCACCCCCCACTCCCCCACTCGGTGTTTCCTTTCCTCACAAGTCACCTCCTTTCTCTTTTCATGTTACAACTCCCCTTCTCCTTTCTCTTGACTTACATAGCTCTGGAAGTGGAAGAGTTGATTTCAGCTCTGAGTAGTTAAACATGTTGAGAGTTCTAGCCTGAGATTTTTGTTAACAATATACTTTTCTGAAATACCATGTAGGTCACCCATCTGTATCTGGTATCTTCTTTGTTGTATACACATCCAGAGTTTTTAGCTTATTTACTGTGTCTGTCGTCTGACTCCTGGTCCCTATAGGTTACATAGAAATTTAGAAGACACTGTCTCAGCAGAAAGGCAGTAGATTCGGCATACCTCACTGTCACTTGATTCATCTGAGAAGTTTCCTGGGCTCTGCCACTCAAAGCTTCTGGAATATTTTCATGGATTTTGTTTGTTTGTTTTAATCTTAAGGTTCTTTTTCAAAAATGCATGAGATTTTTCAGATTTTCCAGTCTATGAAGTTGTCAATGTCTAGCAATGCTTTGGGTCATTAGATATGAATAAAGGATGCTACTGGCACCTAAGAACAGAGACCATTTCTAGTTCTAACCATGTGTCCCTGGTCCAATTCTTTCCTGTGTTGCATAAGAATCTAGAAGTTTCCAGGAGCCCCCAGGCTCAGATATGCACTGACAAGGCTACTATTGACCTTTCCACCTCATTACTGGATACACAGCCTTCAGACATGGAGCTTCTTACATGAAGCATTCAATATGAACATGGTCCAGCTGAACACAAACTGGGTAGTTATGTGGTCGTGTGGCTAAGGCACACATTTCCATCCACAGAAAAGGGCAGCAGGTGCTAACATGGTTACTGATTAAGGAGGTACCCATTAATGACTGCTCAGTTCTGAATGCAGAATGTGACAGGAACTGCCCACATTGGAAACCCGTGGAGATGAGTTGGTGAAAGCTGAGTCTAATAACAAATGTAAGAGCTGGACAGCGTTCAGCTAAGCTCATATTCCAGGCCTCCCACTGTCTGACACCAGCCGATTTACTTCAGTTATTAGAGGTTTAGTTCCTCCAGGCTTGTCATGCGAACATATCCAAAAGCTCAAAGAATATGCTAAAAGCAACTGCACAGAGCCTACCATGAACAGTACTCACTGCAATTTGAAGCAGATGTGTATTAAGAGGTAGATGGCTTTGTCATGTTACCAACACACTGTTTTGGAGCAGGGAGTAGGAAGGGAGAAGCTGGAGTGTGGTAAGAGGAAGGAAATATATACTCATCGTCATTCCTAGCCATGCCTTCTGGAACAATCAAACTTCACCCTTCCCATAGAAAATGAAACTAAAGCTTGAACTAGTGACAAGGTTGGATTAAATTCGCACAGTTAGTCCAAGGCAAAAGGCTACATTAGGTCCATCCATGGGGTGCTACAAGTATTGTTTCTCCATGTAGCTTTGCAATGTCTGTTATATACCAGGACGCACTCTGGGCACCAAGGAGACCTGGGACCCTGCTATGAACTAGTGAGAAACAAATCATTCTGGGGCAGCCATGTGGAACCACATAAATAAGCAGCATCTTACAGTTTGGATGAAAAGGCCATTTTTATAGATTTATATGGCTCCTTTAGAAATGTCCTCTGGATTTACATACAAATTAATTTAGTCAATACAGACCCAAATCCACACATGACCCATGTATCGTACAGGAACTGGCTGTTTCTTCTGCAGAATTTTATTAAACCAACAATCATTTAAATGTGAAAAATGTAAACCATTTCACATAAACACAGGGAAATGCAACAGTGTTTGCTGATCTATGTCTTAAAATATGAAAATATAAGCTTTTAACTATGAAGCATTTTCTTCCTTTAAATGACTGTTTTAATGCTTTCCTGGTAATAACTTTTTACTTTTTTATAACTTTTTAAAACTCTAGTGACAATACTTAATATGGGATAGTTCCCTTCAACAGAGCTGCAGGCACGCAGGGGAGAGGGAAGGGCATCAGGGTTATGTTAGGCCTCTCTCCCATAAAACAGAAACTCCCATGCCTTCTCTACACCCTCAGCCCCCAGCAACAACCTCTTTGTGTCTATATGCTGGAATGTGTATATATTTCATGTTGTATTTATTTTCTGTGATGGACTTCGGTCACAGAATGCAATCAAAAGATACAAAATGCCCTAAAGAGTCAAAACCACCTTGAAAAGAGGGCTAAGCTCCTGGTCTGAAAATATATCCTGGGTCTGCACCAGGAACCCAGATGACATCACTTCCAGGAGCCCAGCCACAGCTGCGCCACATCTCCCTCCCCAAGCAGATACCACCTGCGAAGCAGTCTCTAGGTGTTAGACAGAGCCTCTGCACCGGGCCAGCCTGGAGCTCCCAAGAATTTTCTTCTAGAAGCCCAGCATGCACACCTTCCTGCAGCATGCAGGTGACCCTGGCTTCCCCTGATTAGGCCCTCCTACACTTCTAGGTACCTCCTTCACCAGACCCCTTCCACACTGCCTCTTCCAAAAAGTAGAGGACTTGGTTTCCCTTGCTTACCCCCCCCCCACATTGCTGGGAACCTCCTGCACCAGGAGGGAAATCTAGTTGCCCCTGCTTAGGCTATCCTATACCAACATGTCACCATACCTCATGCACCAGCCATGGCCTCTTGCTGCTAGCCCATGTATATAGTTCCGAGGAATTGTACTCCAGGATCCCAGCCCTCACAGCCACCAGCAGCAAGTGAGGGACCAGGCTTCCCATGCTTATGCCCACCTATGTGGATCTGGGACTTCATGTGCCACCCCCACAGAGGAAAACCCACATGTCAGTCCTACTATGACTTAGCTCTCTCCTGAATATTGTAAAAATTATCACTGAAAGAAGAAAGGCAACTTGAACAAAGAGAGAGGGAGAGAAAGAAAGAAAGAAAGAAAGAAAGAAAGAAAGAAAGAAAGAAAGAAAGAAAGAGAAAGAAAGGAATAAAGGAAGTGGAGAGAGGGCTCAGTGGTTAAGAGTATGGGACGCTCTGCAGAGAATACTGGTTTGATTCCCAGCACCAACATGGTACACCATATATAACTCCAGATCCAGGGGATCTGACACCCCTTTCTGGCCTCCATGGGCATCAGACACACAGGTGCACTTACATACATGCAGGTAAAGCACTCATACATAAATATAATAAAATTAAATTAACACATTTGAAAAAAGAAAGGTAGAAACAAGAAAAGGCAGAAAGGAAGACAAGAAGAAAGAAAGGAAAAAAGCCAACAAACGACTCCATATGCATAAGTCCTGGCACGGAGATTAAAAGAGAACCACGAACAAGACAACATAACTCATCAGCAACTTACTAAATTAATGGGATGCAATGAAAATTATCTGGAATGATTTCTAGACAAATAATTCAAAATAACGATTATAAATAAGTTCATATAATGCAAAGAAGCCATGAATGAACTCCAAGAGAAATAAAACAAGAGAAATGCATCAAGGAAGTCAATCCAAGTTGAGAACATAGAATTCAATAAAGAGATACAATTGCTGAAGAAGCCAAGCTGAAATTATGTGGGGAATGCAAACCTCAATAAGCCAAATAAACATCTCAGTGGAAAGCTGTGCCAATGGTATGGACCACATAGAAATTGGAGAATTGATGTTGGAAGACAAGGTAGAGGAATTAGCTCACTCAGTAAAGGTCAATTATAATTAGAATCTCCCTTCAAATGAGCAAGACCTCAGAGAGCTCTGGGATACCATGACAAGATCTAATCTTCAGATTATGAGCACAGAAGGAGAATATCCCAGCAAAGGCATTGGAAAATTTTCATTAAAAGAAAAAGAAAATCTCCATGATATATTATAGTTGAAATGTTAAAACACACACACACACACACACACACACACACACACACACACACACACAATAAAGAAAGCATATTGAAGATGCAAGAAAGATCATGCCATTTATAAAAGCAGTCCCATCTGATTATTCTCTGATTCTTCTACAGAAACTTTAAAACCCACAAGGACCTGGAAAGATGCATTTCAATTTATTAAGGACCAAACTCAAGTCTGCCAACTCAGACTGCTATAGTCAGCAAAACTATCTATTAAAATTGTGAGAGAATAGGGTTGAAGAGATAGTTCCTGGTTAAGAGCACTGGCTGCTCCTGCAGAGGAATTGGTTCCTGGCAGCCACATAGTAGTTAACAACTATTCCTAATTCCAGTTCCAGGAAATCTAATGCCCTCTTCTGACCTCCATGGACATTGCGTGACATGCATGCACTTGCATATATGCAGGCAATACATTGATACACCTAAAATAAAAATAATGAAAAAAGTTCAAAAAGCTTGAAAGAGAAACAAAAACTTTTTTAATAGGAACGGATTAAAGAAATCTATGAACACTAAGCCAGCACTACAGAGGATACTGGAGAAAATATTCCGACCTGAAGACAAGAATAAGCACCCTCAAAAGATCAAAAGAACTAACGATTCCAGAATAGTGAATAAAGTAAGTCAAAGAAAATGCCACAAAACATCAAAATGGCAGGAATTAATATTACAGTGTTCAATAATAATATCAACTGTCTGAATCTCCCCAAAGGAATCACAGGCAAACAGACTGCACTAAAGCAGGGTGTTTCTTTTTTGCTGCCTCCAAGAAATACAACGCCCAACAATGATAGGTACTAGGTTGCCATGAAAAGATGCAAAAGGGTATTGCAAGAAAATAAACCTAAGAAACAAGCAAGTGTAGCTATTTTAATATCTGAAAAAATATACTTCAAACCAAAACTATACAGATCTATGTGATTACATAGGTACATCCAATTTCCTAAAAAATACTATGTGGTGGTGAGCACTGTGCATGGAGGGAGACATTTATCCCACATGCTCATGCATTTGAATACTTGGAACATGGTCACTGTTTGCTGGAACTCTTTGTGGAAGGTCATGGAACACTTAGGAGGTTGTGCTGGAGGAAGCATGTAGCTGGGGGGTAGGCCTTAAGAGTTTATAGCTTCATCCTGCTTCCCATCTCTGTCCTCCTCTCCTCTCCCCTCCCCTCCTCTCCCCTCCCCTCCCCTCCCCTCCCCTTCTCTCCCCTCCTCTCCTCTCCCCTTCTCTAGCCTCCTCTCCTCTCCACTCCTCTCCTCTCCACTCCTCTCCTACTCCTCCTCTCCTCTCCCCTCCTCTCCCATGCCCTCCTCTCCTCTCCTGCTAGGTCTCCTCAGCCATGATAGGCTCTTATCCCTCTGAAAACATAAGTCAAATTAACTCTTCCTTTTATAAGTTGCCTTAATCATGGTATTTTTTCATAGCAATGAAAAATAATTAATATACACTATTAGATCCTAAACAACAGATTGCTACCAAGCAGTTTTGTGGTCAACTTTAATATCTGATTCTTACCAATAAACAGGTCATCAGGAAAAAAAATGTAAATGGAGTAACACCGCAATTAAATTATATCATAAATCAAGTGGACCTAATGGACATCTATAAACCTACATACTAAATAATCCACTTTATTCTCAACAATGCATGTAACTTCCTCCACAACTTACCACATATTAGGACACAAAGCAAGAAAGACTCCATAAATATAGGAAAACTTAAATAACATTCTGTATGCTATCTGACCACAAGTTAATAAAGTTGGATGTCAGTAGCAATGGAAATTACAACTTACACAAACTCACAGAGCCTAAACAACACACTGCTGAATGACAATTTTGCCAGAGAAGAAACCAGGAAGGAAATTATGAACATTCCTAGAATGGATGAAAGTAAAAACACAACATGGCAAGATCTATGGGAAATAATAAAGGCAGTCCCAGGAGGGAAGATCACAGGACTAAGTGCTTACATCCAAAAACTAAAGACACAGCTCAGGGTCCATGGTGGAATGGAAGAGGGGGAAGAGAGGTTATAAGAACCAGGGTTGGTAAGCATAAGGAAACAGAGTCTTCCAGGCCTCTGGAAACTTGCTCATATGAACTTCCAGCAATTGTGTCAGCATGTACAATACCTGTACAAACTCAGTCAGACAAAAACCCAGCATAGAATCAGGAAAAGGGGCAGTAGGCTCCAACCTTAGTGAAGAACAAGTGTAAGCTGTTCCTGGATTGGCAGAATTAATCATGTGTAAAAGGCTATGCTACCAAAACTGAATCTACAGAGTTAATGCAGTACATATTAAAATCCAACTTTGTATTTCATAGATCTAGAAAAAAATCCAAAAATGTAAGCTGAAGAATAACTGTAAGCTGGGTAAGGCAGAGTTGTCTTCTTTAATGGAATGACTCTAGATACACGGATTAAACTCCAGTGGGTGAACCTGCACTGAGGGACATCTGGGTACACAAACTGGACGTGACACGCCTTGACATATATGACAGATGGATGAAATCCAGTGGGGGAGCATAGGGTGTGTGGACAGAGGAGGGCGTATAAAGATGATTAAAATGTTTTAAGATGCTTTGTGTTATGTGCACAAAAATTCAATAAAAATGTACATTGAAAAAAAGTAAAAATGGAGCGGGCTGGAGAGATGGCTTAGCGGTTAAGAGCGCCGACCGCTCTTACAGAGGACCCAGGTTCGATCCCCAGCACCCACATGGCGACTGAGAACCGTCTGAAACTCCAATTCCAGGAGAACTCCAGTTCCAGGGGAATCCGACACCCTCTTCTGACCTCCGCGGCATTGCACGACACGGGTGCACAGACCTACATGCAGACAGTACATTCATACACATACAAAATAAATAAAAAAATAATTTAAAAAAAAGTTTAAAAGTAAAAATGGAGCAAAGATTTTTGACTTTCTGTTCTTTTAATGGATACTTTGCTCAAAGACCTAGCTATAGCAAATTAGACAACAGAAAGAGGAAGGGAGATGTCTAACTATCTCATTTGCATTTGACATGATTCTGTACATAAGAGACCCTACAAAAATATTAGAAAACTCTGAGATCTAATAAACATGGTAAAGCTACAAGATAAAATCAATATAAAATAAAAGAAGCCTTCCTACATAAGAAAAATAGACTCTCAGAGAAAGAAATGGGAAAAATATCCCATTCGAAATGCTTCCAGGTGAATTAAGTATCAAGGAATACATCTACCCAAATAAGAAAAATTCTCTACAATGAAATATTCACAACACTGCCAAAATAAATCAAAGCAGACACTAGATGAATGAAAGCCTTCCCTGTTCCTGGATTGGCAGAATTAATAATGCGTAAAAGGCTATGCTATGGGCTGGGGGCTGGAGAGATGGCCTAGCGGTTAAGAGCGCCGACCGCTCTTACAGAGGACCCCGGTTAGATCCCCAGCACCCACATGGCGGCCGAGAACCGTCTGAAACTCCAATTCCAGGAGAACTCCAGTTCCAGGGGAATCCGACACTCTCTTCTGACCTCCGCGGCATTGCACAACACGGGTGCACATACTTGCATGAAGGCAGTACATTCATACACATACGGAAATAAATAAAATTAATTAAAAAAAAATTTTAAAGGCTATGCTATGGGCTGGAGAGATGGCACAGGGGTTAAGAGCACCAACTGCTCTTGCAGAGGACCTGGGTTCGATTTCCAGCATCCACATGGTGGCTGAGAACCGTCTTTAGCTCCAGGGGAATGGGATGCCCTCTTTTGATCTCCTCAGCATTGCACAACACGACTGCATGAACCTACATGCAGACAGTATATTCATACACATAAGAAATAAAAAAGGCTATGTTACAAAAACTGAATCTACAGATTTAATGCAGTAAATATTAAAATCCAACTTTGTATTTCATAGATCTAGAAAAAAATCCAAAAAAATCCAAAATTATAAAAAGCCGCAAATAGCCAAGCCCATCCTAAGGAATAAAAAGCCAGCTGGAGGCATCACAACACTCAACCTCAAATTACACAGCCCTAGAATGGCAACAGCCTGATCCTGGCATAAGTCCAGACAGGTAGAGCAATGGAGCAGAGCAGAGGACGAGTGAGGAAACTGGCATAGCTACTTCCACGTAATTCTTGACAAAGGAGGCAAAATGCAATAAATGGAAATCCATTTGCAGAAGAATGAAATTAGATTCATATCTTTTACCTGGAATGAAAATCAATTCAAAATGGATTAAAGACCTTAATTTAAAATATGAAATTCTGAAACTTCTTGATTAAAAAATATAGGGAATACTCTTCAGGAAATTGAGGTAGGCAAGATCTTTTTGAACAGAACATCAATAGCATATAACTACTCCAACTATCAACAGATTGGACTACATGAAATTAAAAAGTTTCTGTACATCAAAGGAAACTATCAGCAGAGCACACATTGCACAGAATGTGAGAAAATCTTGACCATCTATCTATTCATCAGATGGAGGATAATATCCATAACACACAGAGCTGCAGAAAATGAAATACCACAGACATAAAATTACCAACCAACAAATGGGTCTCAGAAAAAGACATACAAATCCTTCAAAAAGGATTCAATATTCTTAATTATTAGGAAAAGGCAAATTAAAAGTACTTTAAAATTAAGTGTGCCTAAAGATATGACAGACAGAGTTTTCTCTGGGATCTATTATGTCTCCAACCTTATGTATTAGCCTACATTTACAGTCCCACACATGAGTTTCCTCCCATTGAATAGGGTTTATGTCTAATTAGATAGCTTTTGATTACCTCCTAGATAAACATGCCACTATTGCACCAATATAGTTTGCTCTGTGGGTCATCGTTGTGGTTATCAGGCTTTAAAGCTAGGGTTAGACATAGATCCTTATATTTACAGACAAGTATACCAGCCACCACTCATCAAAGAAGCTTCATTATACAACAGGTGGAGAGACCATTATAGAGTTCCACAACTGGTCACACAACAGAGAATAAGTTCACTATAAGATTCACATCCCTAAGGCACACATCTACAATGGAACTTCTATGCCAAAGGCTCATGAAACGTAGTTGAACAAAGGATAGAGAAAACACTAATGCATCTCTCAACTCTCAGCAGCAAAGCTTCATTATGCAAGAGAGGGCAGTGGACACAGAAGGCAACCACAAACCAAACTGTAGAAACTAACAGCCTGCAGAATGGGTGTCCCTAAGTGGGACTCCCATATTAAACCTCACTCACAGAAGGACAGCCACTGTCTCTTCTGTTCAATGCAGAGCTTGAAGTTTTAGCTACTACAATAAGACAAGGGAAGAGGATATTAACCTGCAGACCACCTTTGGACATGAAAGTACCTCTTCCAAGTCTACCAGCTTGCCCTGAATATTTCCTATGTGCTACTTCCACAATCACATGAGCCATTAAACCTCAGAATCACTCCTCTGCTTTTGTCCCCTCTTCTCCCTCTTTCTCCTCTCCCCTCCATTCCCTCCCTTTCCTCCTCATCGCCTCTCCCCTCCACTCCCTTTCCTCTCTCTTCCTATCCTCTTCTTCCTCTCCTCATCTTCTCCCTCCTCCTCCTCTTCCTCTTCCTCCTCTGCCTTTTCTTCCTCCTCCTCCTTCTCTTTCTCTCTCTCTCTCTCTCTCTCTCTCTCTCTCTCTCTCTCTCTCTCTGATATCAGACCCTTAGTTCAAATGCCAACTGTAACTGGAGCTTTTACACACACACACACACACACACACACACACACACAGACCAGATACATATCCTATTATTGACTTTGAGGAAATGGGGTCAGAGCACTACATATATTACATATATGTGAACTGTCCCAGCTATTTGTGGCCATGTCATGGATACCACAGTAAACACAGCAGAGAAGCCCTCAAAGAGCGATGCTAGAAGATTCCATTCAGTTCTCCTACATCTTTGGAAACTGCAATCCAGAGAGGGTATGTGGCTCCTTCAGGAGTTAAGCATGGAAGCCAAGAACAGAAACATATTTATGACCCTTCTTTCAATGTCCCACCTATAACGCCACAGTCAGGGATCTTAGACTCACATTGATTTAACTGTGTCAAGTTCTGCTCAAGGCCATGATAAGACTATGTCACTCCATCTCCTTAGCAGCCACTGAGGCTGGTACTAGCACACACAAAAGATGAACCTCAACTCAAAGGATAAATAATACCTGCAATGCACAGATGGTTTGCCATGAGAAGACACAAAACTTTGTGTCACTAGTTCCAAATGCCAGGGTCAAATGTCCAAGCTGCTGCAGGGAGCAACAGAGCCACAGGTCAGCCCTCGTCTCCCTGTGACATTCTCATGTTCTGGTTCCCCAAAGGCCTCGACCAGGACGTGCTTATTGGGAAGAGCACCTTTTCTCTGATGTCTCCAGCAGACGTAGCAGCTGTAATCCTGTGTGGATTCCAGCAACATCTTCCAATGCTCTGGGCTTCCTGGGGTTTAGATACAAGGTTCTCAGGGGAAGGGGGATAAAAGATTGGATTCTCTGCCTGACAGCCTTTCCTGGTGGGAAGGTGCCGGATACTCACAGCACTGACTCCACATGATTGGATGGGATCCAAATGGAAGGCACATAATAAAATGATGGAGCCCAGAGAAACACTGAGTCAAGTTTCTGGAGCATGCTCAATGCTGAGCACTCTCAAGTCAACCATTCTATCTGAAGTTATGAAAGACATACATATTTGCTTTGACAGAAAGCCCTAGAAAAAGCTGAGAAAAGAAATGTAGAGTTCAAACAAACAAAACCCAATGGTACTGCAGCATATGCCTGCCAAGTCTAGCTCTATAGTCTTTACACATCTTAACTTCTGAAATCCTATCTAAAAGATGGCACCCTTGGGGCTGGAAAGACGGTTCAGAGGTTAAGAGCATTGGCTGTTTTTGCAGAAGACCCAGGTTCGATTCCCAGCACCCACATGGCAGCTCACAACCATCCACAACTCTGCTTCCAAGAGATCCAATGCCTTCTTCTGTCCTCTGCAGGCATCCCATGGCAAGGGTGCACTTCCACACATGCAGACAATACACTCATATACATACAATAAAAATTAATTAATTAAACAATGAAAGATGGTACCATTTCATAGCTGTGGAAACTCTGCAACTGTGTATGTCAATTTCACAAAGCAAGGAAGGAAGGTCCCTGTGGCTGTATGTCTCCAAGATGCCTTGAGTAATATAGGCTGGTTATTTCTGAACATGCCTCTAATGAAAATGTAACGGGTATTGGTTCAAGATAAATATGGGCATGGATTCTGTGTGTGGCCAAATGCTGCACATTATAGAAGAGTGGTCACAGAGGCTTCTTGTGAAGAGACAAAGAAAAAGAGAGGATAGGCTATTTGAGCAGCTACGATCCACTTGGTTAGGAAGTTTACATTTGCTATGATACATAACCACTTGTAATTTTACCAGCCCTTAGCGCACACACTCTACAAGTAGGGAGACAGAAACTCAGAGAGTGAGCAAATGGAAGGTGGATCTAGGTTTTGAAATATGAATGACTCAAGGCCAATAGACATTCAAAAGTATAAAACTCACAGTGCCTCCTGGCTTACAGAGAGTCCTTATCTCCAAGGGGTGGGCTTGACCTTCAGAATGTAATTGAGAAATTCTTCAGTGAGAAAGAAAAAAATGGATGGATAGTGAGCAGTGGCCACTTGTGTGAAGAAAGTGGCATCTTATAAAACACAAGGTGAGACTTACAGATGAGGCTTACAGATCACAGGGTTGTGGCCCCTCGCAGACATTACCTCCGAGGACGTCGGCTTGCAGTATCCAGCTCCAAAGACCAAGTTTTCCAGAGAAATAATGGGCTGCTCTGGTCCTGTGTCTGGGCCTCCTTTTCCAAGCCAAGAGCCTCTTCCTGGGCGGGTGAAACTAGAGAGAAGTAGGGGAGATAAAGAGGAGGTGAGTAGAGCTCAGAGATGTCGAAGCCAGGTTCCAGGACAACATATCCCTGAGACACAGGCAGAGGAGGACGTGACCGGAGGGGAAGAACTAGACACACTTGAGACTTGCATCTGCCCACCTTGGGGCGTCACCTGGCATGAGCTCCTTCCAGCTTCATCCCACAACCTGAACCTCCACTTTTGCCTTCTTGTGGAAGACACAAGACAGCATCCACCTCCATGATCCATGCAAGAGTTGAGCAGAATGTTCTAGACTGTCATGACTGACAAAGCATTCCCTGTATCTGTGCTAGCTGAGAACACTGTACTCTGTTCAACAGACACATTCACAGATTTTATCCAATTCTGCCCTTCATTATAAAGGTCAGCCAGCAGGTATGCTGGCCAGAACCAATTTTAGAACTCAAATGAGAGTTGAGGAAATTATCCAGTTATGCATCCTTATCATATGTGAGTATATGGTTATTTTCTCTACCTTAACCATTTTGATTTGTATTCATTAATATCAGTGAAATCTACTTATATTCAGTTTTCTTCTTTCAGAACTTATGTTAAAATATCTAATGTCTCATGATTTCATCTTTTGAGATAAGGTCTTGCTATGTTGCCCTGGTGGCTGGTTGGCCTGGAACTTGTTGTGTAGACCAGGCTGACCTCCAACTCCAGAGATCTGCCTGCCTCTGCCTCCCAAGTGCTGCAATCAAAGGCATGTACCCAAAGGCCCAGCCCATCACCTCATTTCTATTATGAATAGCATTGTGTAGGTATGCCTTAACATGCAGAGAAACTTACAATTTCTTATGGCAAAATGGTATCTACAACAATAATTTCAGGAATTGCCTTTCAACTTTAGCTGTTGAAGGAGACTAGGAGAGACCAGGCAAGAGACCTATATCCCTCCTTAAAATATTGGCAGAGACATAAAGTTACTCAAATACCATTGTCTCATCACATAAGCCAGAGTGAGTGAGGTGTTGGAGTAGTAACATGGTGAATGTAGGGTCCTCATCTTAAACACACATTGGTCTAGATCGAGCTACAAACCAATAAGACAAAATGTGGAATGTGATGCAAATAAACCCAAGCCAAAAGAAGAGCAGTTTTTGAGAAGAGCTAGATGGCATGTTGACTGCTCAGAAGTGGTGTCACCAAGTGTAGATGGCCATGAGTACCCAGCACTATCACCCACTGCCAGGCACTACAAACCAGCAGCATGACCTATGGTACCTGGGCAAGATTGGACTAATCCACTCTAATACCAGAGGGCTGGTAATATGCACATCAGCCATGAGACATGGCAGGGACTTCTGGAGAGTAGCAAAAGTCAGTTCTAACTGAAAAGTCCAGCAAGTAGTGATCATTGAAAAAAGGCAATTAACAATTCTTGGTAATATAGCTCTGCTGCATAGCTTCAGTTCTCAACTTGACATGCCTGGGAGGTCTGTTCCTCCATCAGTGTGGCAGGAGGCCATGTCTGCGGGGCAATCTTTTGATCACTGGTGGATGTGTTAGGGCCTAGCAAAATGTGGGTGGTACCATCCCCACCCAGTGCTCTTAAGGCAATAAATCCTTTCCTCCCCAAACTGGTTTTGGTCAGAGAATTTCATTCTAGAAATAGCAAGCTAACTAGGACAGTAACCAATAAAAAAACTATATCATTATATCTATCTATATACTTTCTATATAATATATATATATATGCAGTAATAGAATTTGCTAGGTTCATGAAGCAGCAGCTGATGTTCTCAAGATACACAAGATGTTCTCAAGACCTGCACAGGGTCAAGGCAGCCACAATCCAACATGTAGGCAACCCCAGCTGAGGAGCTATTGGCAATTCATGACAGACAGGGGAGAACAAGCCAGTTTTCTGCAGGGATATGGACACAGAGTCTGTTCATGCTCCAGTAGACTGCCTTGAAATCCATGCATACTGGCAGCGCTAAGGAGACGCAGTGGGTTTGAAAAGAAGAGCCCATGAAGTGTGGGGAAAGTAGTGGGGCTGATACAGGAGGAATCTGAGGAGGGAATGGGGTAGATTTGATCACAGCACATGATCTGAATGTATACAATTTTCAAACAATATATATATTTTTTCTTTTTGTGATCCCTTAAGTTCACTGTCAGAAGGGTAATGTGCCAACACATAACAAGGTTTGAGGGTGGCGCATGTCATGGAAAAGCATGAACACCCAGTCATCACACTTATGAACCAAAAAAGGATTGAACGATACAGTTTTAAGAGAATCCTAAAACAGAGATGAAACCAAACATAAATTGATAATCTTGTTTCTGTACTGAACATGTACAGATGTTTTCTTTCAATGTATCCCTCAAACAATAAAATATAACAAATACCATGTAGAAACTTGGCCTAGGTCAGGCACTGGTGACAAACAAAAGCTAATCTCTGTGATGTATATTCATGGCCATCTCATGTGCTATCTCATTTAATTTCCTAGTTTATATAACATTAATGTTGGTAGTAATTTGGAGATGATTTAGCATATGGCAGGGCATGTATGTTACATGAAAATATACTATTTCTTGTTTTAAAAGTATCTTATTTATTATTTCCATTTTATTTTACATGTATGAGTGTATTGCCTGCATGTATGTAAGGCCACCATTCATGCAATGCCCGTGGAGGTCAGAAGAAGATGTTACATCCCCTGGACCTGGAGTTATGGATGGTTGTTAGCTACCATGCAAGTGCTGGGAATCATACCCAGGCCCTCTTCAAGAGAAACGGTGCTGTTGCTCACAGAGCCATCTGTAGTGCCACAAAATATACCACTTCTTTTGAGGGTCTTGAGCAATGGGGATTTGGACATCTAAGGATGTTCTGCCTTACTGAGGAAAAATTGTATTATATAGTTGTAATGCTATTTCAATTTGCTTTGTTTAATTTAATTTTTGTTTGTTTGTTTGTTTGGGGAATTTTATTTTTGTTTGTTTTGCTTTGTTTTGTTTTGTTTTGAGACAAGATTTCAAGTATCCCAGGCTGGCCTTGAACTTGCTATGTAGCTAAGGCTGGCCCTCTGACTACTGGGATTACAGATGTACCATTCCACACCTGCCTTTGTGAGATTAAAGCAAGTTTATCATTCATCCAGAAGAACATTCTGGAAGACAAAGAGTAAGTGTGTGCATATACATGATCACAACAAATATTGGGGGTGTCTGCCAATAAACAGCTACAATACTTGTTATCTAATTAAGCAGGACTTTTAGTTGGCATCCCCAGTGGAGGAGATGCCATCTGAAGAAACATACTTGTAATCATTTGAAGGTTAAAATCTGGATTATTTTCTTTGGTCTTTTCAGTGAAGGTTAGGGGTCTTCTGAGGTTAACTATCAGTTTCACATCTGCTTCCTCCCTCATGGCTCTCACTCTGAGAAAGAGCTTTTCTGGAAAATCTGGTGCTTGCCTATTTGATAGGTATTTCCCACAAGCTTAGAGGGTTTCTTCCCTTGTTCCCAGCTACCATGAGCCAAGACAAAAATTCTCTTTGCAGAACCCAGAGAACGGAAGGCGGGTCTATTTTTATCCCATCTGTGATGTTTAACTCTCCAGAGGATCTGTGTGCTCCCATCTGGGAGACCGCTGCTGACAAACTTGTGGCAGTGTGTACCTTTCAAAGGTTAAACTCTACTAAGACATCCCTTCTACTCCTCCTCAGTAAGACAGCATGCCAGGGTCCCCAGCATCGATCGCTACAGGAAGCCTGTCCCTCCTGATGGAAAGAGCTATGAGGATGGCCAGTGTTGGGGGTATTCTCTGTCTCAGGACTTCAGTGCCTCCAGATACGCAACCAATTCGTTTTAAAGTCCTGGATGCATCATTAACTATAACCTCAAAATCTGGATCCAATTACCTACCCAAATTCATTTTTCACTGACATACTCTTGTCCCCTGGGTGGAGCCCGAAAGCCATTTCTCTGTAAAGCTTTCCTTTGAGTCACAAGAAGAGCAGCTTATTCCCATGCGGAATGTTACCTGCCACTGACAAGTGCTTATTAGTGCTAGATGTGTGGCTTGGAATATGCTGGGTGCTACACAAAAATTAATTGAATGGATGCAAACTCAGGGGCTTCCCACCTGCTGTGTCACTGAGTCCTTATAAATTCTCCTATTTGCACTGAAGCTAAATGCCACATAGCAAAGTGAGCAGAGTTAACAAGCAGCAGCCAAGAGTTGATACTCCTGGCCACGCAGACCCCAAGCCCATACTTTTAACACACATCTTAGCAAGGCCTCCCCCAAAATACTCTGCACACCACCCAATTTAACAGGACCATTTTGAACTGGAGCTCATCACCTATATTACTGCCAGACTCTGAGCCACTTAATGTCTGGGGTCTGATCTATACACCTCACAACTCAGGTGCCTTGAATCATAAATATTTTATGCTGTGGGGAATTCTACACATTTGATTGTATTCCTACTGGTTTACTATCACCATTTATCAGAAAAAGAATCCTCTGTTTATACATTTGTTTATGTGTTTATATGGTAAATTGATATTTAGACAATTTATCCAAAGATCCCCAGATAGTATATGAAGGAACTGAGGAAGATCCTGACTCTAACTTTACAGACATGTCTGAAGTTGGAATAAAGTCATAAAATTATATAGGTATGTGTTAAAGAGCCAGGAACTTAGTAAATAGTACAAATATAAAGTGAATTTTAAAAAGAAAGCATCTTTCTGCTCGGCGTGGTGGCGCACACCTTTAATCCCAGCACTCGGGAGGCAGAGGCAGGCGGATCTTTGTGAGTTCAAGGCCAGCCTGGTCAACAGAGTGAGTTCCTGGACAGCTGGGGCTACAGGGAGACCCTGTCTCAAAAAGATGAAAAAAAAAAATAAATAAATAAATAAATAAATAAAAATAAAAATAAATAAAAAAATAAAAAGAAAGCATCTTTATATAAAAGAGACATGTTAGTGCTTCCATTTTAGAGATACAGATTATGTAGCTGGGGAATGTGAAATGACGCCTCAAGGCACGGCTCAAAAACTGTGAGTCCTTCAGCTGTGGGCCACGGTTTGCAAGTCTTCAGTCTCTGAGACCCTGAGGCCCTCCTGGCCTTCTTTACCCACCTCCCCCGTTGCTCACAGTGAGACCCTAGCCTGAGCCAGTATCCTGTGGGAGCTCCGGTCTGTGCTGCTCGCCCAAGGCAAACCCCAAGTCTGCAGGTCATACCTGTGATGCATGTCAGGGCTTCCCTTCATGTCGTACCTGATCAGGGGCTGCTGCAAAGCCACCAGGGTGGCATGGATGCTCACAGAGATCACCGACAGGTGGAAGTAGTCGAACATGACAGGGACTTGGTGGTGCAGACCCCTCCTCGGGTGGAAGTGTAGGCCAAGGGTGCGGCTGCTGATCATCGGTGTCGAGATCATGTCCCTCAGCCTGAAAGGCAAGGGGCGAGCTCCTGTGAGCACGGTGGGCTGAGCCTGTGTCCTCCAAGCAGCACCATGCTGCAGCCTGTTTACAGGTGAGCACCTGCCTTACTCAGTCTGCAGCAAGGCTACTTGGTCACCACTGGGAATCAGCTCTGTTGTCTTCACCACTGAGCCTGCACCTCTGAGATGATGGAGATGGCCAGCTCTAGCTGTGAATCCTTCATCTTGGCATCTCTAGTACCCCTTAGCCTGGGGACATACTATAGTAGTTGGTCAAACCTGTGCTGTGCTTATTAAAATAAGTGACTAATTGACTGAACGGACCAAAGAAAATGGCCTCCAGTACATACCACTGAAACAGTCTGACCACTTTCAGGAAGGCTCCCCTACCTCTGCTCCAGCACTTTCAATGGGGATATCTTCCATCCTAAGTAAGAGACAGCCAACAGGAAAGCAAGACCCAGCAGCATCTTTTATCACAAAAGGGACTGATTGTGGGGCTGGAGAAATGGCTCCATGGTTAAAAGTCCTGGCTCCTCTTAGAGAAGACCAGCGTTCCACTCCCAGCACCCACATGGCGGCTAAACAATTATCCATAACTCAAGTTCCAGGGGACCCAGTGCCCCCTTCTGACTTCCATAGGCATTGTATAACACGGGTGGACTAACATCCATGCAGGCAATACACACATATGCAGAATAAATATAATAAAGTATTTTTTAAAAGGAATTGATTCCTCAGGTGAACCCTCATGAATCACAAGTTCTGAAAAAGTCACTGGAGCTCTGCAGATTGTGGTGGACAGAGCACGTGGAAAGCCTCTATGGATATCTTCTGGGGCTGCAGAGAGTGAGTTTTGTCTTCCTCCACAAAGGAGCAAATAGAGCACATAGAGGGGCGGTAAAGAGAAAACACTCCAAAACTCAACCAGTGACAACCGTCCTTGGAATCCTTGCTGCCTGTGTGTAATGGAATGCCAGTAAATGAACCCCTAGTGTGTAGTGTGTCTGCTTATCAGGAAGAGCCCTGACAAAGGATATAGAGAGAATCCACCCACGGGGGCTGTTAGCATTCCTACTCACTTTAATTTGGAAAACAGTGATCAAAGACCTTACTTAGTATGGAATTAATGCCCTCCTTCCCCTGATTCCATAAGATATACATATGAGGTGTTTACATTGCATTCCACTTATAAAAGAGGAAGCTCATATGAGTTGCCTGATGTGATCACAGTCACAAGACAAACTGTAGTGCTAGACCATGCCTTTCTGATTCTAGTATTTGCTGAGTTAATACACAGTACTGTGACACAAGCTCCTTACACTAGTAACAAGTAATTCAATGTATCTCAAACTAAATCCACAAAAAGAAATAACTAAGGAGGGAGGTGGCCACTGTCCTGTGCTCTGAAATGGACAGAGCCCATCTCGGAACAGAAGCCAGCCTCCTGAGGAGCCACAGTGTAGGCAGCATGATGGTGAACTTCAATTTCTTATACAGGAGAAAAGAGAACAAAATAAATAACAACAAAAGCATTCTCTCAGGAAGGAAGAGTATCCTGGCATTTAACCTGATGAGAAGGAATTGATTTAAAGTGCTTGCCTTATCTGAACATCATTCTAGACAGAATTTTTCTGCACATTTGCAAGGAATAAAATTAAGATCAACTGAGAGAACTCATGGGAAGATGAAGCGCACCTTTAATTAAAGCAGCATTTCCCACCTGCTGAGTAGCAGGAAAAGACATAAAGGAATAAGATCCTGTCCCAGGATCAGAGGAACTGATGGATCTCTCCAGACCAACATGTGGACTAGGGATGGTGCAGTAGCACAGACAGCTACAGCTCAGCAATACTGGCTTTGGGGACAGAGTAATGCTCTACCAGGGAGTAGGGCTGTCCTGTGTATTGTAAGCTGATCAGCAGCATCTGTTCTCTACCCACTAGATGCCAGCATCACTGCCACCTCCAATTTGGGTGGACATAGTCCAAAGCCCAGGGGCAGCAGCATCCTGTTGGACTGACACCTATTAGAAGAGATGGACTTCAAGAGCTCTCCCAGCTCTGATGAGCTATCAGCTTTCTCCATTTTGTTCCTTTATACTTGTTTTCTACATGATGCTAGGAAAAGAAAAAAAAATCCATCTGACTTAGTCATACTTCAAAGGCTGATGTCTACCCTAGGCTTACCACACATACCTTATCGCCCTTAAATCCAATTTATGAAAATGAAAAAAATATGGGGTTTCCATCTTCCTGGCTTCCTGTTTCTCCCAGCTGATCTTATGCCTCATGAACCATGCTGCTCTGATTGTTATTAAGTGCTTTGTAATAGGGAGAGGAAGTAATACATGGAAGCCTTTCTCTGCTTGCATCTAGGAATTTATCAAGGTGACTAGGCCATTTATGGGCCTATGCACTTGGCCTATTGCATATATTGTTCTTTCTTAATCGTCATAGCAAACCTAATAATATGGCCTATTTCATAAGCAAGGATTAGATTTGGAAAAATACAGGGATTTGTCTCATATTTCATAGTTGATACAGGCTGGGTCTAGGTTATTTTTCACATACTTTGATTAGGGCCAATTTCCTGTATCAGGCTCTCTCTCCTGCTGGCAAGAAGATCACATTTACTGCATCCACTGTGACGTATCATTAAAACTTCTAAAAGAGCCTTTTTTTTTTAGACAGAGATATCTTGGCTACATTTGCAATCAAGAGCAGGGCTCTTGAGTCAACTGGACATGTGTACCGTGGAGCAGTGGGTGAAAGGCAAGTAGAGTAGCAGGGCTCTTGAGTCAACTGGACATGTGTACCATGGAGCAGTGGGTGAAAGGCAAGTAGAGTAGCAGACCTTAGGCTAAGTGGTTCCCAGAGAGGTGATAGTCAACAGTCTCACCATACCAAGAGCAGACACTCCTGACGGCCCAAGGGCCAGGCACCATAGCTACCCTCCAGCACTGCTCCTTCTCAGTGAACAAACACCACCAGATATCTCTGATAGCTCAGCTGACACCCTTTGGCTCAGACCCCACAATGACTCACCTCCCCATAGGGTGAAGAACACCCAAAACAATTGGGCAGATTTCAGGGATGGGCGTGTCCTTGAGGAGGGGTGGGAAGTGCTTAGGAGACTGAATCTGAACTTTAACCATTAGCCCATCAGCCTCCCAGTTTCTTGTCTTCCAAAAGGGAAGGTAATGTAGTTGTTGAAGATGCTGAAGAGACTAAATGTGCGGGCTTGCTGCTGAGAGTGCCCCAGCTGTGCTGAGAGGCTGCTAATGGGTGCAGGGAAAAGGAATGGTATCCTTCTTCAACTTAAGCCAGAGAAAGACAGTTCTCAGAGGGGTTTGTGCTAAGCCCTCCGGAACTGTGGGAGCACTGTTCTTTGTCCCCGATTCACTCTGTGCTATCTCTCGGGAGAGCAGCTGGATCTGAGGAGGCTGGAGGGGACAGAGCAGCCTGGGGGCGGAGCTTCCTGGTAATTGTGGGGAAGGTATTAAAATAACTTTGCCCATTTCCCATCGACCACGTGTGGGTTCTTTGGAGAGGATCTGCCTCAAATAGTTGGTTGGAAAACAGCAGTGATCAGTCACAAGCTGCTTCATCAAATGACTTGTCCTGGAAGGGGCAGAATTGAGGTAGGAGTGTGGATAGTGGTTCTCTCTGAAGAACTCAGAGAGAGATTCAGCATCCACCCTTTGAAGGGCTCTGCTTCCAAACACATATGATCCTCTCTGCACCTTTCTCCATCTTCTCCTCCCTCTCAGTCACTGACCAACAAACCACATAGGTAATGGTGAAGCAATCCAGGGAAGAAATACAAATCCCCTACAACCATACCCTTTTATGCACCAGAAACTTCCTACCCTAAGAAAGCCCAGCCTCAAAAAAGTGGGGGATGGAAAGAAGACTTCAATTGAAGGAGAATTTAGGGTCTTGATGTCTGGATTTCAATACTTCAGAGAAAGATGACTTATTTAATTCCTGAAAGAATTTAGAAAGGTTAAGTGTCAGGCCAGCGCAGTTCAATCTGGGGTGAGAGGAAGAGCGTGGCCACGGGACAAACCCTAAGGAAGCTGGTGTGAGAAAGAATAGAACAGTCTCTCACTTTACACAGTTCCTCGAGTGCTGAGGAACAGGGCCACATGTTCAGCATGAACACATGGAATCCCAGCAGAACCGGGCTTTGAATTTTCAAGACTCATGGACAGATTATTCTGAAACTCCAGAATCATCACCACAGAAAAAGGCAAAGTATGAGGAGGTAACTTAATAAAGTAGAAAGTCAGTTTTCTAAGAGCAGACCCTGAGCAACTGGCACCAAAGTACGTGAGCTTTGCCAGCACGTGGCACACATGCTTATCCCAGCTTAACCCATGTTCCCAGTACGTGGCAACTGTGGAGGGCCAAGGCAGCTCACTGGGAGCTGGTTATGCCTGGGTATTCTAGGGATCCTGGCGCAGGAGTGGAGGTAGAGAAGAGGGCGAAGTGAGGATGAAGGAAGACACCAAGTTGCCACAATTCAAGGATGTCCCTGACACTCACAGCTGCTCGCTGTCTGTAAAGTGCAGATCCACCTTGAGCTGGA
Organism: Rhizomys pruinosus; assembly: GCA_009823505.1. Lineage (NCBI taxonomy): Eukaryota > Metazoa > Chordata > Mammalia > Rodentia > Spalacidae > Rhizomys > Rhizomys pruinosus. Next base: position 611,540 of record VZQC01012951.1, read on the forward strand.
ACTCGACTTCACTCAGTGCGTCTTCCACCTGCAAAACAAAGCCCAAGAGACTTCAGTGGTCACATAACAGTCCAGTTGTAGCAGCTAGCTGGTCTGTTTCTCAGATTAAAGAAATAGTCTCTCACCCCAGAATGCTAATCATTAGAGCAGAATCTCCTCAAACTCCATGCAAGCAGAGTACCTGGGATGTACTCATGCAAGGAAGTAATTTCCATAACAAACTTGGTAAACACATTTCAAAAAATAGTTAAACTAGGGTCTTTGTGATGATTAATCTCAATTGTCCACTTGATAAGATCTAGAATCATCCAGAAGACAAGCTTCCAGGCATATCTATGAAGGATTGTTTAGCTCCGGGCACAAATTGTCCTGATTAGGTGGAGCCATTCCCTGGACAGGGCTCCTGGACTGTAGAAAGTGGAGAAAGCAAGCTAAGCACTTGCATGCACTCCCTGCTCCCCGTTTCCTGACTGTAGGTGCACTGTGACCAGCGGCTTCTAGCTCCTGACTCTGTGACTGCCCTGTTCTGACAGACTGTACCCTTGCATGGTGAATCAAAAGGAATCTTTTCTCCTTTAAGTTGGCTTTGTGGGGTATTTGTCATAGCAACTGGAAAAGAAAAGAATATTTTTGTGTATTATTTTATGTGTACTAGTGCATTGCCCATATGTAAGTGCACCTGTACCATGTGATGTCCATGGAGGTCAGAAGAGGGCCTCCAATTGGATCCCCTGGAACTGGAGTTATAGACAGTTGTTAGCTGCCATGTGGGTTTTGGGAATTGAACCCGAGTCCTCTGCAAGAGCAGCCAGTATTCTTAATGGCTGAGCCACAAATGCAGTTACCACTTATGCTCAAATGTCCCTACATAACTGGCACTGCCAGACTTCACATGGGTAGACGAGGAAGCTGGCATGCAGGTAGTTAAGGAATTCCCAAGGTGACTCAAGTCTGTAAGAAAGCAGCTCCTTCACTTCATCCTGAGATTTGCTATGTTAAATCACAGTCCCTTTTCCCCTTCATTATTTTGTTTTCCACCTATGGCTTCATTCATCTTTTGTTAAAAAATAACTCACTGTTTCTATAATACGCCCCAAACATGGCTTTGGGACTCCTTTCCTCACAGTTGTATGCAAGAAACAAGACTGCATTATCTGTGTTCAATGGACACACCCAGAATTCAGCACTGCACCCTGTGGCAGGATGCAGTCTCTAGCTTTGTCTGGAACACACAACACCCTTCTCCATTTCTCCCCTCCCATTCAGCTCTTCTGGTTACAATGCTTGTTTCAAGCTTCTAAGCTAAAAGCCCACGTACCAAATGTCATCTGCAGACTCGTTTTGTTTAGTCCCCATGGTATTTTAAAAAATTGAACAAGTTACAGACATTGAAAATTCAGGTAATATCACATTCACATTGGTATTGCAAGTTTAACTTCTGGAAAGAGAAAAAAATAAAATCCATGGATCTGGCAAGGCTGGGCTGCCACATTACCTCTGCTAGGATCAGATAATTCCTGCATGTGCCACTGGTTTACCGGGTTCCCTGGCAGCTCTCATCCACCTGAGGCCAAACACCCTGGCTGTTTTCTTCCCATATGTCCTGACTAATCTGTTCATTGTTAAAGAACATACTACTTATCATTCATTATTGATTCAAACCTCCAAGAAGTCAGCCTTGTCACAAAGGCAGTGTAAAGCCAAAGCCACTTTGAGCATTAAAACTATCCGCCCACCCACACACCTATTTCCGCTTTGTGTTTCTTTGTAAGAATACGCTCATCAAACAAGGACACATGAGGCCTTTCTGAAGGTCTCTCTGGAGATATCTTCTTGGCTAAGCACAATTTAGGCAGAGACACAGGGACAAAATTTATCTTTAGGTCTTCAGGGTTTAAATTTATTCTTAAAAAAAACATATAAAAGCTAACATTTTGCTGAATCCAAAAGCTATAAATAACATATCCTGGCTTTATTTTGCATAATCATGAATCTCACTTCATACACACAGTGAAAGCATTGCAGGCTCTCAACACCAGTTCTTAGGAAATAATACTGGAGAAGGAAGCCCTTGGGCTACCTCAGCTGCATATGTCTGGATCCTGGGCACTCACTGTGAACTCAAGCTCTCAATTTTCTTGAAACTCTGGCTAGACTAAGCCTGGTTAGATCTGTCAACACCTCCGTAACTCTAACCTCTGAGATAGCTGCAAAGACATGTTTCCTGAAGCACTGTTCACAACAGACCAGTCACTCAATGTCCATCAACAGACGAATGGATAAAGAACATATAGGGTGTGCATACATAATTCTTAAACAACAATAGAATATTGTGGTGGTGCACGCCTTTAATCCTAACACTTGGGAGGCAGAGGGAGGAGGATCTCTGTGAGTTCAAGGCCGCCTAGTCTACAGAGTGAGTTCTAGGATAGCTAGAGCTACAGGGAGACCCTGTCTCAAAAAGACAAAAAAAAAAGAAAAAAAAAAAAAAAGAACGAAGTTATATTATTTGCAAGAAGTGGATGGAATTTGAGATTTAAAACAAAGAATATATTTTTCTCATAGGTGGATTATAGATTTTATACAATATGAAAGTACAAGTGTGGCTTTTTAGGAAAACAGGAAGGCACTAGTGTGAGGAGAGAAAAGAAAGGGTGTGACAGTACAGAATACTGTCACAGTGCATGATGGACTCCAATGAAAATGTCTGAGGAAGTCCATAGTGAGATACAATGGGTGTACCCCAGTCATCAGTATGCTAAAGAAGGAAGTCACCAACCTAGCAGGCACCAATTACATTGCTGCTGGGACTCTGGTAAGTCAGATCCGGCCCACAGCACCTATGTCTTTATTCCATCCTTCTTGCCTACCCCCACCCTTACCTCTGCCAACCTTGGACCCAGGCAGCCTCTAATTCCTCTGCCTCAGATCTCTGCACCAGCTTCCTAACACAGACTTGCTAAGCTCCCTAGCATAAACCCCACTGGCTCCTGCTCTGTCTGACAAAGACCATCCCTCCTACTAACCTGGCCAGTCTACCTATCAACCCAGACCAGTCTACTACCCTCCAAGAACCTGAAACAAGCACCAATTTCATTTCTAATATTGAACAAAAAGCAACCAAGCTACATAAACAATATAAACAGAAACAAAATTAAATTAAATTAAAGCAGATTAGAAGTCCCTATTGGATGCATAACCAACAAAGAACACCCATATGCCCAAATGGCAGTGAAAAACCAAGAGACCATTTCCCCAACAAAACCCAGTAACCTTTACGGAAGTGCAATACAATGAGAACCACCCTGAGAAACTCCAGGATGCAGAATTTAAAAGAACACTCATAAACATGATCAAAGAACTTATAGAAAATACAGACAAACAACTCGAAGAACACAAAGAGGAAAGGCATAAACTTGTGATGGAAGTCCAAGAATATACAAACACGAGGCTTAATGAAATACCAAAAATAATTAATGATTTGAAAAATGAATTCACAAAGGAGATAGAAATAGTGAAGAAAACTCAAACCAAAATTAACATGGGATTGAAAAACTCAATAAGCCAATTGGAAACAACATCAGAAAGCCTCATAAGCAGAATAAATTAAACAGAAAACAGAATATCAAGACTGGATGACAAAGTTGAGGACTTGGACTCTTCAAGAAAAGACATAAAAATTTTAAAAGCAAAGGAATGGAATACTCAGCAAATGTGAGACAACATGAGAAAGACCAAGTCCAGACATTATAGGCATACAAGAAGGAGAAGAATCTCAAGTCAATGGTACTGAATAGATTTTCAATAGGATTATAGAAGAGAATTTCCCTAAATGAAGGAGAGACTTACCTATAGAGCGTCAAGAAGAACACAGAACTCCAATTAGACATGACAAGAGCAGGAATTCCTGATGGTATATCATAGTAAAAACATTAAATGTACAAAGAGGGGGTATTCTTTGACAGAAGAAAACAAGTTACATATAAAGGAAAACCCATCAGAACTACAGTTAACTTTCCAGTGCAAACTATGAAAGCCAGAAGACCCTGGAACCAGTCTTCCCAGTTCTAAGTGTCATGGATGCCAGCCTCAAATATTTTATCCAGCAAAACGATCTATCATGGTTGGAAGAATTCATCTACACCACACCTAAAAGACATCTACAGAATATTTCACCCACGCACCAAAGAACATATTTTCTACTCAGCAGCCCATGCAAGTTTTTCTAAAATTGACCACATTCTTTGAAACTTTAACAAATACAAAAAATAATGAAATAATTCCATGCATTCTATCAGACCACAATGCAATAAAGCTTATAATCAACAGCAAAAGAAGGTCTACTAACTACATGAACTCATGGAGACCAAACAACACACTCCTGCATGATGAATAGGTCAAAGAAGTAATTAAGAAAGAAACAAAAGTATTCCTGGAACTTAATGAAACTGAGAATATAACAAACAAAACCTCTGGGACACCTTAAATCACATGTAAATGACCTAACAGTACAACTGAAGACTCTGAAAAGACATGAACAAACCAACCCAAACTTAGTAGATGAGAAAAAATAACAAAAATCAGAGTAGAGATAAATGAAATAGAAACAGAGAAAACAACACATACACACACACAAAAAAATCAATGAATCTAAGAGCTGTTTTTTTTTTGAAAGTTTAAACAAGATAGAAAGACCTTTAGCCCAGTTAAGTAAAACAAAGAGTAGACCCAAATTTAAAAAAATTCAGAGATGAAGTGGGAAAGATCACAACTGACACCAAAAAATCTAGAACATTGTAAAGGAATATTTTTAAAAGCTATACTCCATTCAATTTGAAAATATAGAAGAAATGAATGAATTTCGAAAATCATGGGCACCACCAAAGTTAAACCAACAAGAGATCAACAGCTTAGACAGACCCATAACAAATAAGAAAGTTGAAACAGGAATGCAAAGCCTCCTACTAAAAAGAGCCCAGGCCCAGATGTATTCACAACAGATTCTATTAGACATTCAAAGAAGATCTACAACCAGTATTGCTTAAATCATTCAAAGTGATAGAAACAGAGGGAGAACTCCCAAACTCTTTCTATGCCAGTATCACTCTAATACCAAAACCAGGTAAAGATATAACAAAAAAGAAAACTATAGGCCCATATCCTGAATGAACATAGATGCAAAGATAACAAAATACTCAGAAACTGAATAAAGGCAGACATCACTAAAATCATCTACTATAATCAAGTTGGCTTTATTCCAGAGATGCAGGGATGGTTCAATATATGTAAGTCAATAAATGCAATAAAACATATAAATGGACTTAAAGATAAGAACCACATAGTCATCTCAGTCTATGCAGAAAAGGCCTTTGATAAATATGCATTTATGCCAAAAGTCCTAGAGGGAATTGGACTGGAGGGAAAACACCTGAACATAAATAAAGCTATATACAACCAATCCACAGCCAACATCATTCTAAATGGAATGGAAGAATTCCCATTAAAATCAGGAAGCAGACAGGGCTGTCCACTATGTCCACTGCTTTTCAATATAGTGCTTGAAACTCTTTCAATAGCAATATGAAAAGAGAAGGAAATTAAAAGAATACTAATTAGAAAAGAAGAAGTCAAATTATCTCTTTTTGCAAATGACATGATACTATACATAAGGGATCCAAAAAAATTCTACTAGAAATTTACTAGAAATGATTAATACTTTCAGTAAAGTGGCAGATTACAAAATCAACTTACAATCAGTAGCCTTTTTATATACCAATAATAAACAATCAGAAAAAGCATTCAAGGAAACCCTCCCATTCACAATTATCTCCAAAAAATAAAATATTTAGGAATAAATCTAACCAAAGACATTAAAGATCTCTACAATGAAAATCACAAATCTTTAAAGAAAGACGAAGAGACTAGGTTATGGAAAGCTAATCAAAATACCCATGACATTCTTTACAGAGCTAGAAAAAGCTAGAAAAATCATCTTAAACTTCAAATGGAATCACAAAAGACCCCAGATAACCAAAGCAATCTTGGGCAAAAATAACAACACAGACCTCAGAATATATTACAGAATTATAGTCATAAAAACCACATGGTACTGGCATAAAAAATAGACATGTGGATCAATGGAACACAACAGAAGACCCAAACATGAGTACAGACAGTGTCAGCTACCTGATATTTGATAAAGGAGCCAAGAAGACAGCATCTTCAACAACTGGTGGTGGCAAAACTGTATCTCCACCTGTAGAAGAATGAAATTGGACCCTTACCTTTTACCCTGCACAAAAGTCAACTCCAAATGGATCAAAGAGCTCAGTATAAAACCAGAAACCTGAAACTCTTCAAAGAAAATGTAAGCAGTACCCTCCAAGATACAGGCATAGGAAAGGATTTTTCTTTTTTTTAATTTTCTTGAATTTATTTTTATTTTTGAATTTATTATTATTATTATTATTATTATTATTATTATTTGTCTTTTCGAGACAGGGTCTCCCTGTAGCCCCAGCTGTCCTGGAACTCACTCTGTAGACCAGGCTGGCCTTGAACTCCCAAAGATCCACCTGCCTCTGCCTCCCAAGTGCTAGGATTAAAGGCGTGCGCCATCATACCCAGCTGTATTTATTATTTTTTATGTGTATGAGTGTATTGTCTGCATGTAGGTTGGTGCACCCGTGTCATGCAATGCCGCGGAGGTCAGAAGAGGACATTGGATTCCCCTAGAACTGGAGTTAACGACAGTCCCTAGCCACCATGTGGGTGCTGGGAATCAAACCTGGGTCCTCTGCCAGAGCAGTTAGTGCTCTTAACTACTGAGCCATCTCTCCATCCCCGAAAGGATTTTTCTTAATGAGACATCAGCTGCTCAAGCATTAAGTCAACAATGAGTAAGTGGGACCTCATTAAACTACAAAACATCTGCACAGCAAGAGAAACAACCAAGGAAATGAGGAGGAAGCCCATTCAGTGAGAGAAAAATCTTTACCAGGAACACATCTAACAGAGGATTCATACTAAAAAATATATACAGCTGGGCATGGTGGCACACACCTTTAATTCCAGCACTTGGGAGGCTGAGGCAGGCAGATCTCTGTGAGTTCAAGGCCAGCCTGGTCTACATAGTGAGTTCCAGGACAGCTGGGTTTACAGGGAGACCCTGTCTCAAAAAGACAAAAAAAAAAAAAAAACCAAAGAAACAAGAAAGTAATGGATTCAATATAGACCTGATCAGAGATTTCTCAAATGAAAATAATAAAAATGGTTAAGAAACACCTTAAAAACTGCTCAACATCCTTAGAGAAATGCAGATACAAACCATTTTAAGATTCCATCTACCTTAGTCAGACTGACGAGGATCAAGAGAACAAAAGACAGCAAATGCTGCTGAGGGTGTGGAGACAGGAGAACACTCATTCACTGCTGGTGGGAATGCAAACTCCTGCAACCACTATGGAAAGCAGTGTGGAGAACTTCCAAAAACTAAAAATGAATCTACCATATTATCCAGTTATACCCCTCCTTGGCATATACTCAAAGGATTCATCACACTGTAAAGACTCCTGTACATCCATGTTTGTGGCAGCTTTCTTCACAATAGTGAAGAAATGGAAAAAACATAAATGTCCCTCAACTGACAAATGTATAATGAAAATATGATACATTTACACAATGGAATTCTACTCAGCAGTAACAAAAGATGAAATTTGAAGGTAAATAGATGGAACTAAAGAATATTATTCTAAGTGAAGTAACACACAAAAAAGGCCAGCAATGTGTGTTCTTCCTCATTTGTGGACTGGAGCACCAATGTTGTTATATGTGAGTATACATCCTGATGTAACCGCAGGAGCCAGAAAAATGGAAAGGATACACAGAGGGAAAGGGAAAGAAGGAACCCTGAAAGAGGAGGATAGTATGGAACAGATGTTTCCAGGGGAAGGTGGGTAAATTGCGAGATTTTGGCTGGGAGTCAAGGGAGGGACATGTGTAGGGGTGGGTAGGGAAGTCAGGAGAGAGGGGATGGTGGGAGGTGGATGTTGTTGGGGGGAAGGTAGGGAAAATGGGGGCCTGGGACTGGGGAAAGGAGGAAGGAGGTCAGATGGGAGAAGATGAACAGAGATGAATGAATCTTAAGGGCTATGGAACCCAGAGGAACATGTGATGCTCCTGTAACTCCATGAGAAATGCATATTGGGCGTCTAAACACTAGCATGTTTAGACATATATATATATATAGAGAGATACATATATATGTTTAAGACTATATATAATAGTTTAAGATAGATATATACATAGATATGTTTAGACATAAATATATATTTTAGATATATATATATGGTATAAACATATATATATATATAATATTATATATATAAATAATATATATATAATATATATAGCTGGGGCTGTTTGGCAAGGAAACAGTAACAGACGAGGAGGCCTCCCTTTAAGTAGTAGCTGAGAGAGGCCCAGGAGACTCCCAAAATAACACAGGCTAGCCAAAGCTCTTGGTAATCTTGAAGAGCTAACAGACAAGACCCTACTGCTGAGGACAGGGCATATTTCAGACACAGGACTTTGAGCAATGGGGCAGGAATGACCTGGAAGCCTTCTACCTGAACTTCAGCTCTCAGATGCTAGATGATAATGTGCCAACTGCTAACGGAGAACACCAATCGATGGTCCAACCCAGGCCTAAAGCCTAACAACTATAACGACCAGCACAGCAAGCTACCCCTGAAGGTGTGGTGGTGGCACTGTGATCTGGGGGTGATCAACAGCTACCCCACTGGACTTCAAGCCCTCTCCATGGGAGGGAACTCATGGTGGCACTGTAAATGCAGCCAAATGCACATGGCTGGAGAGGACACAGACCCCAGAGAAAACCCTAGCTCTGACATATCTACAGACAAATGATATTTCCTAACATAAGCAAAACATGGACCTTGCTCAAATTTCCTTTCAGTTGCTGTGACAACTCACTCTTACTAAAACCAACTTGGGGAGGAAAGGGTTTATTCGGCTCACATCTCTGGGGTCACAGTTCATCACTGAGGGAGTCCCAAAGTAGGAACTCAGGGCAGGAGCCTGGAGGCAGAAGCTGAAGCACAGGCCATGGAGGAACTTGCTGGCTTGCTCCTCTGGCCCATGCTCAGCCTTCTTTCTTATACAGTATAGAACCACCTATCCAATGGGACAGGCCCTCCTACATCATTGAAAAATCAAGAAGCCAGGTGTGGTGGCACATGCCTTTAATCCTAGCACTCGGGAGGCAGAGGCAGGAGGATCTTTGTGAGTTCAAGGCCAGCCCTGGTCTACAAGGTGAGTTCCAGGACAGCTGGGGCTACAGGGAGACCCTGTCTCAAAAAGACCAAAAGAAAGAAAAATCAAGAAAATACCCCACAGACACAGCCACAGGCCAGTCCAATGGAGGAAATTCCCAAATTGAGGCTCCCTCAACCCAGGTTGTGTCAAGTTGACACTAAATCTATTCAGCACAGATCCTTATATTTACAGACAAGCATACCATGCACCACTCATCAAGGAAGCTTCTTATTGCAACAGATGGAGGCTACTGCAGAGGTGCACAATTGGTCAGACACAAAGAATATATGTCTGAGATATGCCCAGTCCTATGAAACACACCTACAGCTGAACCTCTGCACCCAAGGCTTATGGAACATGATGGAGTGATGATGGGTAGACAGAAAATGAATGCATCTCTCAACGCTCACCAGTGAAGCTTCATTGTTCAAGTTGACCAAGTTTTACATAAGAGCCTATAGATTGTGTGTTCCTGAGTAGGTCTCCTATACTGAACCTCACCCACCCACGACTCAGGGACCATTGAGGAAGAGGAGGCAGAAAGATTGTAAGAACCGGGGCTGGTTCAGGAACACAGGGGAGCAAAGGCTTTCAGGCCACTAGAAGCTTGCACATGTGAACTTGTGGCAATGGTGACATCGACACACGACCCATGCAACACAATTAAACAAGGGCCCAGAGGGGAGGAAAGAAATGGAAGGTGAGCCACCCTAGACTGAAGCGTATTGAGGACTGATTGCTATTGCATTACTTACAATCTCTATATGGGCTGACCAGATGCCAGTGTGTGAGTTTGCACTCATGGACATCTGGGTTCAAATGCTTGACTGTATAGGGCTTACCATGTATGGTAGAATACAAGAGCACTTGTGGAGCATTGGAGGGGCATGGGTGGAGGAGGTCTAAACTTGATTAAGAACTGTTCTAAGAAACTACAAAAAGCTCAATACAGTTTTTTTTTTTTTTTTCAAAAAATAGCCATTCTTCCACCAAGTCTACACAGAAGTCCTCCATACTCTTTGGAAACACATATCTAAAACTGCCTGTTTGTACCATAGCTATATCACTTCCTAGCAGTCTGATTGAGAAAAATAACTGTTCTATGTCTCCCCACACACATCCATCAACTGGGATTAAGAACGCCCCTCAAAATGTTGCAATAATCCAATGATAAATAATAAACAAACCATATAGCAAATACCTGCACAGTACCCACTTAACAAATACAAAGTTACTAGTGGTAAGATCAGTGTGTGAAAGCTGTAATTCTCTAATAGAAATGCTGCTTCCCTCAGCTACCCTGGACTATCCGTGCTATCTCCAAGATCATGGACACTCTCCTAGTCACCTGCCCTTTCATGGAGTCCTCTGTCTCCAGAGATAACTGATAACTCCAGATAACTCCAGACATAACTGAACTCAGGTGTCTGGTCATTCTTGCCATCATGTGGCTGGCCTTTGACGTCCTGTTTCTGCTTAGCTGTTGCTCCAGCATGCTCACCAACACTCACTGGAAACTGCAGCAATCACCGCCAAGCCCTGGGACGGACGCCTTCCCATGCTTGGAAACAACTGACCTTGGTCATCTCATCCCTTCCTTCTGAACCTCCAAGGCCTCTGCCTTTTGAACAAGGTAGGCACACTGCATTCTGTGAGGGCACGGTGGCTTCCCATGCCCTCTCCTGAACTTCCCTTCTAGGACTACATCAGGGCACGTCCGTCCGTTGCCACTAGCTAAGATGGTTTCTGCCCTGAATTTGCCATCTGCTGGTCTGTAGCTTTTCAGTGTGCCATCTCCCAAGTTGTAGAAGCCGCCCACTGTTTCCTGTGGAACCCACACCCAGACCTACTTACGCGCACTCTGAATGAAATCACCCCTGGCCCCTAGTGTCTGCAGCACTGGGTCTGGGCTCAGCTGGAGAGTCAACATTTTACACACATTGCCAATGTTCTGTTCTGTACACACACAAAGGCCTCTCCTGCTGAAATATGCCTCCCTTTCAGGCTGTAACATCTTCCTCTCCTTCCTCAAGGTGCCAATCTTCTTCTGTAAGTCAGTGTTTCTTCTTCTTTCCCTTGGTGCTGGGAGCTTAGCACTCCCTATGTGGGCTATCATTAACCACACCCAAAGGATGCACATTACATTTGTTTTGCTAGATTTACCCTAAGCATGGCTTCCCTTCCTTGTCTCTGGGTCACTATATTGCTGTTTTATTTCCTTATTATTATTATTTGCTATACTTTGTAATAACTTTGCCTACATTTACTGAGGGATGGCAGTATATATGAAACACCCACGTGCCTCCAGTCACTTTTTTGCAAGTATTTACTATTCAGCATCTCCTCCTGCTCCTTAGCTGCTGGCTAGTTCTCTCCACATGCATCTCTAATACTCCTATAGCCACACAGTACAGGTTGATTCTTCTAGCTGTCTACAGTATTGCTGTATATATTTATGAACATATTTTATGACCACTGGGCTACAAACAGAATTTTGGTTTTCTTAAGTGGATAGAAAGACATTTGCAAAGAGCTAATATATCCAGTCTAATTATATAGATTTCAGAAATACCCTATTCATTTTAATTGCCATTAGTTCAGATGAAGTGACTAATAGTAACATTGCTTGTTACATTTTGGGTCATGCTTAATACAATAATAAATGTTAAGCTTATAGAGAAAAGTAACTTGACATGCAGAAGAAAATAAGCCACACTCCTGTATTCCATAGTAATGTGTAACAACCTCACAAGGCTAAACTTAAGTTCTAAACTGTTGAGGGCAGAAGCCAAACTCTGGTCCAATAAAAATGGAATAATGTCAAGACACCTGATGCACTCATTCAGTAGTAAAGCCTCAGCAGGAAAGCACCATGGATAGCCTGTTGCTGCAAATTTATTTCCAGCATATAGCACAGATTTTGTGAGTGTTCTGTAAACTTCTCTAGAGAGATACATGGGTGAGGGGCTGGAAAGATGCCTCAGTGGTTAAAAGCATGGCTGCTCTTGCAGAGGACTGGAGATTGACTCCCAGTGCATGCAAGGTAGCTGACAACCATTTGTAATTTCAGTTCCAGGAGCTCTGATACTGTTTTCTGACCTCTGCAGCTATTGCAGGACATGAATGCACTTAACATGCATGTAGGAAATATACTCATATGCATATAAAAATAATATATAAAAAGGCATTTCTCTTTAAATAGAGTACACGCATGAATTAGCAAAGAAAGAATGAAAATAACAGTCTTTACTTTTAACTACAAAGGGGTCATGCCTCACTTCCTAGATCATAAAAGATGTGAACAGGAAGCAAATGGCTGAGGTACAGGAGAAGGTATCAGGTGATCAGAAGGAGTTTTGTAGTACACCACAGGGGGCTTTGTGAGATAAAACACTCTGGATTCTCTTAAGTGATGGACACTTTCCACATCATAAGCTCTTCCATTGTGAAAAATCAGCCAGAATGTGTCAAAAAGAACTCAAGATGGGCCTGGGGGGGGGGTGAGAACTGGGGTCCAGGCAGTCCTTCAAAATTTGTTAATTTGATGAATAAGAATTTTTCAGTCAAGCTTCTAGCAAAATCACTAACATGCCAATGCCTCTGAGTGCTTAGTCCTGCTGCCCCTCTCTGTGGGCACATTCCCCATTTCGCTGCCTGATGGAGTCTCACCACAAGCACTAAAAATCCAGCTCCTTTGTGAGTGATTGCCAGGTTATACCTTGGTCATGCCAAGGTTCTTTCTTCACGCATGAGGTTTCTTGATTTCTTTTTACCTATGGTCACTGGAATACACCCGCTAAGCAAGATACATGCTTCTAAAATGTTTACATGCTAGCTTGAGCTATCAACCCTTCAAAGACAGAGACCTCTGAAGCTTTCTTCCCTAGTCTGTCTTACCTAATGGCCCAACCCAGAGCACCCAAAAGAGCAGGTAGTCAAAAAGCAGCTGTTGAGAGATTCATGTATAGTGTGCCTGCTCAGAGGTTCACATATGAGCAAGCCAGGAGGAAACGAGTATCAGAAAATCTGTCAGTGGACATTGCTTGCACCTGAGACATGGAGTGAGCAGATATTCCAGTGGAAAGAAGAGATGTGTGTCAGTTAGCGCTTGGTGTTGCAGAACCACAGGTCCCTGTGAGCCTTTAGAACAAATCTGTCACCTTCTCCTTTGCTCACCTTGAACCCAGCCATGAGAGGGGCCAGCAATCAAGAGGGAATGCCACTTGTGGATGTCAGGAGATCATGACTTACCCTTTCACCATCTAAGAGCAAATGAGCCCGAAAGACCATGGCGTCATTTACGGGCACCTCTTCATTCCTATATAAAATCTGGAAGACCCGGCTATGCACGGCGTTCTCATGGACACAAGCTGAATGCAGGCTGCTGCTCTCTGCAAAACAAAATCAGCCAGAGCTGTGAATTCTGGAACAGTGCTGCATGCACAGACCAATAGGCATCTATTTGGCTTGGAGAGTTCATAAACTCCAGGAGAGTCCTATACCTGTAGCCCATCAGGTTTCTGTCCAGACTTGGGATCATTTTGATCCCAAAGTGCATTACAGTTTCCAAAGCTTAAGAAGACACATGCATTATACTCCATTGTAGGAAGCCCTTTGCTCCTTGAGGCAGGCTGTCTCTCAGGGGAACCTTGCTCAATGCCTTGTAAGCTACATAGCCTTGGCACAGTCACTTGTTGTGAGCATTATTCCTGAGCTAACTTAGTGCCTGTTAGATTCCTCACCTGATCATATTGTCCTTATTCTATGAGTCCTTCCACTTCCATCCTGGAAATAAGGAGAAGAGTAAATGTGGTAGGAAAGGTGCCCTTTCTTCTTCTAGCACTTCCTAATGCCCACAGCATCCATCTCTTAACTAAAAAACATCCACTTCTCATGCATGATCTGAAGAATGCTCTGACTAGAGTAGAGGTAGGTGCCAGATTCTAAATTACTGCAAGAAATAATGTTATCAGTCATTTTAAGATATGCAATATCAATGGCTATATAAAGCAATGATTATTCATTCAAAATAATTTCCATCTATATGAAACTTTTCTCTTTAGAAGAGTTTTTCAAAGTGTTCTTTACCTTAACACTAAAAGCAAAACCCTAGGGTAATTTTACCACAGAGACTAATGTCCCCTGAATTAGAAGCAAATATCTTTATATTTCTTTATTGTGAATTTCCCCCAAATACATATGTTCAAACATAAACCTCATTGTGGTGTCATGTGAAGGCAGATCCATGGAGGTGATAAGATCTCAAGGGTGATGTCCTAGTGACTGAGATTAGTGCTGGCTAAGAGAAGGCTGGGGAGTAAATCATTCAGTTCTCCTACAATGTGAGGATGCAGTAAAAGCTTTCAATGTGCCACCTTGGAAGAATGTCTTTTCAGAGCCCAATCGTGCTGGCATCCTGGTCTCAGACACCCAGAGCTGGGAAAACACATTTCTGCTATTTACTAGCTACTTAGTTTATGATCATTTGTTTAGCAGACTTGGCTAAGATACCCCCCCCATGACAAGGCACTGTGTAGGCTTGTAGTCCCAAGTCTGGAACAGAAATGAAGCCTCAGGTAAGTCAATGAAACTCACTAATCCCTATGAAAATATCAGTACTCTACAGAGCACAAGGGGGGAGGGATTAAATAACAAGATTGAAAAGATGAGTTAAAAAGTAACAAAGTCTGCCCAAGAAGCAAAGAAAAACTGCTCAAGGGGTTTGTAGATCATCCCCAGATAGGGTGGAATCCCTTGGAAAGAAGGACAGAGGGGACCAGTGCCACCTTCCATACAAAATAAATGTAAGTAGGTGATCCTGTAGCGAGGGAACAGAAAGCCTGGAAAATCTCACACACCTTGCAGGGCCACCAAGGCATGCCTGCTCTAATCATGCTCATGATTGGGAAGGAAATAAAAATCGCATCTCAATACAGCTCTAGCCAGACCTTTTATGTTCAAATTGATATGGTTTTAAATATAATGTGCTCTGTGTACAGGTTCTTCTGCTTTTATTTGCTATTCTGACCCCTCCCCATTCCTTTTCCCTTTCCCTGTCAGGGCCCAGCTGATCTATAAGGCAGACCAACAACATGGCAGAGGATGGATGGGGTAAATACTCAGAAGGTCAGAGCAGCATGAGACATCTGCTGCCAGAAGGGACAGCTGGCAAAGCAGCTCCATCAGTTTCCTTTTTTAGGTTGTGATATCATCATTTATAATAGCAGCTTTCCACTTGAAAAATGGGCATATCCACACTGATCTCTTACAAGCAAACAGATCAAGCAGATCAGGATCCTGTGACCTGGCGCATCCAAGCTTCTGTGTACACTATGGTGACTGTTTAGTTGTGCTTAGAGATGACGTTCTGAGTCCTTTCTGTTGAATGAGGTTCCATTGGCCTTGTCTTTAAGGGAAATAAATCTCTTCTGATTGAGAGGAAATGGTAAACTGACCACAGGGATCCAGTGATCTATACTCAAGATCTGTAAGTCCACAATGCCCCATTAAGTTGAGGACAGGGCACTTAGCAAGGCCTATGGGACTTGGTGTCATTTTTTGTCACTGTTAAACAAGGTATTGTGCTTGTGTTTCTTTGCAAAAATAGGCTCACCAATCAGAAGACACTATCTCTGGTGGTGAGCGCCATTGAGACTATACCTGCCCAAGTAGCCCCACCCGGGATTCTGTCTTCCTGAATGATGACAATCCAGGGTTGGATATGCCACCATTAGCCTTGTCCCCTCCTAATACTGCTTTCTTCTTGCAAAGCTACATCCTGAGATACCTTGCCTTAGCTGTCCTCCTCGTCAGATAAAAGCCTATTCACATTGCATGCACTTTTCCTTCCTCTCATGATCAGGCACAAGATACCCAGAGATGAGAAAAGCATATAGTCTCTACCCTTCAAAGCATAGTTATTGATGAGAGGACTTGGTGGTGTAATTTTATAATCCCTGCCACTCTGGAGGCTGAGGTAGGAATACTTCAATCAAAGGAGCTCCTGGGCCATACGAGTCCAAGGCCAATCATAGTTTTGGATGAGAGGGCTTGGTGGTGTAATTCTATTATCCCTGCCACTCTGGAGGCTGAGGTAGGAATACTGAAATCAAAGGAGCTCCTGGGCCATACGAGTCCAAGGCCAATGCGGCCAACTGTCTCAAAACAAAAATTCAAAAACTGGATTAGAATTTAGCTCAGTGGTAGAGCAGTCGCCTGGTATATTTAAGGTCCTGAGTTCAAGCCCCACCACCAAATGAAGAAGGAAAAGAATTAAACCTCTGTGGGGTGCCCCTCTATCCTCTGTGCAGGGGGAAGACAAAGGATAGAGGTGTTATTGATTATTTGATTACAAGGTGCCTACTCTAAGGGGGTGTATGAAGACACAAACTCAAGTCTGGACAAATATTGTCTTCTTTTCTATGTCAGGGATAGTGCATGTGTAAGGAGAGTATGGATTTAAAAAAAATAAAAAAGCAGAAAGGCTTATTTGACAAATATTGCCTTCTTTTCTATGTCAGGGATAGTGCGTGTGTAAGGAGAGTATGGATTTAAAAAAAAATAAAAAAGCAGAAAGGCTTATTTCTGAAGTATGTCTTGTCTTGAGCAGTAATAGAGCAGGAACTGACCTGGAAGCCTTCTACCTGACGTTTAGAGCTCACAATGCTAGACAATGTACACACTGCTAAGGGAGAAAATCAATCAGTGGTACAACCCAGCCCCAAAGCCTAACAACAATGATGAGCTGCACAGAAAACTATCTGTATTGGTGCAGTAGTGGCACTGTTCTCTGGGGCATAATCAACAGTTATCTAATTGAACTTGGAACCCTACCAATGGGAGTGAACTCATGAGTTCCATGGTAAACTCAGCCAAAAACACAGGGCTGGAGAGGAAATAGTTCCTAGAGAAAACCTACAGTGTCATATCTCTAGAAAAATGAAATGTCTTACCACACGGTAAATATGGAATCTTATATTTGCAAATAAGCATATACCACTCACAAAGAACCTTCTCTTTGCAACAGATGGAAGCTTACCATAGAATCTCACAACTGGGCAGACACAGAAAATATACATCTGAAAGATGCTCTGTCATAGGAGACACGTGCACTTGGACCTCTTACAGCTAAGACTCAGGGAACATCATAGAATGAGGGGCGGAGAGAAAAGGAGTGCATCTCTCAATTCTCACCACAGAAGCATCCTTACACAATAGAGTGCAATGCACACAGAAGCCACAATGGGCCAAGAAAGAACGGCGGCCTCCAGAGTGTGCAACCCTAGATAGATCCCCTATATTAAAGGCAGCCTCCAGAGTGTGCAACCCTGGATAGATCCCCTATATTAAAGGCAGCCTCCAGAGTGTGCAACCCTGGATAGATCCCCTATATTAAAGGCAGCCTCCAGAGTGTGCAACCCTGGATAGATCCCCTATATTAAAGGCAGCCTCCAGAGTGTGCAACCCTGGATAGATCCCCTATATTAAACCTCACCCACCCACAGCTCAGGGAACATTATGGAAGAGGGGATAGAAAGACTTCAAGAGCCAGGGCCTGGGTCTTGTTAGTTCTCTACCCCTAACATGAGAGGCATGAATATACTTAGCATATCTATGAATCTCTAAATGTTGAAGTTCAAACAATGAACTTCCTTCCTAGAGAGACACTCCCCACCCCACACACCCCAGAGAGAGCACAGATTACAAGCTTCTTCTCAAACAGGAACCTGATGCCAATAGCTCCTCACTGCTCCTGACTTAGTGACTGAGCTCCAGTGCCATTTCTGGAACATGGTCATAGCTCTGTCTGTATACAGGAGCTGTGCAACGAATCAAGCTTGTGAGAAATGATCAAAATTCTGAAAGATGTCTACCAGAGCCCCAAAATTGAGACCAGGTAGGTGAGATTTTAACCTTCACAAAATAAAATACCAAGAATGCATCTCTGAATTTTCTCACAGTCTGTAAGGAGACTTTACCCCACCTCTCTGCCACCCCTGTTTAGAGATAAAGGAAGTGGGCAAGTACTATTACTTTGTAAGTTCTTCCAAGCCAAGATCTTGGATTGCATATGTAAACCCTGCTCAAAACAGCATCTTATTTGAGTATCTCTAGATCTATCCTTACCCCGTTCCTAGATTCTTGACCTTGGATAGGTAACAGAAAGCTCAAATGACATAAGATACATGCCTTGTCTGATTTCCACAAAACGGTGAATACAGAAACATGTTTTTAACTACAAAATTCTCAAACTCAAAGATATTTCCTAGTAGGAAAAAAAGTATAATGATTATTGCATACTGCTAATTTTCCAGCAGCTTCCAGGAAAGATGAAATGTCACCTTAAAGCCTAACTTATCTTTTCAGAGTCATTTCAAGGAAGATACACAAAGAAGCCCACCTTGAAAAATCAATCCAGAATGTGATATGAGTGTGCCTGGCAGGCCCACGGCACACAGTCTGCCAGTGTAGGCAGAAGGTGTGGCCTCCCATGCCCCCATCCAGAGAGCAATTACCTGGGTGGGAACTCCCAAGTGACAAGGACCCACGGTCCCAGTGGCTTGATTTTTCTTTCTTTGTGTGTGAAATTTGGGAACCCTTTAGGAAAGCAATATAATTTTCTCAGTCAAAGAGATATCAGTATATTATGTAGTAGAGGCAAAGACAACTAATTCCAAGAAATGACAGTAACTTGAGGACAGCTAAAGCCCAAGAAACAACTCTAGATGCCATCAGTGGTCCAATCATGAGTTTGGAAGTCCTGTGACCTGTTTTAACCTGAAGGGAAAGCTGTGCTCTGGAAATCCATGCCTGAGGACATGAAGGTTTTGCTGTTAGATCACTGCAGACTGGCAAGTTTATAATGAACAGGAATCCATAGGCAGAGTTCTGGCACCTGAAGGGTACATCAACATGTGTCCCCCTGGTGAGGGTCTTCTTGCTTTGTCATCTCAAGGCAAAAGGGAGAAGGACAGGAGGCAAAAGGCTTATGAATTTGCTCCTTGGCAGTGTTATCATACCCTTCAGTGTAGAGTCCTCCAAATCTGTTATCTCTTAAAATCCTACCTCAAAGCACTGCTACTATGGCAACTAAATTTTAGCATGCGTTTTGGAGAGGCCAAACATTCAAAACATAGTAGTTATCTACCAGGCATGGTGGCACATGCCTTTAATCCCAGAACTTGGGAGGCAGAGGCAGGTGGATCTCTGTGAAATTGAAGCTAGCTAGCCTGGTCTATAGTGCGTTCAAGGCCAGCCTATAGCTACAGGGAGACCCTGTCTCAAAAGACAATTAATTAATTAACTAATTAATTAATTAAAAGTTATAATCTGAAAGTTCAGAGCAGTCTCCAGGGACATACACAGACATCTGGACCAGTAAGGAGCTCACCACATTGTTATGAGAAACTTCAGGAGCCCTAAAGGTTCTCACTTCTATGGATGGCGTACGCTCAGCAGCAATGGGCTTGATCACGCCCCCCCTCTCTTCCATCCTGCCATGTCAAAACAGAACTGTCCTCAATGTAAACTCCTGTCTTTTAAGGCAATGTGAGATGGGGAAGGTGTCATTTCAGCTAACAAGGAATTCATAACAAGCATTTATTTGTAATATAATATCTGAAGCATGTAAGTCTATGTTTACTTCAGTTTTTGAAGCACACCTCACTCGTGAAACACCAGGAAACAGTTGTCATCTCTATTTCAGTGCCAATGACCATTAAACATTTTTGTCTTCTATTTAAAGTACTCTGATATACATAGAATGTTTATTTTGTATCTGTGGGTAGGGATATACATTTACAACTTATACATAATCCCAGAGGAATACAAGTTATGCTTTTTTGTTGTTGTTCTTATTGCTTTTTTTAATTTTCATTTTTTTATTGATGCTTTGTGTATTTCATACATCATTTTCCAATTCAGTTCAGGCATATTTCCCTTTCCCTTCCCCCCACCCCACCCCAAGTTATGCTTTTTAATAAAATACATTCATTCATGCATGCAGTAAATACTGCTACTCACCTGACACATGCCAGGGAACAACTGGGACTCAGCAATGAGCAGCAGTCCCTTGTGGTTCTGTCTGTTTCACAATACCACCCATGAGGAATAAGATTTCGTTCCTTTCCACTGACCTCTCCCCCTCATGAATGCCTGACTCTCCTCGAAATTGAATTATTTCAATACTTCATGAAAGCTAAGTGAAATTTTTTAATTAAGTGATAATTTATGCTCACCATACTGAATTAGAACATAGATACTTTATTAACACTGTTTTATAAAAATCACTTTTTAAATATTCTATTTTTTGCCAATGTTTTATTGAAGCTTTGTGCATTTCATACAAAATTACATTACAAATCAAATATTTTATAGAGATGGTTTTATTTCATAAATTTTTAAATTGAATTTCTGTATATTTCTTTTTTTTATTTTAAAATTTTTTTTATTAATTTTATTTATTTCTGTATGTGTATGAATGTACTGTCTGCATGCAAGTCTGTGCACCCATGTCGTGCAATGCCGCGGAGGTCAGAAGAGGGTCTCGGATTCCCCTGGAACTGGAGTTCTCCCGGAATTGGAGTTTCAGACGGTTCTCGGCCGCCATGTGGGTGCTGGGGATCGAACCCGGGTCCTCTGCAAGAGCGGTCGGCGCTCTTAACCGCTAGGCCATCTCTCCAGCCCGAATTTCTGTATATTTCATACAGATTATCTCAATTTTAATCATCTTTCGACTTCCTTCCTCACTGGCTCCCTTCCCGAGGCCCCACTGTAATTCATACGTTCTGTCATTTGCATTAAGGCCTATTGTGTCAAGTTAGTGTCCCAGACATTCCTCAGTGAAAGTTTATGCACCGAGGTCTAGTCAGCCTACCTGGGGTCCCTCCCTTGTGGAAGACCAGCTCCTTCTCACACAGCAGCAATCTTTTGTCAATATTCCTTCAGCCAGGATTGGGGTCTGCTGCCCATTTCTCCAGTTCTATGCTGGGTTTCTGTCTGCTTGAATTCACATAGGTCTTGTACATGCTGACACCATCGTTCATCTAAGCATGGTCCCAGGAGCTTGAGGGATTCTACTAATATTGTCATGTACCTCCTCCCTAGCTCTTACAATCTTTCTTTCTCCTCTTCCACGATAGTAGGTGAAGATTAATATAAGAGTCCTGTCTGTCCAAGGACCCAAATTCTGCAGACTCTTAATCTTTACACTTTGGCCATTTGACCTTTTGTGTTCCTGACACTCTGCCACATGAGGGAGCTTTATTAATAACTGAGATATTCATTAGTGTCCTCTCTACTCCTCGTTCTAAGTTCTAAGTAGAGGTTGCCACTAGGCTTGGCAATTCACAGACAATGTCTGTGTGTGACTAGTCGTAGTACTTGTAACAGTCTCTACCTGGTGCAAAAGAAGCTTCTTTGGTGAGTGATGACTGGAATATTTGCACTTTTATCGTGGGGAGGGCAGACAACTGATACCTAATTGGACTAAAAGCCTACTTGACAGCTCAATGGGAGGAAACCTATAGAATTCGTTACATTCTTAACGTTGAAAGTAATAACTAACAGCATGATGACTGCAAATATTGCTCCTTTTTTAATTCTCAAGCTTTTCTATTCCTTATACCATGTTTATCTGATCATTCACCATTTAATTCCATAACCATGCTGGCATTATGTTAGACATAATTCTGTCTCTTTTTAAAAATCAATTATTTATTTATTTTTTATGTGTATGAGTGTATTGGCGGCATATGTGTAAGTATACCCATGTCCTGTAATGCCTGCCCTGGTCAGAAGAGGATCTAGGATTCCATGGAACTGGAGTTACAAATGGTTGCTAGTTTCCATGTGATATTGGGAACCAAACCCTGGTCCTCTGCAAGAAAAGCCTGTGATTTAACTGCTGAGCCATCTCTCCAGCCCCATAATTCTATTTCTTGAAATACAGTGACAAGGGATACTCTTGAATATTTAATACAAGAAGTACTAACTTCCTGTATTTCACTTGTTGTAATTCATGACTTCTACTTTATCAAAGACCTAGACTAATGGTGCTGTTTGTCCTGGTCAATCAGCTATGCGTTTACCAACCAATTATCAATTACTCAATCAGTTATCAATGACTACAAATCTGGAGAACTTGGACAAGAGAAGTTGTCCAACATTAATGGGACTTCTTGTAAGTGCGATGGTTCTAACATGCAGGATTTCTCACTCCTAGCTTGCTCTGCAGGAAAACTCATTACAAACAAAGATGCCATAGCCCAGTAGAAACTCATATTTACAGGAGAGCAACTAAACCCCAGAGCCCAGTTAAAGCACCATTTAAACTTCTGACAATAAGCAAGGGCTGTTGCTGCAATTTCCCAGCGAGTGTTCTCCTATCAACACTGAGTGGGTTTAATTACTTAATTATAAGCTGCAGTGCCCTGCCTATTAGATAGAGCCCAGTAAGTCCAGCACTTGATAACACTTTATTAGCCAATAATGTGTATTGCTGTAAAATTGTCAAGGTAAAAGTCTAACATGAAGCCTGGGGGCCGGGTCCTCCCCCAGGCACCACCAGGGCTTCCTTTAGACTGATCCCCACTGCTGAGCAGTCTCAACTATTTCAATTTGCATTTCAATAACAGAGTCCAGTGAATGGCCTTATACCTTATGATTTTGTAAGAGCAAAAATACAGATCTGAGTTGAAAGATGTGGGTTTCCTCTCAGCCTTGCCATTGATAAACTAGGAACTTAGAAACAAAGAGCTCACCAGTCTGAGCCTCCTCGGTTTTCTTAGCTGTGAACTCTGGCTGGCAGAGTCCCACCTAGCCCAGACTGTAAGATCTATTCAAAGTGTTTGGTGCAAGGCATAACATAGATGGGTAGCCAGAGAAATGGTTGAAAACAGACATCCTGCTGGATAAACAGAAACTGATAGGACTATTAGAATTCTCAACTGCAGATAATTTTCTTTTGTTTAGAAAACAAAAGATCAGGACCTGCCTGATCTCACAGAGATCTGTGTGCCTCTGCTGAGATGAAAGGCATGCACATCAATCCTGTCCTAACTGTAGAATTTTACTGATAGATCTTTCATGAGAGAATGGCAGAGTACTGGAGCCTTCGACTGTCCTTTTTCTCTGTAAAGAAAGCAGGCTGGATGTTTGATGGGACCACTGCCTGGATGGAGCATGGGGCATCACTGCTTACACTTGAAGAATTCTAGTGGAAACTTTCAACCCCCACCCTCAGTTCCTTTACAGGTAAGAACAGCACCAGCAATCATGCTGCTCCGGCCTCCACCTCACCCCTAGTGAAAACATGAATTCCTGCCTCTCCTCTCACCTCACTCGGGCCTTTTCCCATCTTTCCCCACCTCCTGGCTTACTCCATGCGACCCCCAAGTCCTGGCCCCAGTTTACTTCTCCTTCATGAACTGTGCTCCCTCATGAGGGGCTCTGAGCTATTTCTGAGAGTCAATATATATGCCACTTAGAAGTCCAGAATTGTAGCACCACCTCTTTTTGAGTGGGCATGGCCTTTATATCAGAGACAGGTCATAACCCTAAAACGTCTAAGGTAGAACCTCCCATTGTGTTTCTCAAACATCATCTTCTCATAGAATAGAGAGAAACATTTCCTGGTTGCTTCTTCTTTTTCTCTAATGTGCATAATTCAACCATTATAAAAATCTTACATATTCTCATTCAAAGTGGAGTTATGAAAATTCAATTCTTTTGATGTCCTTTAAATTTTTTCTTCAATATTGAAATTTTTTGAGATGAGGATGGCCTTGAACTTATGCAGCTGAGGACAATTTTATACTACTGAATCCCTTGCTTCTACTTCTCAAGAGCTGGAATTACAGATGTGCATGCAGTATTAAATTTCGAAGACTTTCCTTTCTCTTTGCATCATTGCCACCCTGTAGCCTGCTGACATAACATACAAACCAGACACCATTACCCTTCAGTGCCCTGACAGCAGAATCTGAATGAATAGGGTTTAATTTTCCCTAAAAGAGCACAGCAAGGACTTAGACAGCACTGGCATTTTGGGTAGCATCCACGTCAGGCAAATATTTAGAGAATGCATGACTGACCAACACTCCAACATGATCTAATGACAGAGCATTTGGAAGTGGTGTTCGGTAACATTTGTGGGAGTGAGCTGCATGTCAGATGCAGCAGGGAGCTCACTAAGGCAGCCTCTGCTTCCTGTTCAGCCTTCATATTGACCTGGAGACTCCATTGACCCATGTTCTCTTGCAAACAAGAAGGCATGAGGCCTGCCTGAAATACACACACATGGGACTTTCTGAAAAGCATGTGAGAGCCAGGACGCTATCTGCTAATCCTGAAAACACACACACACACACGTTAATAACTCATCAAGATACTCAGCAAAAGTGAAACAAAGATCCCCACTTATGTGATTCAAGCCTTCCTGAACCATCTGTCTCGGCCATATGCTTCCCCCAAAGAACTAAGTTTAGCCACAATCGCAGCTAATCGAATATTTGTAAGAGCTGCAGTGCTCCCGCCCAACTGTGGATGTTCCAAGGAGCGCCGTACTGCTCTCTGGCTCACAGTGACCTTGGTCTATGTCACAGAAAGCAAGGGAGAAGAGGGGACTGGAGACTCCACACACAAATAGCAGGGAAGGTGCAGCCGCTGCTGACTAGGCCAGACCAGGTGGTTGCTGTTTTATCTTCCGCAGTTAGAGTCCTACTGGCTGGCTGGCCCGATCCAGAGTCTGAGCCAAGTTTGACCTGCCCAGAAGCCAACAGCAGCCCCAAGTCCCCTGCAGTGTTTGAGCTGATGAGCTGTCCTACCACAACACACTTTCCTGGCCTCTTTGGATGTGCCTGTGTTCCCTCTGCCGTCCACTCCCTCCTGTACATATACCTGGCCCAGATCTCTAAAGTGCAGATGAGGAAGTGCATGACAATAAGGAAACAGAGTCTCGCAGGTGCTTTGGACCTTGCTCATATGAACCCACAGCAACAGTGTCAGCATGCACAAGACCCGTGCAAACTAACTCAGAGGGGGGACCAGCAGGAGGCCACAAGTTTGGTGAGGACTATTGGCAGTGATCACTGCTGAATGAGGGAGGGAGAGTTGATGTTCTTTAAGGGACCGACACTAGGTAGGCTGAGCAGGCTCACATGGAAGGATATCTGGGCTCACAAATTTGACTCAGTAGGCCTTACCATAGACAGAGGCTCCGAAGGTGGGGGAGACAGTTACAACAAATGCCCACACTCTGCTGCCACAAATAAACATTGCCTCGTGCTAATGCAAACAAAGTGTCTGCAGGCCAGGGGCCCCATGCCTACAGCTGCAACTTTGTGTTCCCAGTCTCTAACATTTTCCCTCTTCATCTCAAGATGTGCTGAGCCCTTGTCCTGCAGGACACCTGAGGGTCACCAGCATCTTGTCCTTCTCCAAATGTCACAGTTTGGATATGCAGCAGCTTTCTACGTGGAGTTTGGATTCACTCCAGGGCCAGTGCTCTGTAGCTCTCAACCGCCTGGTCCCTCGATACTCTCCGGGACTTCTTGTTAGTCTGATGTCTTAGAGGCCCAACACAGTAGGCAACCTGGTCCCTGAGGTTACCTGACTCACACTTGTCCTCAGATGAGTCAAATCATTAATTTCCCACTGGACACAGAGAGCACAGAATGGAAGGATTTCTACTGAAGCTCCTGATCACACTCTGGGACGCTTCTTTGCTTTTAGAATTTGATTTTATTTGGTGTGTATTAGTGTTTTCTCTGCATGTATGAAAGCCTACTACATATACGCCATGTTTGGGGAGGCCAGGAGAGGGCATCAGAATCCCTGGAGTTATGGAAGGTTGTTAGCCACCAGGTGGGTGCTGGGAATTGACCCCTGGTTCTCTGCAAGAGCAGCCAGTGCTCTTAACTGCTGAGCTATCTCTCCAGCTCTTCTGGGACTCTTCTTGATCTGAACTCCTGTACTTCCTACCATAACTCTGGGAAACGGTCACCAGGTTCCCAGAACAGGTGAGTCTTTGAAAGCTCCTACTCACTGATGCTAACCCTTCAGTTACAGGAGTTTGAGGGTCAGTGCAGGGCTTTGTCTTCTCAGTTTTCTGAGCTACTTCAAGACTGTAATGAACTAAGCTACCTGGAGCTGCCATCTGTACTG
The DNA here is from genome assembly GCA_009823505.1 of Rhizomys pruinosus. NCBI lineage: Eukaryota > Metazoa > Chordata > Mammalia > Rodentia > Spalacidae > Rhizomys > Rhizomys pruinosus. The sequence goes on from VZQC01012951.1 coordinate 638,039, forward strand.
TGATGAGCTGAGACTCCCTGAAGCCATGAACTAAGCTACCTGGAGCTGCCATCTGTACTGTGATGAGCTGAGACTCCCTGAAGCTGTGAACTAAGCTGTATGGAGCTGCCACCTGTACTGTGATGAGCTGAGACTCCCTGAAGCCGTGAACTAAGCTGTATGGAGCTGCCATCTGTACTGTGATGAACTGAGACTCCCTGAAGCTGTGAACTAAGCTGTATGGAGCTGCCACCTGTACTGTGATGAGCTGAGACTCCCTGAAGCCATGAGTCTAAATAACTTTTTTTCTCCTTAAAGGTTTTTCTGTCAGATATTGAGGTTGTAGTGGCAAAAAAATAAATAACAATTACAGCTGTTGGGGACCATAGAGAGCCACATGTCACTTTGCAAGCTGTTCTGCATCCTTGTTGATCTGGTTTGAATCAGAAATCTCACTTACAGCCCTGTGTTTTCACGGCTTCACCCTCTGTTGAGTGCTATGTCCTGTGGGGAGTCCATCAGGGTGCCGGGCATAGACACTTGGGGTTGCATTATACTTGGTCACTTCCTGTCTTGACCCACCATGATGAGAGCAGCCTCCACCACAAGCACCCACCACCATGTCCTGAGCAGCTTCATTAAGCCTCCCCTGCTGGGACCCTGAATCAAAGTAAATATTTCCTTCCTTATATTATATTGTTTCTGTCAGGAATTTTGTCATAGTAGTATAAGAGTAACTAGTGGCCCTGTCTTCACTATTTCTGGGCTTCTCTGGACCAGGGCAGCCCCACCCTGGTTCTAAAGACCCTCAGCTTCCTGTTTATGTACATGCCTGTGTGAGCTCTCCAGAGGTCAGCTATGAGGCTCACCACCCCTGCCCCTGGGCCAGGGCAGCCGTACCCAGTGGTTCTAATGATCCTCAGCCTGCTGTTCATGTACATGCCTGTGTGAGCTCTCCAGAGGTCAGCTATGAGGCTCACCACCCCTGCCCCTGGGCCTAAGGAAACCTGCACTCTTAACTACTGAGGAGTTTCAACTAGTTTAAATATTCAGTCTTTTTTCCTAAATCAGGTCATTTTCAATGGTATTTAAATGGACTCATCCATAATCTTCATTGGTAATAGAACACACGCTAAAGCCAAACTTCCTACCCCACCCCCACTGCCTGTCTAGGAAATTGCAGCTTACTACAAGGGACTCTCCACTTTTCCCCAGTGTCCGACTTATTATCCAGCACCCATGAATCTAGTCTCTGTCCCCTTTGTCTCCCCAAACATGTTTCTATCCTGGTGATCAGTGCTCTACCTGTTCATAAAGCTTCAAGGAATCTGTGGGTCTATATTGAACTGCGTCAGTAGGCGGCCTCCTAACCTTGACAAAAAGCTACTGTTCCAGGACTCTCCTCACTTCCTGTAGCCTTCCTTTGCCTCCTCCTCAGTTGTTACTGTATGACTTAACATGCCTGTCCCCTCCCAGGTTATTGCCTGTCCACCTAGAAGTTGTGAACTTTTCTTCATCTCATAAGGTACCACTTGGCGTGTGTCCTAGTTAGTTTTCCTGTTGCTGTGGTAAACACCATGATCAGGAGGAAAGGGTTCGATTCAGCTTATAGGTTAGAGTCCATTATCAAGAGAGGCTGGGGTAGGAGCTCAGGGCAGAAACCTGGAGGCCGGAAGTGAAGCAGAGAACATGGAAGAATGCTGCTTACTTGCTTGGTCTTCCTGGCTTGCTCAGCTACTTTTCTATGCAGCCCAGGCCCACTTTCTTAGGGATATACAGCCCCCATAGTCTATTAGCAATCAAGAAAATGTCCCACAGACATGCTGAAGGCCAATCTGTGACAAACAAGTTTAGCCATCGCAGCCCGGACTCATTAACTTCTCTTCTGACTACAATGTCAGCTTTATGAGAACAGCAAAGATGTCTGTTGTGAATTCTTCAAGTCCTCCACATTAAGTGGCATCTAGCATGTGGGCATTGATAAAAACCTGTACAGCAAAGTTACCAGTGCACAAAACCCATGCAAGCTCAACCAGACAGAAACCCAGCATGGAACTGCAGAAATCAGCAGTAGAACCCAATCTTAGCTGAAGAAATATTGGCAGCTGATTACTGTTGGGTGAGGAAGAGCTGGCCTTCTTAAAGTCAGGGACTCTGGGTAGGCTGACTAGAGCTCAGTGGATGAACTTGCACTGAGGAACAGCCAGGGAGATTAATGTGGCACAAAAGGCCTTAACACAAATGACAGAATGTATGAATCCCAGTGGCAGGGGTTGGGGCCTGTGGGAGGCTGCCGATGGAGAAGGGGTATATGGGTGATTAAGATAGATTGAGATGGTATATATGAAAAAGTCAATTAAAAATCATGCAAATAAATAAATAAAAATTATAAAAACTGTATCTCTAGTCCAGATTTATTTCCAAATTCAAGTCGGATAAGTCTACGTTAAACCTCCTGTTAACATTTTCAAAGGTTCTTACAAAGAGCCAGGGAGGTGATGCAAGACTAAACAGAAATGAATCCTACAAGCTCCTGGGACCATGTTCATATGAACCTACAGCATTGGTGTCAGCATGCACAGGACCCATGCAAGCTCAGCTGGACAAAAACCCAGCACAGAGCTGCAGAAATGGGGAGCAGAGCCCAACATTGGCTGAGGAAATATTGGCAGCTGATAGCAGTTGATTGAGGAAGACCTGGCCTTCTTAGGAAAAGGACTCTGGGTAGACTGACTAGAGCTCAGGGGATGAGCTGGCACTGAGGAATGGGTTGGGAGAGTAGTTTGGTGCAATGGACCCTAGCATGAATGACAGAAGGTGTGAACTCTGGGGGGAGGGGTGCTGAAGGAGGGTGCCAAGGGAAAATCGGGTATAAAGATGATTACGTTTGATTGAAAAAAATATGTGTGAAACACATAAAAGTTCAAAGGTAACGTACAGTGAATATGCTTAAAAATAAGCTATTTATTTAGAAGACAACAGGAGAAATATGTAGGTTTCCACGGGTCTATCAAATGATTTTCACATAGCACATGCTATGACACAACAGGCATCATGGGTGAAAGAAGTGATAGGCTGGGCTTCATTAGAATTAAATTTTTATTCTCTAAGACCTTGCCAAGAAAATGAAAAGGTAGGTCACATTTTTAAAAAATATAAAAGTTTACTAAAAAAAAAAAAAAAAGCCAGGTATGGTAGCACATGCCTTTAATCCTAGCACTTGGGAGGCAGAGGCAGGCGGATTTCTGTGAGTTCAAGGCCAGCCTGGTCTACAGAGTGAGTTCCAGGCCAGCTGGGGCTATAGGAGACCCTGTCTCGAAAAGACTAAAATAAATAAATAATAAATAAATAAATAAATAAATAAATAAGACATCGCCGATAAGTGAGTATCACTTGAAATACCAAAAATACACAAAAGTCTCTTAAAATTCAAGAATAAGAAAATAATCCATGCTTAAAAGGCACAATGAATACTTCCCCAGAAAAGGTACCTAGGAAGCAAGTAAGCACACAAGGATATGCCTCCTAGCAAATATAACTAAAGAGCAGTAAATAAAGCAACTAGATTCTACATCCAACTAGAATGCCTAAAATCTAAAGTTCTGATTGCAGCAAATGCTGGAGAGGCTATGGACCAATGGGAACTCTCATTCATTACTGGTGGTGATGCAAAGTGGGCTTGTTATTTTGCAAGACAGTTTGGTGCTATTGTCAAAAGTAAGCATTTTCTTACTATGAGATCCAACAGTCAATACTTATGGGTATTTAGCAAACAGGTGAAAAGTTACGTCTACATAGTCCCAGAGCCTATACTCACTTTTGCCAAACTTCTAAACAATCAAGATAATCTTTCAGCAGGTGAGTAAATAAATAAGCTGATACAACCAGTCTAGAAGGTATTTATTAAGGGCTAGAAATAAATGGAGTGTTGAGCCAGGCAGAGGAGGAAACATAAATACATAAGTTTACAGACTATGAGTCTAGCCATAGGGCATTCTGAGAAATACAGAACTACTGAAACAAGATACCAGTAGTTGCTTGGATTAGAAGGAACAGAGAGATAAATATGTGGAAAATAGACGATGTTTAGGAAACTTAAAATGACCCAAAATCCAACGATGGTGGACCATATGAGTATAGCTTTGTCTACACACAATGTACCATGAACTCTAAGGTAAGCTCTGGTCTTTAGTGACAGTGGCCTGCCAGCTTTGGGGTCCTCTGTTGTAAGATGAGTAACATTTTGATGGGACACATCTGTTGAAAATGGGAGAAGCCAATGCTTATGGGAGAAAGAGGGTATACCGGATGTCTCTGTACTGTTCCTGCTTCCCATTTTTGCTGTCAGAATAAGAACATTGTAAGAAGTAAGATCTATAAAACCAATCAATCAATAAACCCTCCATATCCTCACCATAAATAAGATTTGACCTTTGCTTTTCCAGTATTCTCTATTTTAGTGGATGCACTGTCATCTAGCCTCTGGGTTAGGTTGGAATGTGAGTTGCCCTGGGGGATCCTTTATCCCCATTTTCCATGTGGATCGCCCCTTCAAGTGGCCCCACCTCATGACATTTCAGTCTCCAATGAACGTGACTGTGCTCTTCCACCTGGATGGCTCAATGACCTTCATCTGCTCAGCTGACCTTTACTGCAAACTGTCTCTTCATAATTTTCCCCAAGGAGAATTCTGTCACTATACAAAGGAGATTGAGCTGCCCCTGGGACAAAGTTCTTCAGTGTCTTTCAGTGTTTCACAGGATAAAAAGTCCTCAGGTAAATCTCATTTTTACATAACTCAAACCACTCCAGGATCTGTCCTCACAGATCTGACCTGCTGGCCAGTGTGTCCCATGTCACCTTCAAGTGCATGCTCCCTTCTCAGGAATGGTGGCTCCCTCCTCTGTGGGCTGAGCTGACATCTGCCTATTCCTTATTCTCCATTCAGGCATCTCCACTGCAGAAAGCCTTCTCTAAGATCCCTGACCTGGTCAAGCATCTCTCTCAGACATGTGACACTTCTTTATATAGAAACAACTTCAGGTGACTATTTGCATAACTGCCTCCTGCTTTTGACCAAGGTCCATTGTAAATTCTAGGTTGATTTGGTCAGGCAAACCATTTATCTTGCATATCACCTTCATGTTGAGAGATGATGGTCTGTGTGAGTATGAGTGTGAGTGTTAGTGTGTGTGTGTGTGTGTGTGTGTGTGTTGCATGGGTATATGTGCTCATAAAACACAGGCAGCAGCCAGGGAAACGCCTCTGGTGTCCTCCTCTATTGCTCTCTATTGCTTTAAGACAAGGTCTCTCACTGAACTGGAAGCTGGCCATCTCGCCAGTGAGCTCCCCAGAATTTACTTGTCTCCACTGCCCAATGCTGGGATTATAAGCACTCACAGCCATGCCCAGATGTCTGCGTGGGTGCTGGGTCTTCAAACTCAGGTCAAACTCTCTTCCAAATGAGCCATGTTCCGAGACCTTAGACAATATATTCTTGGGGCACTTTTTTGAGGCAAGGTCTCCCTGTAGCCACAGCTGGCACAGAACTTACTATGTAGATTAGGTTGGTCTTAATCATGGTTATCCACCTGCCTTTGCATGCCTATGCTCGGATCAAAGTTGTACCCCACCATGGCTGGCTTTCTAGCTTCCTAAGATGATATTTTAAATGTCTAAGTATCTATCTATCTATCTATCTATCTATCTATCTATCTATCTATATAGAGAGAGTGCATATGCATATATATACATATATGCAAATACATAGATACAAGGCTCTATATATTCAGTATACATATACTGCATATATATGTATGTGACATGTATGCTACATATATGTACTATACTATACTCTTCTAATAGATAGATGATACATACATCAACAAATAGGTACATAGATAATAATAGAGTTTAAAGTCTTAACATTATAAAAATATTTGCCCAATGACTATTTTTATGAAAAGCAATTTCTTCTGACTTGACTCTTATAAAGACTCATAAAAATACAGAAAAGTCAATTTGTCCACTTATTCATTGAAGTTACCAACTAAACTTCAACAAAAATTCAGAGATCTAATTCCTTGGTTCCATTCATTTTTAAAGTCTCTGAGAGTCCAGGACTTCTTTTGAAAAAAAAAATATATATATAACACAGGCTTTTCTCTAAGATGGTTATGGGGTATATAAAATGATATCTACAAAATATCCAGTGTATTGCTTCACGTTTCCAGTTCTGCAGCCAATGGGTATTTATTACCCATATTATTACCCATCATGAAGGCCTGGGTCAGCACTGGCACATATTTCAGAAGGCTGAGGCGAATAACACGTACTTCAATGGAGGTAAACAAGAGCATCCATTTCCAGGAGTTGTGACTTTTATTGCACCTTACGCTTTAACAATATCAACCTGCATTGCTCTAAACCAAAGCCATCAATATCAGCACACGTGTTCTAGGGTTTCCAGCAGGACTTAAGTGAAAGGGGAAGGAATCTGAAGGTAATATGAAGTTCTTATCAAGTATGTGCAGTCGTAGTTTTGTATTCAGCCATTAAGCCTGACAACTCAAAATGTAACTATCCTGTGTCAAGGAGATCTGCAAGGATTTGAACAACTTGTCCCTAGTCTGTGGTGCTGTTGTGAAGGGTTGAAGGTTTGCCTTTGCAGGCAGAACTATGTCACTGGGGGAGGTCTATGAGAGTATATAGTCTTCAAGTATTAGTCCATTTCCAGCCTCTCTCTCTCTCTCTCTCTCTCTCTCTCTCTCTCTCTCTCTGCTTCCTGGGCCTGCTTGAATTTTTGTGCCAGCCATGATGGATTCTTATCCCTCTAGAACATTAACCCAATAAACTCTGCCTTCTTTAAGTTTTCTTGGGACCTGGTATTTATCACAGCAACAGAAAAGTAACTAATACCCACCCCCAGGTTCTTAAGTCATGAGCTGCAGTGGATAATTTCTGACCCTGTTGGCATTATTCTACAAAGAAGATACTTGAGTATTTGCTCAGGTATAAAGATTACAAAAATAAGGAAATATAGAACATGTAACTTATGGATAGGGGAATATGTGGCCTAGAGAAAAAAACCAACTTTAAAAGTATTTTCTTGTGTTGTTGCAACTGAAACGTGACTGAGGCTAAACTATCCTCCAAATCAATATGTCAGAAAACAATTCAGAAGTAGACCTCAGGCCTGGTAGACTTCAGGTGCTGAGGAGATGGCTCAGTAAGTAAAATACTTATCATGAGGACCTGAGTTCAATCCCCAGCATCCAGGTAGAAGTCCAAGAATTGTGGTGTATACCTATATCACCAGCAAAGGGGAGATAGGAGAATCCTTGGAGCTCACTGACCTGCAAGTCTATGAACCAGTGCAAGACTGTGTCTCAAAAAATAAAGTCGAAGATAGAAACCATGGTCGTTGTTTTTTTAAATTTTATTCTGAGACAGAGTCTCATTATATAGCCCCAGGGAGCTATGTAGACCAGATTGGCCTTGAACTTACAGCAATCTGCCTGCCTCTGCCTTTGCAAGTGTAGAGATTAAGTCATGCACCAGGGGCTGGAGAGGTGGCTACGTGGTTAAGAATATTTGCTTTTCTTCCAGGAGGCCCAGGTTTGATTCCCAGCACCGTACCACAGCTAACAACTGTATATAACTGTAGTTCCAAGAGATTTGATGTCTCCTTCTGGCCTCAGCATGAGTAATTGCATGCATGTTGTGCACTTATACACAGGCAGGCAAAACACTCGTACGTATAATATAAAAATAATAAAATGATTTTTATTATTTTTACATTATTTATTTTTTATATTTTACATTTTTTTTACATTTTACATTATTTACTATTTTACATTTGGTAAATCCATGCTTCTCAGACCCTATATCAACTGGAAGGGTATTTTAGAGAGAAGATACATGTGGATATTTTAAAACAGCTTTGCTGTAAAGACTCTATTTATACTATGTCAGAGAGTTTGCTTTTAGTTCCTACATTTTGGGAATCAAGGGACCAGTGCATATCACATCCTTTACAAAGTTAAAACATCTTGGGCAGTGAGGCTAAGCAAATTCATTGTGGTGAGTGCAAATATTCAGAATTTTGAGATATAAAAGTGAACACCTGGGAAGCAGTGTTGGCCCGGAGCCATTTCAAAGGCTGTCCATGACTCCCCAAGGAAGTATTTGTGTGGATAAAGCATGTTTCACCACAGTATGGAGATACAAAGCAGACTGAGTCACTAGGCTGCTGCCAGGGGAGGGGATGCTCCTGGGGAGCCCCCAGTCCTGCACTGGAGTGGCAACATGAAACTGTGGTTCAAATATACTATGATAATAGAGTTAACCAGCTCTGGACCCCACTACCTCCCTGGACTTCAGCTCCTCCACCATAAGAGGAAACACTGTTATCATCAAACATTATGTTTTTTTTCCAAAAAAAAAAATTATGGAAGTAGGAAAGCCCATCTTAAAGGTTTGGACACAAAAGCTCTAACATATTTAACTTCAAATTTTAAAATGTCCATTTGATTAAAAATTACCTAAAATAAAGTTAAAAGGCTGGGTATAGGCTGCAAGATATTTTCTATATAATAAATCAAATAATGGCTATCAAAGATATGTTTGGTTATTGGTAAGAAGAATCAAATAATTATCTAAAGAAAGAAACCCAAAAGTTGCAAATGAGAACTTAGTGTCCATTGTCAGCTCCTATAACTGGCACATGCCAACTGCAGCATACCAGAATCCTCCATAGTATGTGCAAGCTAGTCTCTTTACAATATGAAACACTGTCATCTTTATGTGACCTGTCTGTGGATGGATCACACAGACACAGAGACTATATGCCAAGTAGGTAGCAATGGCTTCTTCAATGAGAAACCGGACAGCTAAGATACCTCTAATTTCTCTTTTATAATATTCTCAAGGAGCCTTTAGTTAAACAGAGTTTATATCACAAAATTAATGACAGTTTGCTACATCTTTAAGGAAGCCTTTTCAGGGCAAGGACAACCTGACCTCAGGTTGCTTGAATGTACTAGAGTTAACCCTTCTCTCTATTTTGTCCAACAGATACCTGCATTCTTCACATATGAATTTGTTATAAATTTCACTGAAAAGTTCCGCTGGGCTGGGCACTGGCATAGAATGATCTGGGTGTCAGCCTGCTGTCTGAACAAACTCACTCTTCACTGACTCGGTCTCCTGGGTTTCTAACCCACCACCCAAAGGCTCACTGGTTGAAAATTCAGTCTCCAGCTGGTGGGTTCAGTTACAGAGGAGTGGAGGGATCACAGGCTCTAATGGCATCAATAGACTCATCTACTGATCTGGTGATAGGCTCGTAAGTCATAACATGAGGACATTTGAGAGATGTGGAGAAAGCCAGGGCCTGGGTGAAGGACATAGATTACTTGGGGCACATATTTGAAGAGTGCATATTGTACCGGGCCCCTACCTGCAGTTCCCTTTCTGTCTTCTGTCTGCCTTGAAAACAGCAGTCTTTTCTGTTACATACTCACCTCTGTCTTATCTCAGGCTCAAGGCAACAGACAAGCTGTTATTAGAACGAGACTACTAGAGCTAGTACATTTGGTAAAACAGTATGTGGGAAGTTGAGGTAAAGGTGGTGTATCTCAGTGAGGGGCCCTCCCAAGTCCTGCATGGGGTTCACCCCTGAACCATCACTGAGCCCCCCCCCCTACATTCTGGCCCAGCTCCATAGGGGCTAGTGAGAATCAGAATGTGCAGGTCCAAAGCAGAGAGGTTTAGCTGAGGGAGTGACATACAGTCTAAAGAATCTGACAGTGGGGCCAAAATGTAAGTAGGGAACAAGATTTGAGATGTGCTGGATTGAAGTCAGTAGAGCAATGAGTCAGAGATGACCTCTCTCAGTCCCCTACAAGCAGTATGCCCAAGCTTTATGTAATTTACTGTGGCTACATAGATCTTTGGGCTTTTTCATTCTGTTGAAGCCTTAGCACTTGTTCTCTGTCCCCCTTTGTCTCTCTTTTATGTTGTTTGCTTCAGTTTGGTTCTCCTTTTGTATGAAGTACTAGAAATCAAACCCAGAACCTGGGACCTTCTAGGCAAGGCAAGTCCTCTATCTCTGAGCCTTACCACTATCTCTCTACCCATGTTTTACCCTGCCAGTTACAGGGAGGCAGCACCACTTAACCTCAAGCTTGGTTTTAGGAATGCCATCCTGGTTCTCTTTGGCTCACATTTTCACCTCATTATGTTATTACAGCGTGTCCTGCCAGGCAAACAGAGTTGCTCTAGATGTTCAAACAACAAAGATCTAGTGTAGAGGTTAAATGGCAAAGGCACTGGAATGGGTTTGGAAAGCCCCAGGGGGAGGAGGAGGTAGGTGCTAAAGTAGATGAAGATAGGTGAGTCAGCACGGGATGGGGAAACCAAGGCTGTCAGGGGCTGTGGCTTGTCAGGTGCCCTATTAACCATTTGTCTTATGTGCCCCACTATCTACTGAGAATGAGCCTCTCCTGTCTCCAACACCATTTCTCACAATGTCATGTGCTAGTTAAGAATCAGAAGACTCTCAGCTTGGGGACCTGTCAGCTGGATTTTCTACATCTCCATATCCATAAGCTCTCATGGTATGAAAAATTCACCAAATGTCATGTGTTTGGTTTGGGGGATGTTTCCATAATGGGACATACAGTTACCTGACTATAGCCTGAGTCTCAGCAACAAGTAGGCTAAAAACAGGCCGGATCAATGTAGCTAAATTTAGACAGTGAAGACTGCATATGTCAGAGAAAAACTGGGACCTCAGAAGGTCACTGACATGCCATATGGGCTGATCAAGCTTGTGATAAATGGACAATTGTAAGGCAAGAGACAAAGACACTGGGCACACTTAGACATAAGTTGTCCACATAAACATGTAACCAAGAAGGCACATTGGTCCTTCTCAAACCCTTCCAAAGAATAGAAGAGGGGGTCACATTTCCAAACTCATTTTACAAGGCCAGAATTTCCCATATACCAAAGCCAGATTAAGGCCACTAAAAGAAAAGAGAATTAGGGAAAATTATAGAAGATATGCCAATACCCCTATGATCATTCCAAGAGATGCAGTAAAACATTGGCTAAAATCTAACATTTCTTGACAAAAATGCTCAACAAATTGAGTATAGAAAGAATTCAATTTAACTGAGCAAAGTTTATATGTCATAAGCTCTCCTTCTTTGCTTCCTGACATTAGAAGAACTTATTTCAGCTTCTTCCTGCTCAAGGTGAGCATAGAAAGAGATCCCATCTCACTGCTTCCATTGAACATAGTTCTGTAAGTCCTGCTCACAATAATTATACAAAAAGAAATAAAAGGCACTTAAAAGTCATGAAGAAATAGGAGAAAATGGTCTCTATTGGTAGATGGTGTGATATTATATAAATAAATCCCTAAAGACTTTAACTAAGTATTGTTAAAATTAATAGAGAAATTAAGTAAATTTCAGTACACAAAATCAATATACAAAAGGCAAAACCATGAAAGAAGATTAAGGACATAATGCCATTTATAATACTACCAGAACAAGAAAATATATGAGAATAAATTTAGACAAGTAGGTATATGCTCTATCTGCTATAAGATATGGAAGAAAGGAATTGAAGGCAGAAAAAAGGATAAAAATATCCCATGTTCATGAATCAGAGGAATAAGTAATCATTAAAATACACATACAGGGGCTGGAGAGATAGCTCAGAACTTAAGAGAAATGGCTGTTACAGCAGAGGACCCAGTTTCAATTTCCTGCACCCACATGGCAGCTCATGACTGTTCATAACTCCAGTTCCAGCAGATTTGACACCCTCTTCTGGCCTCTGTGGATAATGCACACATAGGTGCACATATATCCATATAGACAAAACAATCACACACAAATAAAAGTACAAGAACTTAAAAATATACATAAAACCAAAGGCGTCGCATGCAGACAATACATTCGTACACATACAGAAATAAATAAAATTAATAAAAAAATAAAAAAATAAAAAATAAATAAATAAATAAAAAAATAAAACCAAAGGCAATTGAGAGACTAAGTGCAGAGTTGGGCATGGTGATGCATGACTTCAATCAAAAGAAGTGGATCCAGATAAATCTCTGTGACATCAGGGCCAGCCTGGTCTACTAGAGCTACAAGGAGATTCTCTCTCAAAAAACACCAATAAACAAACAAATAAATAAGCAGACAAATAAATAAGACTCAATGCAGTGTTTACCAAAACACAATGTTCCATTTTTTTTCTTAATACTAGAAGTCTTCAAATTCATATAAAACTACAAGTAACCCCAATATCCAAAGGAATCTTTGGCAAAAAAAATACAACTATAACTGTCACAATGAATTCAAGATATCTACAAAGCTACAGTTATCAAACCATCACAGCACATTAAACACAAGACAAAATTAAAAGTTCAGAAATAGATCTGGGTGCTACTCATCAGCTGACTTTCTACAAAGATGCCAAACAAGGATGGGAATAGACTCCAGTGAATGATGCTGGGGGAAGTAGATATTCCTATCCAGAAGAATGAAATTAAACCCTTATTGGGGCCGGAGAGATGGCCTAGTGGTTAAGAGTGCCAATCACTCTTGCAGAGGACTGGGGTTCAATCCCCAGCACCCACATGGTGGCTGAGAACCGTCTTTGACTCCAGTTCCAGGGGAATCCGAGACCCTCTTCTGACCTCCATGGCATTTCACGACACGGGTGCACAGATCTACATGCAGACAGTATATTCATACACATACAAAAATGAATAAAATTTTAAAAATTAAACCCTTATTTCACAATATACACAAGTATCAACCAAAATGTATCAAATACAAGAGCTGAAACTATAAAACTATTAAAAGATAAAAAAAAAAAAACCCAGCTCCACCACCCTGGTCTGGGCCATGCTTTTATTTATTTGTTTGTTTGTGTTTTGTGATTTTTTTGTTTCATTTTATATGAGCCTCCTCCAGGTAACTACAGTAAAAAAAAAATGGAACATCAAACCAAAGACCATCCTCAAAGAGAATGATATGAAAGGACCACTTGTGTAATGGCAAAAATATTTCCAAACTCTACATCTAATAATCCAAGTTATTAGGACACTCACAAACTCATTAGCAAAAAAACAAAAGTTGCAAATAGTCTAATAATCCACTTTCAATGTAGAGGAAAAGATGTAAAGTCTTTCAAAGAGGGAATAGTTTTTGAAGGAGTTTTCAAAGGAGAAATAAAAATGATGTACAGGTCTATAAAAAAGGCATTGAAGTTACTAATTATCCAAGGAATATAAAATTAACCTCTAGGAGCCATTTTCAAAATGTGAAAAGATAAAAAATATTGGCAAACCTGTTGAGGGTAAATCATATTGGCACAGTCATTATGGAAATTTATAGGGAGGTTACTCAGAAAGTTAAAAATAGAACTGCCAGAGATGAAGAAATGGCTCAGTGGTTAAAAGCACTGGCTGCTCTGTCAGAGGACCCAGGTTTGATTGCCAGCACCCACATGGCAGCTAACAATGGTCCATAACTTCAGTTCCAGGGGATCCAACTCTCTCTTCTGACCTTTATGGGTACTGCATGTTATGGGTGAACTCATACATATGCAGGCAATACACTCATATATGTAAGTGCACCTGTGCCATGTATGCAAAGCCTGCAGAGACCAGAAGAGGTTGCCGGAAGTAGAGGGACTTATGGATGCTTTTAGCCACCATGTAGGTGTTAGGATTTGAACACAGGTCTTCTGAAAGAGCAGCCAGTCCTTTTAACCACTGAGCCATCTCTCTAGTGCCAAATAAATATTTTAAATTTTAAATTTATTTTTATTTGATATGTATGAATGTTGTGCCTGCAGGTAAGTGCACCATATGCATGCAACCCTGTAAGGATGGCTTTAGCCACCCCCTACACCTGGTTGTCTTTTGTGCTCCACACATGCTCTACATCATGAACACACACACATGCACACACATACACACAGATGCACACACATGCACATACATACACACACATGCACACACACAAATAAATGTTTTATTTTAATGAGAAAGTATGGATGAATCTTGAAGGCATTATACTCTGTAAAAAATAAATTAGATAGGCAAAGAGAAATATCACCTGGCCACATGTATATATGTATTTAAAGTGTTGGGCACAGTGGAGTGCAAAATGAGTGACCACAGTGCTGGGGAAGGATGGGAGCCTAATAATGGTCAGAAGGCATAACCCTACAATGTTAAGAAGAAGATTCAGTTCTTAATTCAGTATCCTGAATATCACTACTGAATGTTACACCTGAAATTTATAAAGAATGGTTTTTAAATATTAACACACATATAAGAAAAGTGTGAAACTTGACATGTTAACTGAACTGATTATGGTAATCACATCACAATACAGATATATATATATATATATATATATGACAGATATATATATATATAAAATACTCTCATTATAGGCTCCTAATATATAGAATACTAGTTATAATTACATGTTGATAAACTAAAAATAACAAAAAATAAAAATGCCTATCACACACAAGAAATAATATTGAAATCAAAGCTTTCAAAATAATATCAATGGTTAAATAAACCTGACTAGGTGAATTAGTTAGAGAGTAAATTAAAAGGTTTATTTCTTAATGAATGAAATATGAACATGATTATGATGATAAAAATTCAGAATGCATTATCTGTTGAATTATTTCAGGAATCTTGTAAAATTTCCCAATCATTTAAAGTACAAAGAATTTTTTATGGTAAAACACCAAAAATGTCTTGGAATTATTCCTTAGATTTCATGTTGCTGGGTCTCATTTTGGGTTTTAAAACATGTTTGTATTCCTGACTGCCTTTCTTCTTTCATTCCTGTCTCAAAATTCCAAGGCAATGCTCTTCAGAGTCTGGCTTCACTTGGATAGGAAAGGAGATCTAGGTTGGGACAATTTTGCACATGCTATGGATCCATGTCTGACATTTCATTTGTGCTAATTATTTCCTTTGTTTAGGAATCCCTTGCCCCAAGATCCTCCTTGCCAAGCCTAAAAGGTCACTAGGGACAGCTTCCTACAAACATGCTCCTCGGTTATGGGAAAGACATTGGCTTGGGAGCCCAGCATTCAGATTTACTGTGAAATCAGCTGGCTCCTGGTGGCTACAGTGTTCAAGAGAGAGAGGAAGAGACAGTCTCTTATCTACAGAATATGGGTGATGGCCGGGTCCAGCATTGGATGCTAGATCTTGTGCTGAGAGTCAGAAGGGAGTAGAAACACAGCCCTTGCCCTCAATGAGTGCAAATGTGTGAAGACCAAGGGAGGAATTGGGGCTTTACTCACAGGAGCCTGCACATGACTGAAACAAATCAAAACACCTGCCACTCAGCCAGGCAGGGTATGACGTCCTAGGACAGTAACCTGGGGGTAGAGCTCTGAAGGACCTGCAGGAGTAAAGACTTAAAGGGGGCAGGGCCGATATAAACACAGATGTCCTGTCTTCTTGGTGCCTGCAGCTCAGTGGAAATGCTGACCCACCCAGGAGTTACACTGCTACCTGGTGTTATACAGTAAGACACATGAGGATGCTCAGATAAGATTTCAGGGCAATGTCTGTTAAAAAGGAAGATTACTCTTACTTCTTGGACAAAAAAGTTTTGTCCACATAAAAGGGGTAAATTTAAACTAATGGATTTAATGATCTGGTAGAAAGAAAAAGAAAGACAGTAAAGGGCGGAGCACAAGCAATCATCACAGAATAAACAGAAACAAACAACTTCTTCCGGTGTGAACAGGAAGGCGTGCAGCCAGAGTGAAGGGCCTGTAGGAGTTTTATCAAAGGGCTATTCACTATAAGACTTAGAAATGGTCTGCTATTGGATGGCGTGTAGTCTATACCTAAAAAAATCTTTTGTAAATGTCAATACAATAGACTGACATCTGTCTGAAATTCTCTTCTGCCCTTCACTTTAGTGCTTTTGATCTACCCATCCTTGGACACTCACAAAGAAGCCTTGGCTTCTTTCTCTTCAAAACCTCACACAGTATGATCTAAATGTCTCCCAGGAACCAGCCCCACATTGCTGAGCTGGTCATTCATAGAGTTTATAATGCTCAACAATTTTTAGTAAATGGAGCCCATTCTTCCTTTGTGTCCCCAACTCAGTCTTAAGTGGATTTTCACTCTGTGATATACATTCTTATGGTTTTATGAATGTGATTTAGATTATATATTTGGCAAGTGTGACTTTTGATAAGAAGCATCAATGGAACCAGAAGGCTATCTGTGATTGAGGTGTGAATGGGAGTTATGGAGTCTTAGATAAACTTTGTCTCTCTTGAGAGCACAAGACACAATAGCTATTTAAAATATATAATCATCATTATATGAATGCAAGAATTTGGTTTGATAGCTATTTTACCCAGTTCCACCCCAGGGTTTGGATTTTGTCCCTGTTTATACTTCCCATGGTAACTTGTTCCTTTAATCCTTCTTTAAAAACAGTTGATCAACTTGATTAACAAACAACCTGTCACCCCCCACTGGATGGTGGCGCTGTAGGTGGTTTTGGGCACAACAGCCTGCAGATAGGTTTTGAGCCATGAATGAAGAATGTTTATCATAGATTATCACTTATAGTTAAAATATGAAAAAAAAAACTGCAGAGAAAGAAATGCATGCAGTAATTGCAGTAATGCGTGATCTTGCGGTATGGGTGGTGGGGGGGGGGGAGGAAACGGAAAATAAGCCTGAACTGAATTGGAAAATAATGTATGAAATGCACAAAGCATCAATAAAAACTAATTTAAAAAAAATAAACAGAAATGCGTGTATAATGAAGATGGACTCTACTAGAAGTTATTATTTGTTTCCTGTCAACTTCTCTGTAAATCTAAAACTACTCCACAAAATAAAGTCAACTCACCTATTAAACCAAGGGCAATTCATTACCTCACCAGTATTTTAGGTAAGATCTTTCTGACCTAAATAGTTTTGCTTTAAAAGTCTAAATATGACCCCGTCATACACACAATGACAGAGGACAGGAAAGCCCAGACGCCCGCCATACACAGTGACAGAGGACAGGAAATGTGCACAAGTGGCGCAGGTGAGGCTGGGGAGCAGCTCTTCTCTGCATGCTGCAATTGTGGTATGGGCTTGCTTCACCCAAAGAAATGTTCCGCAGGTTTTACAAGAGGAGTCTATTGATACAGTTTGCCCACGTTGAAGCTGAGGTACCAGGGTTGTGCAAAGTGTTGCCATTTCAAGAAGGTAAAACTTGGACTTGATTCTAGACAGATAGTAGAAATTGTGCTTAAAAAAGAGAGAGAGCAGTCTGAGTTTGGGGTCCGCTGGATCACCCTACAGCCCTGAAGGCCTGCTCAGCTTTTCACACAGGAAAAATGACCTTCTAGGTTCTTTAAACCATTGATAGTATTAAAGTTCTAAGATATGATGATAAACTTTCGTTTTTTTTAGTTTTACCTTTTTTTTAGTATTTTATTTTGAGACAGGGTCTCCCTTTAGTACCAGCGTTTCCTGGATCTCACTCTGTAGACCAGGCAGCGCTTGAACCCACAGAGATCACCTACCCACTTGGCTTCCCAAGTGCCGGATTAAAGCGAGTGCACCAGCCATGCATAAGGCAATAAACTTTTATAAATTCAAATTCTTCCACCTTAGGGAGAAAAATTATAAAATCCCGTATAACAAATAATTACTAAAATAATAGGAGAATCGCTCAAATCCTTGCATCATTTCAGACTTTTAAATATTTAAAAAATGAAACTGGAGTGGTATGCTGAGTTCAGGGCTCTAGAAACATCCACAGAAAGCTACCGGGGAGCCCTGAAGGTCAACGGGAAATTTGTGAGGACTGGGGCTCGGGAGGCTGCCTAGCTAGGCCGAGCCCAGGAGAACACAATGGGGACTAGGCCAGAGCCTCCACCTAAAGGGCCTGATGGCAAGAGGAGAAGAAAGGCCCCACTGATGGGACTGTACAGAGTACACAGTCGATAGAGGAGAGGACAGCCACTGCTGGTGGGAATGCAAACTCCAAATGTGGACGAAACTCCTGAATCTCTCCAAGCACCCTCCCAAATCTTTAATGCCAAATGGACTTTTGAGATACCCACTTGTGGAATAAGACAGCTAAGAGGATGTCACCTTGTCAAAGTATAGACTGCATTGTTTTGGACTACCTGGCGTATCACGTCGATGCCAGTGCAGGGGGATCGAGGCAGGACTGTGCTGCTTAATGACTCATTTGTGGGACCCATGGCGGGGAAAGAGACCCAACATAGTGGAGTAAAAGTGCAGGATTACATTAGTAGTTTGGGATTGCCAAGGAGGGACCTTCAGCACTTCCTTAAGGAAAAAAACATGACATCTATTTACCAAAAAATATCTTCCAATTCAGGTGATATGTGGAATTTATATTATATTATTATATACTATATGTATATATTTGACATACAATATAATGTGAAGAATGAAAGATAAGAAAGCAACAGAAAGAACCAAAAAAAATTAACAAAAAAAAAAAAACCCTGGAAAGAGTCAGAAAAAAATGCAAGACATGTATTGTAGAATGCATGGCGACTCAGGTTGGGGTGAGGGGCATGAAAGGAAGTACACCTCTAAATTATGATGAAAAAGATTGCTAATGATTGTATGCAAAAAGTTACTAATAACAATAAAAAAGACTAAATTGTAAAAAATAAATGGAAAAGTCAAAAATTACCAAAAAAAAAAAATACATGAGAAGGCTGTGGTGAGGCCACAAATCATCACTTGCTGGGTCGTCAAGCCGGAGGCCAGCCTTCCTCCCACACAAGCGCAACTGTCCTGTCCAGGGTCAGTACAGGGAGTAAAGAAGTCCTGCCCAGCCCTGACTCAGCACTGGCGAAACACGAAATCAATAAATGACAAACAAAGACAAAAATCTTTCTCCTCTCTTACCCCATTACCTACTAAAGCGAGCCTTGATCTTTCAGCATCTTTGTCATTTAAAGTAGGTTTCAAGTTGTTCGACCACAAAGGAATGAGAGTGTTTTACAAAGCACCTCATGACTGAATGGAACTAAACTCAGTCAGCTCTGAGAAGGCTATACAAGTGACTTGAAAGACAAGGGCAAACATTACAAACCAAAGAAAACATAATAAACCCTCTAGATTCCCAGTTCCATTTACCGTTAGACTAATTTTGGTAAAATTATATTCCCTAGGCAGTGATATGGCTGGTCAGGAGTAGGCTCATTGTATCTTTTAAGGGTTTTCTCTATACTGCTTATCCATAGTTGCTATACAAGGTTTTGCAGTCCCATTACAGTGGATAAGTTGGTTCCCTCCCCACATCCTCAACTCAGACTTTTTTTTTAGCCTTGTTTTCTTGATCTCTTGACAGACGTATCGGGGTGAAGATGACATCTATAAAGTGGTTTTAATTTTCATTTCCTTAATTATTAGCTGGTGGTTGAACCACTTTCAAGATGTATTCTCACCCATCTCCATAGTTTCCTGTGATTGGCCCGAATCAGGACTCTCCTCTTCACTACAAGATTACATGTTTCAGCCATGTGTATGCAGATCTCTTCACAAGAGAAGCTGGAAACAAACCCAAATGCCCCTCAACCGACAAGTAGGATTTAGAGAAAATGTGGAAATCTACACAATGGAGTATTCTATGCCAGTGGCTAAGAAAGATGACAAGAGAATGATTGACAATGATGAGTCGCTCCCCAACTGTAGAATTGAGACAACATATTGTAGATGGTAATCTAAGCTTATAAACCGTGGTAAAACTGCTTTTCTTAATTGACTACTAGACATGCGAAACTGTGGGGAAGGGATTACTCTCTGTTCAAGAACCAAATTATAGTACTTAAAGTTCCTTAAGCCTTTGCACTCAGGCAAATATATAATACAGGAGCTCTGACACAGCAGAGGATTTTCTACCAGGGGATTTTGGCCAGCGGATCCAAGGCCCCAAAAGCATGTAAGGGCTCCTTGCTCCTAAGTTGGATACCTACAGGAGGAGAGGCACATAAGCCCTGCTGCCGAAGACCTGACGTTAACATGGGGGATGTATTGAGACCACACATGCAAGTTTACAGATTGCCTCTTGAACCAAAGAGTTGTTCACCCAAGGGCCCACTAAGATCGCAATAAAACAGCAAAATAGGGTCTCCCTGAGTCAAGCAGAGACTCCACCGTCAGCACCAGCTACACTCACCGCCTGGAGATACTTGCAGCCAGGGCAGCCACATGTGCCGTATATACCCAAATCTAATTGGCTAGTTGTATCTCTCCCTTGGAGAAATAACCATGGCTGATGCACAAGCTTACATCTCTACAGGCTGGAGATGTATAAGCCACAATAAGACCCGTCATATTTAACAGGGGGAAAAATTGTAATTCATGGATTAGACATATCCAAACATCTGTCTTACTGCTAAAAGTAACCTCCATAAACTATTAGGTGCTGCTTAAGATTACTCTATATAAATCTAAAATGCTTGTTCGTTCATTAGTCTAGGATCGAAGGGTTATTCCTTGGACAAACTGTCAGCCCATGAAAGGAAACAGTCTTTCAGAATTGACCAGAGTTCCCAAGTCAACAGCATCCGAGACGAGAGTGGACATGTTTTACCTACTCAATCCACCTGGCTCCCCTTTTCTAAGCCTAGGAACAACCTGCGGAAGACGGGCGAGAGCGTTTAGATGGTAAGGGCTGCCATTGGGGTGAAAGGTGAAACATACAAGAATGGTAGTCCTGCGACACTCATTTGATCAACTTATTGAAACAAACAACCTGTCACCCCCCGACTGGATGGTTGGGCTGTAGGTGTTTGGCACACAAAAGCCGTGCGAGATAGTTTTTGCTATGTAAGGCATTGCTTGTACTCATGGATTATCACTTATAGCTAAAAATAAAAATAAAAAAAAACTGAAAGAAAAGATGCAGACAGTTATTGGCAGAATACATGATCTGGGAAGAGGGATGGGTGGATACAGGCGGGGGGGTAGGCGAAAGGGAAATTAAGCCTGAACTGAATTGGAAAAAAATGTATGAAATGCACAAAGCATCAATAAGAAATAATTAAAAAAAAAAAAAAGAAAGATGACATCATGAAATTTGCCAGGTAAAGGAAATGGATGGAACTAGAAGAAGAATTATGCTAAGTAAAATAACACAATCCCAGAAAAAACAAAAGACGAATGGTATCCCTCATCTGTGATGCTGCTATCAAGTACCTAGTTATAAGACAAAACGAACAACGTTAATGTTATAGTCCTCATGAGTCTAAAAACAACTGTGCTCTTGCAATGCGGATCCCTAAACAGGTTCTAGAGCTGACCTAATGTTTATTTTCAGTCCTTGGGTTTTTGTACATGATGGATGGTGTGGTGTGCATCTTTTAGAGTAATATGGGATTAAAATGGAAAGATGTGAATCAAGAAATATGATATGGAAATAAACATACAGTTTGTTCCAAAGGATACAATTTTAATATAGGTGAAATGTAATGGCTGGTGCAACTTAGCCTTTCTGGTGAAGACCATACTTAATCCCAAACAAATTTGGCCAAGGGACCTAAAGGGATAGCTTTGTTCCTTACCCTCAGAGGTCAACCAAGCCTTCGGGGATTATGCATAGGGGCATCTCTTGAAATGTCCTGCAAATGTGGGTCACCCGTCTTCCTATGCAGGGAGGTCTTGGAGAGCCACTAATGGGACTTCAGCCAGTGCCAGTCTATAAAGAGGAAAGTTCTCTCATGCTTCAGAAAAGGAAGCTGTCTAGCAAGACCTGATTTTGTCCTCGAGTGGATGGAACTGGTAAATGAAAAGCTGAAAAGGGGCTGGAGAGATGGCCTAGCAGTTAAGAGTGCCAACTTCATGCCCAGAGGACCTGGGTTCGATTCCCAGCACCCACATGGCAGCTGAGAACCATCTTTAACTCCAGTTCCAGGGGAATCTGACACCCTCTTCTGACCTCCGCAGCATTGCACAACGGGGGTGCACAAACCTACATGCAGACAGTACATTCATACACATAAAAAAATAAAGTTTAAAAAAAGAAAAGCTGAAAAGAGCAAGGTGCTCCCACCCCCCCAAAAAAAACCCAAGAGACCCCTGAGGACCAGATCCTCAACTGACCTTTAGAAAATGAAAACCTTGGTTAACCTGGACTAACTATGTGGCCTTAAGCATTCAAAAGGAAAGTACAACCAGACATAAATAATCAGTAAGACTAGAGAAACTATTGCATACATAGAACTTGAGATTTTAATATAGAATAAAAAAAAAAAAACAAAAAGAAAAAAAGAGAGCGTACTGTTGTTGGCCTGTCTTCAATTCTTACTAGCAATGCATCACTCTGTGGCTGCCACCCTTTTGGACTCCTCAAAGACATGAGACACAGCTTTTTAACCTCCATATGGACTGAGACTCATGTCTCTCCAAGAATCCTCCAAACCTTCAATGCAAGATGGGACTACTGAGATACCCAGCTTGTGGACTAAAGAGCTAAGGGGATGTCAGTCTTGTCAGAATATAGTACTGCCATTGTTGGACTACCTGGGCTGTATCATGGAGGCCAGTGCAGGGGGATCAAGACAGGATGCTTGCTTACTGGACTTCATTTGGGGGACCATGGGAGGGAAAGACCACAGTGTGGAGCACAAGGGCAGGATTGATGGTTGTTTGGGCTTGCCAAGGAGGAACATTCAAGCACTTCCTTAAGAAAAAAAAAAAAAAAAATCCTCCAATCAAGTGATATATGTATGTATGTATATTATGTATTTATGCATATATATACTTTATATATATATATATATATAAACTATGTATATAAATGTATGTATATAAATATAATATAATACCAAGTTTGGAGAGAAACACAATAAAAAGAACTGAAAACAAAAAAACTCTGGAAGACTCAGAAAAAGATGCAGGACATGTATGGCAGAGTGCAGGGACTCGGTGAGGTGGGGGCCAGGAAAGGGAAGCAATCTAGATTGATTAGAAATGTGTATGACTATGAAAAAGTTTAATAATAATAAAAAGAAAAAATAAATTAAAACTTTATTCTAGCGTTAAGGGTGGTGGCTGTCTTCAATGGACCTAGGTTCAATTCCAGCACCCACATGATGGCTTAACAACTGTCCATAACTTCAGTTCCAGGATATCCAACGCCCTCTTCTGGCCTCCACTAGAATTGCACAGCACGTGTGTACTTATATGCATGTGGGCAAATACATTCATATACAGAAATAAAAATAATAAAATATTCGTACAAAGACACCTCATTTTAGAGGTCAAACAGCTAAGCCAAACACTTGATTTCCTCTCACCCTTACACACAGTTCCAACATTGGATTATGACAGCAGTTGTTAGGCAACTTGTAGATATTTTGAAGGGAGTTTGTGTTAAAAACACTCCTAGCACTGGGAGGCAGAGGCAGGCGAATCTTGTGAGTTCAAGGCCAGCCTGCGTCTACGGAGTGAGTTGCAGGACAGCTGGGGCTACAGGGAGACCCCTGTCTCAGAAAGACCAAAAAAAAAAAAAAAAAAAAAACAAACCACTTCTTAGGCCAGTCCATACAGATATCTGATGAAAAAGGACACCATCTTCACATTGCACCTATCCCCCTTGCTGCCCTAGCTTTTAAGTCAGATTCAACTAAGCTCTGCGTAGCAGCCCTTATAGGCAAGGGGATCTTCTGAGGAATACTTTTGCCCATGACCATAACACAGGGGTACACTAGCATCTTTTGAATGTTGGACCACCCACACGTTTCTTCTACACTTTCACTGTCCATTCTGAAAAGCTCAAGATCCTACATTACTTCACCCCAAACATAAGGCCTAAATCAATCTACAAAGTCAGGATATTAATGCAAAATTAGGACATCATCAACAGCAGACACTCAGCATTTCCTGGATTAACTTACCACCAAGTACAAGTCTAAGGTGTTTGTGCACAGAATAAATCATCTTTGGAAGCTGTTTCCATGAGTACTAGACAATCACCAAACTTTGCCTCATTCCTCTAAAAAAGTCAATGAAAGCCTGCCATTCCCCTTATAGGAGCAAGCATCCTGGTCACCTCTAGTCAGCAGCTTGAGTTGATTTCCTCAGTAAAGGAGCTTTGTGTGTCTTGTTTGTAATATGAATCTTGGTCTATTGCCTTCTATGCCATTAAGAGCATCCTGTCATCCAGAATCATCATGGAAAAGACTGCAATTATTTAAATATTTCAGATATAAAATACTAAAATGATTACTTCACATGAAAAAGTAATGATTTTTTGAATATGGCATTATTATTAAATTCAAGAGGAAATGCAGACAATAAGTAAATAAATGGATATATATGGAAAGTAGCCGGAATAGTCTAAAGAATAGATAAAGGGATTGCATGACAACAGGTGAAGCAGAAGTTGACTAAATAAACACTGAGTAAGAATATCGCTCTGAGGAAGGCTCAAGTGAACCAAACCTGAAGTAACTGAGAGAACACTAAACACATGTTGGGAGGGTGACCAAGTTCCAGGCAGAGTGGTCCCCAAGCTCAGAAGAGCTGGAATGAACTTCATGTCTCCAGGGAAGAGTGGGGGTGGAAGATGAGCCTGAGGGAGACTGAGAGGAGAGGGTGCAGAGCAAACCTCAGCCTGAGGATCTTGGATTTTGTTCCAAGCTGGACCTGAAGCTCTTGTGAGATCCAGACCTCCTGTGTTAGAATCCTGGCTCCCCCACTTATTGTGTGTGTATCACTGTGGATAACAACACTATCTACCTGCCCTATGCATCTTTATAAATCACAGAAAGACATTTAAGATGAATGCCATACATGATTGTGGCCCTATGAGATCATAGGAATACCATGTAATAACATGCCTACAATCACAAATCACCTACTGGTTAATTAACATATCCCATTGTGTCATCAATGCATGGTATATGCAAAGAACATAGAATAGTGTCAGGGTAGAGTGAGCATTCGGTACCACTGGCTGTTTCTGATAGTGTCATGTTGGAAAGGAGAAGGTGAAGAAAAGGGTGAAGAATAAGAAGGGAGAGGATGTGAAGAGGAAGAGGAGAGGAGGAAAATGGAAGGAGAAGAAGAGAGGGAACTAATGGTAAGGAAGGAAGGATGTGGAGGGGAGGAGAAAAGGACTTGGAAAGGAAGAGAGGACAAAAGAGGGACAATAATTCTTTCTGTAGTGAGGAATAAGGAATCTACACTATCTGTAGGATGGAACAGGGGTCTACACTATCTGTGCAAATACCAGCATTCTTTGTGAAATAATAGGCACTGGTCCACCTCTACTGGTGGAAAGCTACGAAGACTTGAAATTCAATCATCCCCAAAGTGAAAAGAATACATCATCAGGTGAACAGTGAGGAAGCTGACTTCCCAGGCTGAAATGTGCAGGGTTTCTAGATTTTGGTTTCCCTGGGAATGCATGTGTGCTGGGTCAATATAAGTGAAATCTTCAAAACTCTGTAGCTAAGCTAAAATGAATGTACTATACTAAAACTAAGAAAAATGTTGCTCTTATTTCAAGAACATTCAGAGTAAATAAAAGCAACACCTACAAAAACAGAGCCTGTTACCTCTCCTAAGATAGTTCCAATTTGCTAAGGCAAGAAGAGTGACTTTCTGGAACTTCTGAATTGATAAGAAGGCTAAATGGGGGAATGGAGGGCAGGGCAAAGGAGGGAGTAAGCGTAGAGGTGACTCACACTAAAGGCTTTTTGAAAAAGCCATATGGAAACCTACTACTATAAAAATTATGATATGGCAAAGTTTAAATAGTGGACATCACAGGTAGCAATGAAAAAGCCCAGTATCAAGAATGGACTCCTTCTTTTGGGGTTATTGATGAGGGAAGCCCCATAGACCCTCAATACTAGTAACTACCTTACTTTTGGTTACCTGCCAGAACTGGGTACCATACTTGAGTCAGAGCAAACAAGGAGACACCAAGCATGTGTTGGACTTGAAGCCTCATCTCTACCGGATAGCTTTTACAGTACTAGAGGATATCATGCATGCTATTGGGAAAGAGTGGTAATCATCACCCTTACCTAGCTGTGAACCTTGCCAGCTACATTAATGACGGGCCCAGCAAGATATGCTCATTTATGCAATAGTGGCACAACTACTAGGGGAGTAACCGACCATGTTCTAATTGGATTTAAGACCTGCTTCAGAGGAGGGACCCATACATAGCACTGTTACCAGGACCAAAAACCTGTGGCTAGACAACTCACAGGTTATAGGGGAGAATCTACTACTATTATTCACCTAAACAGACACAGTAAACTGACTCCTAATGACTTATTGCTACACCCATAAATCAGTGCATCTCTCAACTCTCACCAGAGAAGCTGCTTCTTGCCCACAGCTGGTCAACATGCAGAGAAAAAGACTTTGAAGTGCTCATCCTTAAATGGGAAACCTATATCACACGCTCTGCTTGCAGGGCTCAGGTTCATTGAGGAGGAGGGGATTGAATTATTTTAAGAGTCAGAGATGGTAGATGAATACAAGGAAACATTGTTGTCCAGACACAACAGGCCAGTTGCCCACATGAACGCACAGTGTTTGTGATATGCATGAGACTGACCCAAACCGCAAGACAGACACACAAAAACAGCATGGAGGGAGAAATAAGGAAGAAGTCCCAGCCCTTACTGCTGAAAGTCAGTTTTCTCTAGGGGTGTGATACCTGGCAGGTTGCTAGACTCCAATGTATGGACCCACATCCAAGAATATTTGGGGGAATACAGAGTAGACTCAGGAGGGTTTAATATTTAATATTATTTATTTATTTATTTATTGTGTATGAGTGTCTTTCCTGCACCTATGTAAGGGCATTTCTATTGTTCAGAACCCATGGAGGTCAGAAGAAGGCCATGGATCCCGTGGAACTGGAGTCAAAAATGGTTGTTATCTGCCATGTGGGTGCTGGGAACTGAACTAGAGTCCTCTGCAAGAGCAGCCAGTGCTCTTAACCACAGAGCCATCTCTCTAGTCTCAGTATTTTTCTTTTACAAAGAAAAATAATAAGAGAGGACAGGAAGCTGGGTCAGGGGATGGAGATGGAGGAGGGGGTCTGAATGTGATCAACAGACATTTCATGAAACTGTTGAAAACTTAATAAAAATGTCTTTAAAACAATAACACCAAAAGAAAGTGGGGGATTGTATGCTCAGCTAGTTTCCTTGCATGAGCTCAGACATGACCCCACCATCTGTCTTTGACTGACATCAACAGGAGAGGCGCACTCCGATGGCGCTCTGGGGCGTCCTGCTCTCATTTAAATTGCATCTTGCTCGCATTGTTGGGCATCCGTGGAGGAAACTTAGCTCCATTTGATTGCCTGAAGTAATATGTTCCTAATTTTTTATTGGGCACACACAAATAGGACAATGAATCAAAGACATTCTATAAAAACCAAGAGTGTCCTTGGTTCCTGATTGTTCAGGAAATAAAAATTCCTAGAAAGATAATGTAACTTGCCCAGCTACCTACCAGGAAATTATGTCTATAAAGACCCAAAGTCTTCTCTGATAGACATGCAATTTCAATATCTATTGCCTAATATAACATGGAAAGCCTTGCTGGAATCTTCCAAAGTGTAATGTTTCCTGCCGCAGAAAGTATCTGCATCTGGGCACAGGGCCTTGGAGGTTCAAGGACACAGTGTGCCACAGGAGGCTCTCAAGAGACAGTGGACACACAGAACGTATGCATGAATGATTTGGGTTCATGGGGCCTTTCTTCGTGCTTGCTAACTTTGGTTTCTAAAACATAAACAAAAGTCTCAAGCAACGATTGAAAGCTTAGGGCATCAACACTGTATGAGCATTTGCAGACCCTAAAACACACACAAAGTGCTGCTATTGAGATCACTGCACAGAGAAGGAAAATGAGGCAATGGTTAGGGAGTTCAAGGTCACCCAGGTCAGTGACGAAATACCACACAGCAGTCACATGCTCAGCCCAGGAGAAGCTGGGTCCCTGGCCAGCTGGCAGGGCAGAGTCTGGTGCTTAGGGGCAGGGGTAAGCCAGCCTGGATCTGAGAGATGGTAGTACCTCCTTGAATTTCCAGGGTTTGTATGAGTCAGAAATTTGCCAGCTTGGACTGGCTGTCCTCAGACCAGGTGGATAAGAGCCTGACGATGGAGTGTTTTACCTGCTTAGTATTCTCTATGAAATCAGGCATATTTGATATTTAGGTGTACTTTAATGGACCCTGAAAAGAAATTAGATTGATTCATTTGAAGAATAAATGTCTCTCCCCCGCCCCCTCCACGGTGAGGCTCTTAAGTACTTCCACTTAATGGAAATGGAAATTACCTCTCAAAACATTACCAAAACTAATCATGGTAGACTTTATACATTTCCACAATTTACTGTGCTATCTTTTCTCTCACTTTGATGGGCAGAGACTAGCAGATGCTTGTTTTTTGGCTAATCACTTTCCGCAGCCCTGAATGCCCCTGGACAGGCACTAGCCGCCCTAGCTGATCAGCCCCTAAGGGGAATGACTTTTTGTTTGTCTTACCATCTTGATAGGAGGAAGAAACAAGAACATCTATTAAACAGTGCCTTTCATGGGAGGAAATTACCAAGGCTGAAAACACTTAACATTTATCTGCTGTCATGGCCATGCTCATTTCTTGTGACCCTGAACTCAGAAGAGAAATGCTTTGAAATAGCATAATTATATTTAACATTTTTCTTGCATCTAGGTTCTTTTCTAGAATACTTAATTTTCACTTTTAAATTAATCACCACCATCCTCTCTTTATTGTTCAGGACTTGTGTATTTTCTGGTTTCTAAGAGACATCTGAATAGATTGTTGGATACAGATAAATATTGATTTGATCTTTCAGGCTCAGTGTACATCTCAGTAATTTAAGATCAGCCATTCCTAAACACACACACACACACACACACCACACACACACACACACACACACACACTTTGTATGTGCATATGTGATATTAAATCTTGGTTGTACTCAGCTGGCTCTGGGATCAAGAGGAGAGCCTCCAGGTAGCTCTGTGAAGGTGCTTCCGGGAAGGATTAACTGAAAAGGAAGACCAGCTTCTAGAGAGGGCAGCAGCTTCTGGTGGCAGCCCAGATATGAATAAGTCAGAGCGTAAATGCCCACCTTTGGTCACAGATGGAGCCCATCAACCCCCTTGCTGTCTCTGCCTCTAGCATTCTTTACTGATGTTGGAACCCAATGCACCTCGACCTGGAAGTCCTGTGTGGCTTCTAAAGGGACTGAAGACCCACAGATCTCAGTAAATTCTCCAGGCTTTCAGCATTGGACTGGGACTCCTGACATATCCTCATGGACAGAAGAGCTGCTGAGTTCTCCACCTCCTGCCACTATTGGAATACATAGCCTGAATTATTTAAGCCAATCTAATAATTGCCCCTTGTAATATCTATTCATCCTGTCAGTTCTGTTCCTCTAGAGATCCCTTATTAATACAATAGGCATTTCTAGGCATATAAATGCTATTTTAAATCAACTAGGTATATGCATGTGCTGTGTTTTACTTGCTAAGAACTCTGAAATTAATAACCAGCTAGGGTACTGTGAAAAACAATGAGATACCCCAGAGTTCCTGTCACATGTGAAAATGTGTAACACTTGGAGGCATTCTGTTGTCACTGTTGTGTAACTAGATATAGGCAAGGCACACCTGCTGTTGGGCCTTATTTGAAAAGACAATCAGGAGAAGCATGTAGCTGGGCTGTAACATGTGTGGTTAGACCTTCTCCTCTGGTGTGCACAGTGATGCATCCTCCAAGAGGCCAATCCACAGCATTCCTCCTTCTTACCTTGGCCTCTTTCTACCTGTCTTATACCTCATCAGCTCTGTCTGGGAACACATGTGTTGGTTTTCTCTGTGAACCTTCTTAGAGCCTATGCCAAGACACTTT
The DNA here is from genome assembly GCA_009823505.1 of Rhizomys pruinosus. NCBI lineage: Eukaryota > Metazoa > Chordata > Mammalia > Rodentia > Spalacidae > Rhizomys > Rhizomys pruinosus. The sequence continues at coordinate 668,024 of VZQC01012951.1, forward strand.
CCTAGGTGATAGCAAATTGAAAGCTACACTATCCTTTAAATTATCCATCCATCATTGTGCAGAATCCTCACATGAAACCACCATGTTCTCAAATACTCACCAACCTGTGAGGCTCAGAGCTTGAAGACTCTGAAGTGAATGAGAAAGGTTTTGATATGGCTGAATCTAGGTCTGACCACAATAGGACGTGTCTACCAATTAGCCACACCCCCTCATCTATTAATTTCCTAATATTTTTAAATTATTATTTTCATTTTATGTGTCTGAGTGTATGGCTTACATGTATTTAAATGCACCCGTGTCATGCAGTGCCCAGGGAGGCCAGAAGAAGGCATCAAATCCCCTGGAACGGAAGTTACAGCTGCCATGTGGTTGCTGGGAATTGAACCCAGGTCCTCTGCAAGAGCAGTCAGTGCTCTTAACTTCTGAGTCATCTCTCCAGCCCCTATTTCCTAGTTTTAAATACATAAAAATTGAACAATAGGATATCATGATGAGTCTTTATTCTCTTTTAGGTTTTGGAACCACTGAGGAGTGACCAAGGGTCAGTGAATCATTCAACAATCACCTCTAATTTATACTTTCCTATTCTGGTGGTAACAGAGCCCCTAATACTAGGGCCAAACTCCCAAGTGTCCCTACATCTGCACAAAGATATGCATCTTTGTGCCCTTCTTTGCATCCTGCACTCAGGCCTGTAAACATATCCAACATTCCTGCAGCTGTCATCTCCAAGTACCTGTCCCTTCTCAAATGCTGGGATCTTTTAGAAAGCCCAAGGCAAAGATTGTTTCTAGCTAGTGTGAGCTCATACATAGCTGTCACACTCCCTTCAGGGAGATATTCAGCTAGCTCAGATGAGAAATTTCTCCCCAACTTATAAAAGTACTATGACAAGAAATTCAGGGGCACAGGTGATAAACATTACATGTTATACTTAATTCACAGGATCTAACTGTGGATATCTGTCTTGCAAAATTCGATGAGACATGGTTCCATGTCTAAAGGAGCTGCACCTGAGCCATCTGAACTATTGAGATGTGTTCCCATGTAACACAGTAGTTAGAGAACTGATGATATGGGTAAAGGAGATGGGAACCAGCCAGTTCATGTTGTCGAGGTCTTTGTAGCACAAATGATCACAGCTCTGTGTTTCTGTACATGTTAACCTGATTCTCATCAACACGCTGCATCTCAGGGTCAGGCAGGAAGAACCTGGAGTCCATTCGGGATCTAGTGATTGTGGTCTTTCTATTGTGGCTGCCCTATTGCCTTCTCGCACCCCTTTCTGTGACCAGTTTTATGTCCTACCAAGCCCCGCTGTGAGCCTCTTTCTCTACTGAACTACCTGGCTCTTGCTTGGCCATCTGCTCCAGTTGGGGTCATCAGAACTCATCTCTACTATTCTGCTCTCCCCATTTCTGTCTCCAGAGATAGCTGTAATCCCCACCAAGGCAAATACCTACATCCCAGGCCCGGACAGAGCAGAGTACTGTTAAATAAACCACGGTGCGGTGTAGCACAGCTGCATTTAGCCTAGAGAACCAATATTTTAAACTTACTCTGTTTTTGTTTTTGTTTTTTTTTAATTTCCGTATGTGTATGAATGTACTGTCTGCATGCAAGTGTGTGCACCCGTGTCGTGCAATGCCGCGGAGGTCAGAAGAGGGTGTCGGATTCCCCTGAAACTGGAGTTCTCCTGGAATTGGAGTATCAGACGGTTCTCGGCCGCCATGTGGGTGCTGGGGATCGAACCCGGGTCCTCTGTAAGAGCGGTCGGTGCTCTTATCCGCTAGGCCGTCTCTTAAACTTACTCTGAGCCTGGCAATTTTCTAATCATCTTCCTCACAGAATTCATTCAATCTGTACCACCAACCTGTGAAGTAATCACCACCACTTGTGTCCACTTTTAGAAGAACAGAGTGAAAGTCAGCCATGAAAATAACTTTCAATTTAAAGCAGCTTATAAATAGTAGAAGAAGGGTTGGAATCTTGGTACTCAGTTCTGATCCCTGCCTCTCTAGACTCAAGAACCTTGGTCCATGTCTGCATTAAAAACAACATGGAACATTAAAACAAATTAAACTACTATGACAAGATAACTCAACTGGTGACTCCTGCAGGCTTTGAAACTTGTATCTCTTTTTCCATTCTTCATTTCCTGCCACCAAAACATTTCTCCTTTTATTTTCCCTTCATAAATGCACGTAATTGATAGAAAGTACATTTGGATCACTGTCTGCAAACACAGCTACCAGGGTCCTGCCAGCAATGGACTTGAAGATGGTGCTTAACAGGAGAACAGATCTGTTTTCTCTCCTATGAAGAGAGTTGGCCTAGCTTTGACCAGCAAGATATAGGAGGAATAACCCTGTGCCAGTTCTGTACCAAGGAGGGAACTAAGAGAAATCTTTTGCATCTTGTTTCTTGGCTGGTGGAACTACTGTGTAAATAGTCCAAGCCTCCAAGTAGAGGCAGAAGGTCAGCCATTGCTTAACCAGACAGATGAGGGGTCTAACCTGCAAATGAAGATGTTCTCTCTTCAGCTGAGGTCTCAGATGACACTAATATGTCACTGATCCTGGGCAAGCTCAGCCCATTTGACACACCAAACACAACAGGCCACTGTTTAAAGATCCACCTTCTGCCAGGCATGGTGGCACACACCTATAATCCTAGCCCTTGGGAGGCAGAGGCAGGCGGATCTTTGTGGGTTCAAGGCCAGCCTGGTCTACAGAGTGAGTTCCAGGACAGCTGGGGCTACAGGGAGACCCTGTCTCGAAAAGACCAAAAATAAAATAAAATAAGATAAAATAAAGAGCCTCCTTCAGGAGTGCTTTGCAATGTAACCATATATTTGAATGTGATATAATTGGAAAATGCACCTTGAAGAAGAAATCACAAAAGTGATATATCTCTCACCCATGGAGTACTCTGATTATAAGTTATTGCTAGCCTCTGTGTTAGCATTCTGTTTTAAATAGTATTTGATTGCAAAACTTAACGGCATAGGAACCATATCGCAATTATTACTCAGTCAAACTAGACCAAAAATAAAAGAGCTTTAACCCTAAATTGCCTTTCATGCTTGCTCTCCTTGTCTTTGCAGTGCCATCTGAATCCAGACCTTCTCTCTGGTCTCCAGAAGCGCCTAGATGCCCAGGAGCATCTGGCCCTCACAGCTGGGGCTGCCAGCTCAAAGAGAAGGCTCAGCGATCACAGGGGTTCAGCTCAGGTTGCTAGGCTCCGAGAGGACAGAGGTTAAGTCCTGGTTGGCTTCCTGCAGGTGGCGCCCATCAAGTTTCCTGGCTATTACTCCACCTCCTCTCAGTTCTCTCTCCTGCCAGTTCCCATTGCCTCTGACCTGTGACATCTCACAGGTTGGACTCCTGGTCTCTTTATTCCAATTCCCATTGCATTTAACTAATTATAAAATACAAGACATGTGTTGATTATGATCTGTAAGAGAAAGATCCCATGAATTTTTGTCATATTTCAAGCCAGATGATTGACAAGATGCTGATAATGGATCATACAGCCAGTTAGCCAAAGGCAGGGCCAAGTCCCATGGCCTCCTGCTGGCTCATGCTTCCCACACTGTCCTTGACATGTCCCACAAACCGCAGCTAAACAGAACTCTGCAGCGACACCCCTCACTTGAGGGTGCTCAGTTGCACATGGCTTGATTCATCATGATATTGTTGCCAACTTCAGAGGAATTTTATTAAGTGTAGCTCTGGCCAGAACTCTACTACATTGGATTTCGGTGGCGGTCAGAGTCATTCCTTCTTTTAAAAGTAAACAGATACTTTCCACATCTATGTTTCAATCTCCTTCCTGTGTCCCTCTTCTGCCTTCTGCCTCTGAGCTTTATCATTTCTTTTTCTTTTTTTTTTTTTTTTTGTTTTTTTGGTCTTTTTGAGACAGGGTCTCCCTTTAATCCCAGCTGGCTTGGAGCTCGCTATGTAGACCAGGCTGGCCTTGAACTCACAGAGATCTGCCTGCCTCTCCCTCCCAAGTGCTGGGATTAAAGTCTTGTGCCACCATGCCCAGTGCTTTATCATTTCTTTAAGTCCTGTTAGTCTCCATGGGCTTCCCAAATTTATGAATGTAGCCTCCTTTTATTTCTACTACTTCATCTTTTTTCTGTATCTCCTGTTCAAGGAGCTCTGTATGTCTGCCTTAGCTCTATTACACACTGGGTATTCAAGGCATTGGATATCCACTTAGCAATCCAGTGACAAGATTATACCTAGTGTGGATGGAGTGGCAAATGCCTTTAATCCAGTACTCAGCAGGGAGACACAAGTGGATCTCTGTGTGTTTGAGGCCAGCCTGATCTCCATAATGAGTTCAAGGCCAGCTAGGGCTGTACAGTGAGACTCTGTATCTAAAAATTACAAAAAGGTAATACTAGATTATATTGGTATTCAGGCCCTCTATGCTGCCTAGAAAGTGCTGCACGCTGGCTTTTGTGCCCTGAACCCAGCATGGCCATGTGCCCCACAGCAAAAAGCTTCATCTTACCTCTCTGTTGGATGCTATTTCCTATCTCTTTCATACTGGACTTGACTTCACCCAACTCTGTGTAGCCAGGTTTCTGCCAACAACCAGCCACTTGAGAGTGCTTTCCTTTAGCCAAGTTCCTATTCCAACAATATTCGCCCATGGCCACTTCTACCAGTGGGTCGAACAGAACACTCTCAATCCAACTGTTGACAGTGATGTCCTGAGCAGTTTCCTGTATCTTGCATTCTGTAGGACCATGACATGAAGTGACATATGATACACTACCACCAGGGCAGGCACCCCACTGCCTTGTTCTACTCACCTGACTGTCCAAAAATGGAAGCACTCAGTCTGTGGGGAATCCTTGAGGACACTTTCAAGGTCACTCGGATCTGGTAATACCTAAGAAAAGAGAAAAAGCAGCTGAAACTGTGACATCTTGGTGCTGGCTTCTAAAATTATCTAGACTTAACCTGGAAAGCTATGGGGAGAAAATGGAGAGTCCTAGATGGCATGCAGTCACCTGGCCCCAAAGACAAACGTATTTTATCAGAAGAATTGAAGCATAACAGGTGGGGGCACAGTGGGAGGCAGACAACTGGGTTCACTTAAGATCTCATCAGATTGAACACGGCTGCAGCTGATGAGGTTCATGAAGTAGACATGTCATGTGAAAGTTACATGAGGACATATGGTTTTGTTTTAATCTTGAAAAGTCATTTACTACAGGAAAATTCATGTATAAACTGGCTTGCTCTCACATACATATGTGCATGTAAATACAGACACACAAAGGCACACTTCTTCCTTGAGGCATGTAGTGGCTGAGTTGTTGTGTCTGGCTGTATTACCAGATCCTTTTCACAGTGCATTTGTCTTTCCTGGCTTTCCTTCTGTCCCTTCGACATCTCAGGACTCCTGTAAAGGCTCCTCTGTTCTGAGTAAACTCTCAGGTGCCACCTTCAAAGTTCAGTGCTTTGCAATTAATGATCTTTCCACTTTTATGTTCTTGGGACATGTCTGGCATTATCACTGTTCACTCTTTCCACATATTTCAAACCCATTTTGATATAGAATGTATATTAAATGAGAAACAGAAGGAAAACAGAACATGAATGGATCAATATCCCGTAGGTTCACTGTGCCTTGAAGTGGAAAGTCCTGTGCTACTAAGGGGTGCTGTGACTATTCACAGGACAGCATATTTCTTGTGCCCCCCCCATCTGCTCTGACCCCTACGTGATGAGCACAGAACACTGGCCCTGCAGGGCTGATGTCTGGATGACAGTTCTGAGCTGTGCAATTCTGAGTTTGTCAGGTAAGTTTGTGAACTTACCTCTGACACGTCAGTGCTATGCCACTTTAAGTCTATGATGGAATCTTTCTAAAGTTATTTCTGCATCTATAAATTGAGTATTAAATAGCAAAATATCGCTAAAATGAAGAACAAAATGAAAACAAAAAGAAAAAAAAAACAAACAGGGTACTGCCTGTCCTGACCTCAGAAAGAAGAATACACATGCTTTTCCTTTTGTTTTCACCAGTAATATGAGTACAATTCCAGCTGCGTATAAAGTAAACAAAAGGAGGAGGAGATGGAGGACAGGCTAGGAATCCACGGCAGTGCTTCTGAACTTTGCTTTATTGTAGCTTGAATGAAGGAGAGTCTTATAGTCAGAAAGTCAGAAACACTATAGCAGATACACACACATACAACACACACACCATGTACACACACATACACGCATACACACATGTACACACACACATACACACATACAACAAACAAGCAAATACACATACAACACACACAACACACACACATACGCCATGCACACACACACACCTGCACCCCCCCACATACATACACATACACACACACATGCACACACACATACACACACATACACACATACAACACACATGCACATACACATACAACACACACATACACATACACCATGCACACACACCTGCACCACACACACACACACATACATACACACACATACACACACCCATGCACACACGCACACACCATGCCCCAAACAAGAAGCCTGCTTCTTTTATTCAATGGATCTAGAGAAAGGAGAAGCTGGCAAGACAGGAAACATTTAAATAATAGCTGTAATCCCCCATACCAACGCATAGAGAATCATCGGGTCCCCTCCACCCTCACCAGCTGATAATAGCTGTAATCCCCCCCATACCAGCACATGGAGAATCATCAGGTCCTCTCCACCCTCACCAGCTGATAATAGCTGTAATCCCCCATACCAACACATGGAGAATCATCGGGTCCCCTCCACCCTCCCAGCTGAGGTCCAGTGGAAAGAAGTTCAGATGCTACAACTGCCAATTGCAACAAAGCTCCCCCTTGGGCCCCAGCTGAAAGTTGATCACCATCTTCATGGGGAGCCATGTTTTCAAACATGGCAGCCTTCAGTGACACCACCTCTTCTGGGTTAAGTGGAGATCATTTAGGAATCCTAGAAGTCTACCTCTTACCCTGCCACTAATAAGGGATGACAGCCCAGGCAACCTTTACCAAGTGTGCAGAAGCAATTCAGTACAGGGAAGAGGGTATTTCAACATGTTTTCTTGAAAGCACTGAGCATCTGCAGGCAAAACAATAATTACAAACAAGCAAACCTCAAATTTAATGTCCTGCTTTATATAATAACGGTCTCCAAACCAATTTTGTACTTAAATGAAAAATATAAGCCTACAGTACTTTTGGAAAAAAATAGAAGCTTCTAAATATATTCTACATACACAGCTAAGGAGATTATTTCATAGACTTCAAATAAAAAAATGACCTATAAAAGAAAACACTGATGAATCTGATTTCATTAAAATTAAATTTCTGTTCTATGAAAGGTATAGTTGAATACAATTAAAGCTGCACTGCGGGAAAATATATGCAAATCGCATGTAGATCATATTCAGTATTTGTGTATTCTGCACTTGTGGACTCACCTACTTGTTAAATTTTTTGTTAACATGACAGGCAAAACCAGAAGTTCCTTTATGTTTATTCACAAACAGGAATCTGGGTGCAATCAATAGACTCTTATGACATTCATGCTGCAACTGAGACAGAAGGAAAAACCTACAAGCGCAAGACCACTTGGTAGCTTTGTTACAGACACTTACTTTGGTATTTTTGTGGTGTGGATTGATTATTTTGCTATTAAACATGCCCACCCCAGGGGAGTGCTCAACAGCAGCTGTCTGGTGCTCCAAATCACGTCAAATGTGATGTTCCGAAGAAAGTTTATGGGTTACATGAGCATCAGTCAGAAATGAGTAAAGGAGCTGCATACTGATTCAACATTAATAAGTTTATTATGTGGCACATAAGGTAGCCTTAAACAGAAATACATAGTGTGTGTGTGTGTGTGTGTGTGTGTGTGTGTTTATGGTGTGTGCACATGCAGAGGGCAGAGATTAACCTCAAGTATTGTTCCATTCACGTACTTTTGAGATGGAGTCTTTCATTTGGATTTGGCCTGGAATCCATGGATGTAGCTAGGCTTGCTGGCCACTGTGAATCCATGGATGAAGCTAGGCTGGATGGGCACTGTTAATCCATGGATGGAGCTAGGCTGCCTGGCCACTATATATCCATAGATGGAGCTAGGCTGGATGGGCACTGTGAATCCATGGATGGAGCTAGGCTGGCTGGCCACCTTGCATCTATGGATGAAGCTAGGCTGGCTGGCCACTATGCATCCATGGATGGAGCTAGGCTGGATGGGCACTGTGAATTCATGGATGGAGCTAAGTTGGCTGTTCACCTTGCATCCATGGATGGAGCTAGTCTGGCTGGCCACTGTGAATCCATGGATGGAGCTAGGCTGGCTGGCCACTGTGCATCCATGGATGGAGCTAGGCTGGCTGGCCACTGTGAATCCATGGATGGAGCTAGGCTGGCTGGCCACTGTGAATCCATGGATGGAGCTAGGCTGGCTGGCCACTCTGAATCCATGGATGGAGCTAGGCTGGCTGGCCACTCTGAATCCATGGGTGAAGCTAGGCTGGCTGGCCACTGTGCATCCATGGATGGAGCTAGGCTGGCTGGCCACTGTGAATCCATGGGTGGAGCTAGGCTGGCTGGGCATTGTGAATCCATGGGTGGAGCTAGGCTGGCTGGCTACTGTGAATCCATGGGTGAAGCTAGGCTGGATGGGCACTGTGAATCCATGGATGGAGCTAGGCTGGCTGGCCACTCTGAATCCATGGATGGAGCTAGGTTGGCTGGCCACTGTGAATCCATGGGTGGAGCTAGGCTGGCTGGGCACTGTGAATCCATGGATGGAGCTAGGCTGGCTGGCCACTGTGAATCCATGGGTGGAGCTAGGCTGGCTGGCCACTGTGAATCCATGGGTGGAGCTAGGCTGGCTGGCCACTGTGAATCCATGGGTGGAGCTAGGCTGGCTGGTCACTGTGAATCCATGGATGGAGCTAGGCTGGCTGGCCACTCTGAATCCATGGGTAGAGCTAGGCTGGCTGGCCACTCTGAATCCATGGGTGGAGCTAGGCTGGCTGGCCACTCTGAATCCATGGGTGGAGCTAGGCTGGCTGGTCACTGTGAATCCATGGATGGAGCTAGGCTGGCTGGCCACTGTGAATCCATGGGTAGAGCTAGGCTGGCTGGCCACTCTGAATCCATGGGTGGAGCTAGGCTGGCTGG